>WOXC01005514.1:0-144568 GCA_011680675.1 Gymnobelideus leadbeateri | reverse complement strand
GGCCCCAGCACTCCTTGCCCTCCACCAAGGACTGACATTGCCAGATGGACACTATCCATACCATTCATCCTCCCCTCCTCAATTTTCCCTAGATTTTATTTGGATCAGTCTGTATTTCTTCTGTATTTCATTGGTACATATTTTAGTACATACATGCTGTCTGCTCTGATAGGACATCATCTCCTTGAACTTCTGCTTCTGTCTTGGTTCTCTTCCCAAGTACAGCACCTGGCCTAGTCTGATGGACCACATTGATCTGGGCACTACACCAACAGTGCTGACTGCATGCCATCCTTGCCTGACCATCACATAGGTCTTATGCATGGTGGCTGGTTTATAAAAGTTTGGGAAATGAACTGAAATTCTGGCAAATGAGATGGGGTAATTCAATGAACCAAGGCAAAATAAAACCAATGGGCGAAGCTTCAGTATTCAAAGTTTCTGTTTGATTAAAGGCAAGGTTAGATACTCCCACAGAAAAACAGGTCATCAAATCCCACCCATAGCTAAAGCAGGAACCCTCTCCGTAACACTCCCTGCCCCCAAATGACTACTTGAAAACTACTAGCCTCCTACCTGCTGAGACAAGCTGATGGAAACTATAGGCAGCTCTATTTCTTCTAAAGTTTTTCCTTCTTGCTAGTCAAAATCTAATGATCTGCAATTTACTCACTGCCCCTCAGTGAGCCTTTTGTGACAAAGAGAAATAAATCCAATCCCCCTAATCATGCCATCCCTAGGGCTCCTTCTTCTGATTAGTCATTTCTTCCCCAAACCTCTATTTTAAGGAGATTGTGCAAGCCAGTCTAAATCACTCCTTCACTCTTTTCTGGGCTCTGCTCCCGACTCTCCATTACTTCTTTCAACACTTACCTGTGCCCTCTGTTAACTTCTCCCCATTCCCCTACCCCTTCTTCCATTTCTTCCTTTTTTAGCTCCCTTTATGGGTGGGCTTCCTTCATTAGAATGTAAGTTTCTTGAGGGGAGGAGCTATTTCTCCTTTTGCTTCTATTTATATTCCCAGACTTTAGCATAGTTCCTGGTCAGGAGTAAGCACTAAATCAACTTCAACACAGGAGCCTTACAAATCACTTGATGACACCTCTTATTCCCCACCTTCCATGTTCTGTTTTCCAGGTTATATAATGACATATATAATATATACTGACCTTGAAGTACACTAGAACTTCCAGGTCCTTTTTATATGAAATCACCAACCACATCTCCTCAACCATGTGCTCATACATTTGATTTTCCAAACTTACATCAATATTTATACCTATTTAAATTCTATGGTATTAGATTCAGGCCACTGAAAGACCTACACAGACTTTCTCAGATCCTGATTCTGTCACCCAGCGTGTTGGCTATTCTGCCCAGCCAGGTCCTAAGTACGTCCTCTAGCCCCTATTTAATCCACTGACAAAAAACTTTCAATAGAATTGGGCCCTAAAGCATTCTATTACTTATTGCCTTCCTGTATAACATGAGTCTGGTAAGCAACATGGGAACCATTTGCTCAACTAGTTTCTGACCTGACTCTAATATCATATAGAATACATTTCTCAGGGTGGCTAGGGGGTACAGGGAGTAAAGCGCCGGCCCTAGAGTCAGGAGGACCTGAGTTCGGATCCGGCCTCATAAACTTAACACAAAAAAACTGGGCAAGTTACTTAACCCCAATTGCCCTCCAAAAGGCAAACAAACAAACAAACAAACAAACAAACAAAAGAATACATTTCTCTATCTTGTCAACAGACACAGGCAACGCCTTCCTAAAAAACAGGTTGCTGTGACTACGACATTCACCTAATATATTTATCTAGTAACCCTGTTGAAAATGAAATGCAGTTGGTCTGACATTATCTCTTTTTGAAGGTCATCTTGAGCTTCATTTCCCTTTCTAAGGGCTCACAGACTATTTCTTTAAAAATTAGTTCTAATATTTTGCCAAGATTCAAGACTGAGTTCACTATTTTTCTAGTTAGAAGGTTCTTCTCCATTTACAAAACAATCAAGACAAAAGTCAATTGCCTCCAAACTGTACAGCACTTACCCTGTAGTCAAAGATTACTTGACTTCAACCATGAAAATCACAAGTTCTTTCCATCTCCTGTAATTTCATTCATTCTCATTAAGGTTCTTAACTTATCTGAGGGTAGTAAGTAGGTACTCTTTTATCATATCCTTAGTAACCAACTCTAGGAGCCAAGGCTGTTTTATTTTTTAATACGTATCTTCACTGTCTACCCTAATCCTTGATACATAGGAGGCACCTAAAGATACTTAATGACTGATTGTTCAGCTTGAGTTTTCAATCTCTGTTAACCATTCTGATTGTACTCCAATCAGAGGAAGAGAACTGCAGAGGCAGGGCTCCAGGCACTAGGATATCTGATAATCCTCCCCCAAAATGACACTGTAATGCATAATGGGATGCACGTACACCTGCTACATTTACCTAATTTTGCTTGAGCAGATATTCAAATGAGTTTGCTTTCCCTGGGCACTGAGCTGACAAAGCAAGTGAGTCAATCGTAATGAAGTACAAATTTTGTGTATGTAATATAGGAGTTCAGAGTCTCATATACACTCTTCTTTTGTCTGTTCTTTTTGGGATACTAAAATACTCATGTTAGTTGATATTTGTCAAATATCAAATATTTTTGTCAAATTGTCAAAGACAAAACTTTCTACCAAGATTTGAATTTTGAGCCGGTTTTGAGGATAGCAAGTTCAAACCTAATTTGCTAAAAAGAGACTATGGGATATCTTTTTCATAGGAGAAAGCATATGGAAAAGCATTTAGGTCACCTAAGCAATTTGTATGAAAAGCAAATACATTGGCTCAGCTGAAGGACATCCTAGCTAAGGAAGAATAGGGAATCAAGATGATCACATCAGGGCGCAGGAAGTGAACAGGGAGAAAGCAATGAACTGCATGTAGCAACAGAAGCTTGTTCAGGATTCTGAAAATCTTCATGAATAATCCACAAGTTAGAGAATCAACACTATTCATTATGCTTTTCTCTCACTTAAGATAAATAATATAGTCAATCGATTTTTGTAGAATTAATGCATTTGGGGCACAAATAATGAAGTAGGTAAGAGAAATAATTGCTGGAATGAGTTGGGACCTTGAAATTCAGTGGTTTCTTAAAAAAATGCACTCAGCAAATCACAAGAGTGAATATGTTAATTTTTTAAAAAAAAATTTCTATCCCCATACCACTCGGTTATAAATAAAACTGCAATATATACATATTGTATGATAACATACCAGTGATTAAATATTATTACACACTAATTACTAATTATAGTACACAGAAATGATTTCTTTAAGAGCACCACTATCTATACGGCAACTTGTAGTATAATGGAAAGAAGGCTGGGCCTGGAGTCAGGAAGACCTGAGTTCAAATCCAGCCTCACATACTTATAAGCTGTGTGACCCCAGCTAAGTCACTTAAGCCTATTTACCTGAATTGCACATCTGTCAAACGAGAAGGAAATGGTCAACCACTCCAGTATCTTTGCCAGGAAAACATCAAATGGGGTCATGAAGAGTTGGACACAACTGAAACGACTCAACAACAACAATAACCACTAGCTACATTGTCTAGCAAAATACAGAACCTGTATCATGAGAACCAGAAATTGGCAAGATACTTCATGAAAAAAGCATTTGCTTCCTCAGCAATGAACACCCTCCACCTTTCAAATCAAAGAAAGGTTAATAAGATAAGAACTAAGACCAGTTTATTGGACACTATGAAGAAAGTTAAGTAGAAAATATAAACTGGACCCATAACCATCACTTTGTTACTTTAATCATTTTGCTACTAGACCCAATGACTTACCTTTAAATGTTTATGCTACCCATTGAAACATATTTTCAAAGAAGAAATATGAAAAGGATGACATTTAATACCATCAAAATTATGGAGCTCATCAGCCGAAAAGAGAAAATTCTACAGAACAACAGAAAACACAGCCTTTTTTAAAAAATGAAGATAGAGATAAAATGAGGATGCCCTCTAGAACAATGCAGTTCTAAAATGTAGGAGACGACTCGAAAATACAAAGCTAGTCATGTCTTGGATCTGTCACTGTGATGAGCACAATTAAGCAAAAGAGCCTTGTGACTACTAGAAAGCTTGGAGTTTTCTAGCATTACACTCTCACACTGACCGGTCTTGAAGAATAACAAAGTTGCAAATTAAAGAGCTACGTATGGTCTATCACTATATTATTTAAAAGAATAAATATTAATTAAGTGACTACTATGTGAATAATAGTATCTATTTTTAGAAGGCTCATAGAAAATATGGGTCAGCACTTACACATATAAAACATAACAGTAAAGGTGTGTAGAAATACTGACCAATAATCTTGTATGTATGAATGCAAATTAATTATCCAAAGAATTTTGCTTGCAAATTTTTATCAATATATGCAGAATTGGTCACAAAAGAATTCCTTTATATTCTTTATTTTGCATGAAGCCTCTACTAGACCAATAAAAAACCTACAAAACAAAATCCTTACTTACACTGACTGCCTAAAGAGGGGAGAGAAAAAAATACCATACACTTAAGGAACAGCTCATTTTAGGGACCTAAAGACTTAGCAATCTTCTGAACAAGACAGCAACCTGCACAAGAAAGCAGGACAAAACTCCAATCCTTTAGAAGTCAAGGTCTAATTCTTCATAATCATGGTAATAAAAGCCAGCATTTATATTGTGTCTTAAGGTCTGCAAAACAGTATAAATATTATCTCATTTTAGCCTTACAATGACAGTGGAAGGGTAATGGCTGTTATTATCCTTGTTTTACATACAAGGAAACGAAGCACACAAAGGTTATGTGAAATGCCCAGGGTCACACAGCTAACAAATGTCTGAGGCCAAATTTGAACTCAAGTGTAACAGATTTCAAACCTAGCACCATCCCATTGTATCACCTAGCTGTCTTAGGGAATCTCAGAACTGGACCAGAAATGTGAAGCCATGTAGTTGCAGAATACTTGATCAGGAATCCTATCCATTAAACTATCAACAAGCCACTACTGGAAAGTCTCCATTTAGGAGCTCACTACCTTGGCAAGGTCATGCACTCTACCATGAGGCAGCTCTAACCATTAGGAAATATTCCCTTTTACAGAGACAGAAACAGCATTTCTACAGCTTCCAATGCACTACTCCTAGCTCTTCCCCCTGACACCATGTAAAACACATCTGATAATTTTTCCAATGATAGCAATAATTTAAAGGCCTTCAAACTTCTCTTCTCCAGGCTAAATACCTTGTTTCTTCAAATTGTATCCGTACCATGGCTGTCCAATTTATTCACCATTCATTAGGTGTTCTCCATCTTGTCAATTTTCTTCCTATTGCAAGTTAGGGGGACAGAGAGGCAATCCCTTCTAGTGTTCTGGTCACTCCTTTTCCGAGCTGAGCCTAAAATCGTATTATGGTGCTTCCTTCACTAACAAGAATAACAAGAGAAGACACTGATAGAAGACTTCAAACTTTACAGAGTGCTTTGTACATCTTGCCTTACTTGATCACCACTCCAGGCCTTTCTCCACCTTCATCTTTCCTGACTTTGTTCATGCATATGACATAGATGGCCATTTTTTCCACACAGACACTCTCTCCTTTCTGGGGTTTTCAGATACTGGCCTCTGCTAGGGCTCCTCTCCATCTAACCATTTTGGTCAGGCTCCTTTACTGGATCTTATCCTTGTCACAATAGTTAAACGTGACTATACCTGGCTTTGTCCTGGTTCTTCTCTATTTTTTCTCATAAGGACTCATCACCTCCCATGGGTTCAATGATAATTTCTATGAAGATGATTCCCAGGTCCATATATCTAGCCTTAACCTTTCCCTGACGTATAGTGCCATATCACTAACTGCTTCTATTGGATATCTACCCTCATATCACATGAGTATTCCAAATTTAAAATGTCCACATTGGAACTTATCTTTCCTGCAGGTCCATTCCTCTTTTACACTTCCCTAATTTTGTTGAGGGTACAATTATCTTTCCAGCGAATTAGAGTCACAAATTTTTGTGTCATTCTCAACTCTTCCAATCCGCTGTGAAATCTTCTCATTTCTCCATCCACATTCGTTTTTATATCTGTCTTCTTCTCTCCACTCACACATCTCCTAATCAATCCCTTTGCCTCAGATTTCTACACTGTCCAATTTATTTATGATATAGCTGCCAAAGTAATTTTCCTGTAGTGAAGGTCTGGACCTGTTATGCCCCTATTTCATAAATTCCACTGGCTCTCCATTCCTGGAAGAAGCAAATATAAACTCTCCCTGAAAGCCCTTCAAAATTGGGACCTTTCTTATTCTTTAAGTCTTCCCGCACACACACTGAAGTCCAGCAAAACTGGTCTTGCTGTCCCTCTAAAAAAAAAAAACAATTCTATCTCTCATTCCATGTCTTTGTGTTAACTGATCCCAAGCCTCAAATGAATACCCTCTGCCTCACTTCTACCTCTTAAAATCCTAGTTCCAAACTCACCCCAAATGTCAACTTCTACATGAAACCTTTCCTGGCTGCTTCCAGTTGCCAGGGCTTTCCCTCCTAAATTGCCTAGCATCTATGATGAAAATAAATGTTCATGGTGGTAGATAGGTGGCACAGTGAATAGAACACTGGGCCCTGGAGTCAGGAGGACCTGAGTTCAAATTCGGCCTCAGACACTTAACACAAAAACTAGCCCCGTGACCTTGGGTGGCAAGTCACTTAACACCAATTGCCCTACAAAAAGAAAAAAGAAAAGAAAAAAACATACATGTTCATGGATCCTGGGAGCCAAGATGGCTGCGTAAAAGCAGGAAAACTCCATATGCCCCTCCATAACCACCTCAAATAACTATAAAAATGACTCTAAACAAACTTTAGGGCTAAAGAACCCACAAAGTGACAGAGAGAAACAAACCTCCCACTGAAGATAGCCCGACAGAAAGGGTCCATTGCAGCATGCTGGGAAGCCAGCCCTCCTTGAGTCCACTGTCTTAGCCTCAGGGTGGCCACTACCAGCCGCCGCTGGAGGGACTTCCAGAGAGTTGAGAAACAGCAGCTGTGGCAGTTTCCAGAATTATCAACCCATAAGTGCCAAAGATAAAGCAAGAGTTCAATGTGGACTTTATAGGAACAGGGGGTCTGGGATTACAGTTTTGGCCTCTGCTAGTGGAGGGAGAAGAGGATGAGGTACAGCAGCTGCCACCACGTGGCTGCTTCAGAGGTCTGCTCTGCAGATTGTAGGGGAACCTAGAGACCAGTCTGAGGGGTAATTGCTGTTGCCTTAACCTGCTTGGATCTGGATTGTGGTCTAGGGTGGAGGTCCTGGGGTGCATGACCAGTGTGCCAGAGCCAGGGAAGGCTTCTGAGAGGGCACCCAACTAATAGCTCTGGCAGCTGGGAAAACCCCATAAATTTGGGAAAAAGCTCTCTTCTCTGGAAGCAGAGTCCTACTGTGGCAAAAAGCCCCAAAATCAAATAATTGAGTGGCAACATGAGCAAGCAAAGGAAGCAAAGCAAGCACAGCAATCTGACTTTGAATTCCCTTTTTGGGGACAAAAAGGATCAAAGCATGGAACAGGAGGAAGAAAACAAAGTCAGAACTCCTGCCCCAAAAGATTCCAAGAAAAAATATGAACTGATTACAGGCCATAGAGGAGTTTAAGAAGGATTTTGAAAACAAAATAAGAGAAGTGAAGGAAAAATTGAGAAGAAAAATGAGAACGATGCAAGAAAATCATGGAAAGAGAGAAACAACCTGACTGAAGTAAATAACACCTTAAAAATAGACTAACTCAAATGGCAAAGGAGGCTCAAAAAGTCAATGAGGAGAAGAATGCCTTAAAAAGCCAAATTTGCCAGATGGAAAAAGAATCTCAAAAGCTCACTGAAGAGAATCATTCCTTCAGAATTAGACTGGAGCAAATGGAAGCTAATGACTTGATGAGAAATCAAGATACTATTAAACAGATCCAAACGAATGAGAAAATAGAAAGCAATGTGAAATATCTCACTGAAAAAATAACTGACCTGGAAAATAGATCTAGGAGAGATCATTTAAAAATTATTGGACTACCTGAAAGACATGAGCAAAAAAAGAACCTAGAAATCATCCTTCAAGAAATTCTCAAGGAAAATTACCCTGATGTTTTAGAACCAGAGGACAAAATAGGGGTTGAAAGAATCCACCCATCACCTCTTGGAAAAGATCCCAAAAAGAAAACTCCTAGGAATATTATAGTCAGGTTCTGGAATTCCTAGATCAAGGAGAAAATATTAAAAGCAGCCAGGAAGAAACAATTTGAATATTGTAGAAACACAATCAGGATAACACAGGATCTGGCAGCTTCTACACTGAGGGACTGAAGGGCTTGGAATATGATATTCCAGAGGGCAAAGGAGCTGGGATTAAAACTAAGAATCACCTACCCAGCAAAACTGAGTATCATGTTTCAGGGAAAAATATGGTCATTCAATGGAATTAGAGGACTTTCAGGCATTTTTGATGAAAAAACCAGAGCTGAATAGAAAATCTGACAATCAGATACAAGAAGAAAGAGTATCATAGAAGGTAAACAGGGAAAAGAAATCATAAGGAACTTATCAAAGTCAAACTATTTACATTCCTACATAGAAAAAACTATAATTGTAACTGATGAAACTTTTCTCAGTATGAGAATAGTTGAAGGGAATATAAATGTGTGTATATACATACATATATATATATATATGTATATATATATATATATATATATATATATATGTCTATGCAGGAGGGTATATGGGCATGTGAATACATCTGTGAGTGTGTGTATATATGTGTATATACATATATACAGGTATACTTATATAGAGGGCACAGGACCAATTTAAAAGGAAAGGATGATACTTAAAAGGTGAAATTCAGAGGTGAGAAAGGAATATAATGAGAGGAGATGGGGAGAGACAGAACGGGATAAATTATCTCATATAGAAGAGGCAAGGGAAAACTTTTACAATGGAGGGGAAGAACAGGAAGGCAAAAGGGAATGGGTTAACCTTATTCTCATTGAATTTAGCTTAGGAAGGGAATGACATACACACTAAATAGCATATCTCACCCTACAGTAGAATAGGGGGGAAGGGGATGAGAGGGGGGATGATGGAGGGGAGGGCAGCTTGGAGACTTAGTTAGAAGCACACACTTTTGAAATGGGACAGGGTCAAAGTAGAGAATAGAACAAGGGGGGGTTGGGACAGGATGGAGGGAAATATAGTCAGTTTTTTTACAACATATCCACCATGGCAATGTTTTCCGTAGTGACACATGTACAAGCTATATCGAATTGCTTATCTTCCCAGTAAGGTAGGTGACAAGGCAGGAAGGCAATGGATCTGGAATTCAAAGTTTTAAAATCAAATGTTCAAAAATATTATTATTATTTTTGATACACAACTGAGTAATAAGATATACAAGCACTGGGGCATAGAGATCTATCTTGCTCTACTGGAAAGTCGGAGGGGGGGATGGGAAAGGATATAGAAGAGAGTAGATTGGGGGAGGGGGTATACAGTGGGATCGCTGTTCTGGGGTGGTGGGTAGGAGAAAGAAGGGGAGAAAATTTTTAACTCAAAATCTTGTGGAAATGAATGGTGTAAACTAAAAATTTAATTTAAAAAATACATGTTCGTGTTGTCTCCCCTGGCTAGAATGCAAGCTCCTTGCCCATATTTCCTTCTGTCACTTTGTATATAGCAGAGGGCTAAAAACAGACAGTTGATGAATGCCAATGGATAGTCTTTTCCTTACGAGAGCCCTGTGACATATGTACCACAGGTATGATTATCCCCATGAATAACAAGGGGAAACTACAGTAGGATATGAGCCCAGGAATGATCCTGACCCCAACATGTATGAAAAACCTGTGCTCTGCTTCTGGCAGCTTCTTTTCCATCTGAAACATCAGTTTCCACGTATGAATGTTCAAATTCAGTTGTAACAAAACTCAGTTTAAAGTTAACATAATTACTGAGATTACATGGAACTTCCCATCGTTATCAATTTATATGTACATAAGTGGTGACAATCTAGCAACCTACCTAATAAAAAGTAGCAACTAAATTACACATTGATGTGTCCAGGTTTTGACACAGCATGTGCCCCAGTTATGGCAAATGTTGAATGCATTACTGCTTATTATCAACACAAATGTAAGCATATTCTGACTTTATCAGTTTTTTGTTTTTTGTTTTTTTTTTTTGCTTTTTGGAAGGCAGTTGGGGTTAAGTAACTTGCCCAAGGCCACACAGCTAGATTTATATTTGTGTGTGTGTCTGAGGCCGGGTCTGAACTCAGGACCTTCTGACTCCAGGGCCAATGCTCTACTCACTGCGCCACCTAGCCGCCCCTTTATCAGTTTTTTTAAGGGACAATTACATTGTCAGCTGTATTTCAAGCAGGTACTTAATTTTTGTCAACATTTTGCTGATAAAACCGCTTTAATAAAACCTTTAACCTTCAATGAACAGTTTTAAATATGTCAAATTATTAAGTATATTTCATTACCAATTGGGACATTTTACAAGGTCATTTTCAAAAAGTGTAAATGAAGAGCGGGTAGAGCTGTTTGTACTAACATTACTATAATAAAATTGCATAAAACGAGAAGCTATGAGTTTAACTATGGCTCAGATTTTTTTTTACTATTATCAGCAATTATGTGGCAAAACAATTTCAAATTCAACAAAATGTCCATTTCTAAACACTGGATTTAGTTGTGAAGCAATTACTCTGATACCAAAATTGTGACTAAGGTACCAATTTTTAATGAAATTATTTTGACATTTCATATCACTTCTTAGATACCAGTCCCAACAAATTCAATTTCTAGATTAAAAACAAAAAAGGACAACATAATCTTATTACTAGGTGTAGAAACCGGTACCAATTAGAAAGTGTAACTGACAAACAATTCCATTCTTCTAAATTTTTGCTCCTTTTTAGTCACTTATTGCCAAGACCAATTGTTTTATAAAAAGATTTCTGCTTTGATTAGAACTCTCACAAATAATAATTGATTATTAAAATGTGCCTTTCTTTCATATTTTATTATTTATATACTTTTTGAAATTATATAATTGATAATTGGGTAACAAAGTGTATCCATCCAAAGTAAAAAAGTGCTAATGAAGACAGAAGGACTTTGTTAAATAACTAGTCTTGGCAACAGGGGGCTAGAAAGAAACATAATGCCTTCAATTGTCAAGTGTTCTGCATTCACTACAAATTCTGCTATGTATATACACATGTAAACAAACACAAAAAAAATCTGACATAGT
The DNA here is from genome assembly GCA_011680675.1 of Gymnobelideus leadbeateri. Lineage (NCBI taxonomy): Eukaryota > Metazoa > Chordata > Mammalia > Diprotodontia > Petauridae > Gymnobelideus > Gymnobelideus leadbeateri. The sequence goes on along the minus strand of WOXC01005514.1, from coordinate 133,202 downwards.
GCAATTTGTTCTGGCTCAGAAATTTGCATAGTACATGATGTCCCAAAAGTCTTAGAGCATTTTCAAGCTAGTAAAGCTTAAATATTATTATTCTATGTTTAATTATCATAAGCTTTTAAAGCTTACAGGAGCACAAAGACCTATGGGAGATGCTATATATTGGTACACAACCTGATTTCTGAGAGCCACCTGGAAGAAGCATAGGAAGAGTAACTGGTGAATAAATTGGGAGGTGGGGAAGGCTATAAGCATGAAAGCACCATAGACAGAGTCAAGAACAGAGTGCCCAGTTTTGCTACTTCTTTGATATGGGCTTTTTAACAATTTACCTCACAAGTTACCTCTGCTCTCAGCTTTTTTAGCCACAAAAAATGGTTCTTGCCAAATAATTTCTAAAGTCCTTTTCAACTATAATATTCTGAGACTCTCTGAAAGTATTTTACCTCAGGACCCAACTGCTGAGATCCAGATTTAAATTTTATTGGTTTGGAGAAAATGCCTAATAAGGAAAGGAGCTCAAAACATCACCATGTATAAACAAACAACATTTTTGATCTGGCAATGCTCATGTACAGAAATACACAAATAGGGAGGAAAGAAAAAAAACTATACAGAATTAGCATGTTTTACCTTCCCACATGGGCAGCTCTAGCTCAACATCTGAAGAGTCTGGATGTTCTCACTTAGGAAAAGATCCCTTTAATGAGCATGATCAGTCCCTTCCTTAGTTATATTTATAATCAAGAGCCTCTTTGGTCTCTTATTCATTTTCTAGAAAACTCTCTGATCTCAAGTGCATGAAGGACTCTTCTCTATTTACCTGTTTATTCTGCAGACAGAGGCCTAACCTCTTTTCTAAAAAGAATCATGGTCTTCTGCCCTTACCCTCAAACCTCTCGAGACAGACAAGTCTCTTGAACAATTTCCCTGAAATCTCAAGGTCGGTTATTTTGGATAACTAGGTTTGCATATCTCTAAAATTTCTATTTACTTCATGGTAGCTATCTCAAACTGAGAGCCATTATTATACATAATGGGGATAAACAAAGGGTCTTTCCAGTAAAAACATGGATAAAAAAGGAAATCAGTTATCACTATTTTACTTTATAAACTACAAGAAATGAGAGCTATATCTGACATAAGACAAGAAAAAGAATGGATGCATGGGCAAAGAGGAAACAAAATGACTGCTTTTGCAGATGATATGATAGTTTATTTAGAGAACATCAGGGGAAGATGCATTGAGACAAGATGGCACGGAAATGGCAGGGACTCGCCTGAGCTTCACCAAATTCCCCTTCAATAACTTTAAATAATGCCTCAAAAAGAATTCTGGAGCAGGTGAGCTCATAAAAAGAATGGGTAAAACAATTCTCCACCCCATGAGTACTTAGAAATTCAGCAGGAAAGGTCTGCTGCACAAGGGTAAGAGTGGTGTACAGTTGAGCATAGCCAGGATAGGCTGAGCCCCAGCAAACCAGAAGCACGACTTGGGGGAGAATGAATGAGTGGTAGAAATGGTAGCTTCCAGAGTTCTTGGCTCACAAATGGTAAAGGCACAACTGGTCAGGAAAAGACTTACAGGCGCCCCTGTATTGGCACTGGGGCCAGGCTCTGTTATAATGCCAATAACTGATCCGGGTCACAGCTCTAGGGTGAGAAAGAGCACTAACACAGTAGAAGATGAGGCCACAGGGGAACAGGAACCTTGGTCAGAATTCCAGGGCTAACAGGAGTGCTTGTATTCACTCACAGACCAAAGCACAGGCCAAGAGAAAAGTAACCTACACCTCTCCTTAGCTCATACCACCTTGGAAGAACTGAAAACTTAGAGATCCCCAGAACTACCTCTGAAAACAGCACCAGAAAACAATCTGAAGTTTGGGACAGTAACCTACACCACAAAAATAGAGCCCTACTTTAACATATAATTAAAAAGTCAAGAAATAGGCTGGATAAATTAGCAAACAACAACAACATAAAAAAGATGCTGATCATAGAAAGTTACTAAGGTGACGGGGAAGATCAAAAAACAAACTCAGAGGAAGAAAACAAAATCAAAACTGCTACATCCAAAGCCTCAAAAAATGTGAATTGGTATCAGGCTTAAAAAGAATTTTTGGAAGAGCTCAAAAAGGATTTGCAAAATCAAATAGGAAAAGTAGAAGGAAAAGTTAGAAAAGAAATGGCAGTGATGCAAGAAAATCATGAAAAAAGAGTCAACAGTGAGGTAAAGGTAGGGCAAAAAATACTAAAGAAAATAACACCTAAATAAACAGAATAGGGCAAATAGTAAAAAGAGGCACAAAAATCCACTAAAGAAAAGAATGCCTTAAGAAACAGAATTGACCAAATGGAAAAAGAGGTACAAAAATTCAAAGAATTAAAGAACTCCTTAAAAAGTTAAATTTGGCCAAATGGAAAAGGAGGTAAAAAGCTCACTGAAAAAATAATTCCTTAAAAATTAGAATTTGACAACCACATGCCCATACATTTGACAATCTTAGTGAAATGGATGAATTTTTACAAAATTATAAATTGACCATATTAAGAGAAGAGGAAGTAAAATAGTTAAATAACCCCATCTCAGAAAAAGAAACTGAACAAGTCATCAATTAACTCCCTAGGAAAAAAAAGTCTCCAGGACCAGATGGACCGACAAGTGAATTCTAGCAAACATTTAAAGAACAATTAATATCAATACTATATAGACTTTTTGGGAAAATTGGTGAAGGAGTCTGACCAAACTCTTTTTATGATACAAATATGGTACTGATACCTAAACCAGGAACAGTCGAAACAAAGAAAATTATACAGCAATTTCCAAAATGAGTATAGATAAAAAATTTTAAATAAAATGTTAGCAAAAAGATTACCCCAATTTATCATGAGAATAATACACTTTCATCAAGTAGATTTATACCAAGAATTCAGGGCTGGTTTACTATTAGGAAAATCATCAGCATAATTGAGCATATCAACAACAAAACTAACAGAAACCATATGATTATCTCAAAAGATGCAGAAAAAGCTTTTGACAAAATACAACACACATTCCTATTAAAACACTAGAGAGCATAGGAATATAATGATTCTTCCTTAAAATGATAAGTAGCATCTACCTAAAACCATAAGCAAGCATTATACATAATGGGGATAAGCTAGATACAATTTCCAATAAGATCAAGGGGGAAATAAAGATATCCACTATCACCACTGTCATTCAATATGGTATTAGAAATGGTAGCTTTTACAATAAGAAAACAAATTGAAGGAATTAGACTAGGCAAAAAAGATACTAAGTTGTTGCTCTCTGCAGATATGATGATATACTCAGAGAATCCTAGAAAATCAAGTTTAAAACTACATGAAATAATAAACAGCTTTAGTAAAATTTCAGGGTATAAATAAATCCACACAAATCACTGGCATTTCTATATATTACAAACAAACCTCAACAGCAAGAGATAGAAAGAGAAATTCCATTTAAAAGTTACTATAGACATTATAAAATATTTGAGAATCTACCTGCCAAAACAAATTTAGGGAATATATGAACACAATTACAAAACACGTTTCACACAAATGAAGTCAGATCTAAATAACTGGAAAAAACATTAGTTGATAGTGGGTAGGCCAAGCTAATATAATCAAAATGACAATTCAACCTAAATTAATTTACTTATTCAGGGCCATACCAATCAAAGTAGCAAAAAATTCTTTTGTAGAGCTGGAAAAAAATATCAAAATTCATCTGGAAGAACAAAAGTTTCAGAATATCAAGGAAAATTATGAAAAGAAATGCTAGGGAAGGTGGAATAGCTATACCAGATGTTAAATTGTATTATAAAGCAGCAAACATCAAAACTACTTGGTACTGGCTAAGAAATAGAGGGGTAGGTCAGTGGAACAAGTGAGGTACACAAGACACATAGTCAATGATTATAGCAATCTGCTGTTTGATAAACCCAAAGACCCCAGCTTTTGGGATAAGAATTCACTATTTGACAAAAACTGTTGGGGAAAACTGGAAAACTGTATGGCAGAAACTGGGTATAGACCAATGTCTGTCACACATATACCAAAATAAAGTCCAAATAGTTACACAATTTAGATATAAATGTTGATACTATAAACAAATTAGGGAAGCAAGGAATAATTTATCTCTCAGATTTATGGAGAATGGAGGAATCCATGACCAAATAAGAGATAGAGAACATTATGAAATGCAAAATGGATAATTTTGATTACACTGAATTGAAAAAATTTTACACAAAGCCAATGCAACCGAGATTGGGAGGGAAGCAGAAAACTGGGAAAGAATTTTCACAACCAGTACCTCTGATAGAGGTCTCATTTCTACAATATATAGAGAACTGAGGCAAATTTACGAGAATACAAGTCATTCTCCAACTGATAAACAGTCAAAGGGCATGAACAGGTAGTTTTCAGAGGAAGAAATTATAGTCATATGAAAAAATGGTCAAATCAATATTGATTAGAGAGATGCACATCAAAACAACTCTGAGGTACCACATCACACCTATCAAATTGGCTAACATGGCAAAACAAGAAAATGGTAAGTGTTCACAACACTTCATTGTTGGTGGAGCTGTGAGATGATCCAACCATTCTGGAGAACAATTTGGAATTATGCCCAAAGGGCTATAAAATGTGCATACCCTTTGACCAAGCAATACTATTTCTAGAGTTGTATCCCAAAGAGATCATAAAAATGGGAAAAGTACCCACAAGTACAAAAATATTTATAGCAGCTCTTTTTGTGTTGGCTAAGAATTGGAGCTAGGGAGCAAAGATGGCGGAGTAGAAACAGCTCGTCCAAGCCACTCTGCCCCAGATTCCCCCCAAACTATGTAAAAGGGGACTCTGAACAACTCCTGGAGCCCCAGCACCCACAGAACAACACAGAGAAGCTAACCTCCCGCTGAGGACAGCCCAGCAGCCCTGCAGGAAAGACCGGTGTCTGGGACCTGGCAGCGCGCAGAGCGCAGGAGCCAAGCTGAGCCCAGCTCCGCCTGAGCCGAGGTTTTAGCCCCAGGGCGGCAGGGACAGCAGCCGGCTGGAGGAACCCCAGAACACCAAGAGCTCCAGAATTATCAACATAGACACGCCTAGGACAAAGTAAGAGGTTAGTGTCCTATGGACTTTGGGACCGGTATTTTGGGGAATGCGTCAGCTCCCTCCCCTGTGGGCTAGAAGCTGCTGAGGAGACACGCCATTTTGTAGTTTTCAGAGGCAGCTCCAGCTCCCGGCCTGCTAATTGTAGGGAGATCCAGCAATCAGTCTTGGGGGGTAATCACTCTTGCTTTAACTTCCCTGGATCTGGATTGTGATCCAGGGTGGAAGTCGTGGGTGGGTTTACAACTTGCCAGAAACGGAAGTTGCCCCCCAACACGTTCCGGACGAAAATTCCTCTATCTGGCCTTAAAGGAATAGTGTGGCAACAAGCCCAAAAGTCAAGTAATTAAGTGGCAACATGCCAAGGCAAAGGAAACAGAAAAATGCAACCCTAGACTCCTATTTTGGGGGCATAGAGCGGGAAAAGGACTGTGAGGTCAGAAGTCCTGCTCCAAAAGCCCCAGGGGAAAACATGAGCGGGTTGCAGGCCACAGAGGACCTTAAGAAGGACTGTAAAAATCAAATAAGAGAAGTGGAAGAAAAATTGGAAAGAGAAATGAGAAGGCTGCAGGAAAAGTATGAAATGAGGGTCAACAGCCTGACTGAGGAAAACAACACCTTAAAAAATAGACTAGCTCAAATGGCAAAGGAGGCCCAAAAGGGCAATGAGGAGAAGAATGCCTTAAAAAGTCGAATTTGCCAGATGGAAAAGAATCTCAAAAGTTCACTGAGGAGATTCATTCCTTCAGAGTTAGACTGGAGCAAATGGAAGCCAATGACTTTATGAGAAATCAAGATGCTGTTAAGCAGATCCAAACAAATGAAAGATTAGAAGGCAATGTGAAATATCTCATGGGAAAAACCACTGACCTGGAAAATAGATCCAGGAGAGACAATTTAAAAATTATTGGACTACCTGAAAGCCATGATCAAAGAAAGAACCTAGAAATCACCCTTCAAGAAATTCTCAAGGAAAATTGCCCTGATGTTTTAGATCCAGAGGGCAAAATAGAGGTTGAAAAAATCCACCGATCACCTCCTGAAAAAGATCCCAAAAAGAAAACTCCCAGGAATATTATAGCCAGGATCCAGAATCCCCAGATCAAGGAGAAAATACTACAGGCAGCCAGGAAGAAACAATTTCAATATTGTGGAAACACAATCAGAATAGCCCAGGACCTGGCAGCTTCTACACTGAGGGATTGAAGGGCATGAAATATGATATTCCAGAGGGCAAAAGAACTGGGAATGAACCCAAGGGTCACCTACCCAGCAAAACTGAGTATTTTGTTTCAGGGGAAAATATGGTCATTCAGTGGAATAGAGGACTTTCAAGCATTCTTGAGGAAAAAACCAGAATTGAATAGAAAATTTGACATCCAGACACAAGAAGGAAGAGATGCCTGAGAAGGTAATCAGGGAAAAGAAATCAAAAGGAACTTATCAAAGTTGAACTATTTACATTCCTATATGGAAAAGCAATATCTGTGACTGATGATATCTTTCTCACTATGAAAATAATGGAAGAAGGGGTGTGGTCATATGAATACATATGTGAATGTGTGTGTATATGGTTATAGTTATATATGGATAGAGGGCATAGGTTGAATTTGTTGGGAAGGGAGAATACTCAAGGGATAAAATTATGAGGTGAGAGAGGAAAGTGGCAAGAGGAGATGGGGAGAGACAGGGTAGGGTAAACTATCCCATGTAGAAGAAGCAAGGGGAAGTGGTTGCAAAGGAGGGGGAGAATAAGGAAGGCTAAAAAGGCAAAACCACATTCACACTGAATTTGGTTCAGGGAGAAAATGACATACATACTAAATGGGATATCTCAACCTGCAGCAGGATGGGGGGGGGGATGAGAGGAGGGATGATGGATGGGAGGGCATCCTTGGGGTGAGGGGAGGTTGGAAGTACCCACTATAGAAGAGGGACAGGATCATGTAGGGAATGGACCAGGTGGGGGGTGGGATGAGTGGGAGGGAATTATAAGCAGCCTTGTACAATATATCTACTATGATGTTTTGCATAGCTAGACATGTACAACATATACTGAATTACTTATCTCCCAAGAGGGACTGGGTGACAAGGGAGGAAGGAAATGGATCTGAAACTCGAGGTCGTAACATTAAATGTTTCAAATATATATAAATACTATTATTAATACTCTTTTGCTTGTAATAGGGAGATAAGATGTGCAGGCATTGGGACACAAAGACTCACCTTCCTCTAATGGAAAAGTCGATGGGGGTATGGGAGAAGGTATGGGAGAGAGCAGATTGGAGGAAGCGATATCTTGTGGGACTACTATTCTGGGAGGTTGGGTAGGGGAATAATGGGGGAAAATGATTGTAACTCAAAATCTGGTGGAAATGAATGATGTAAAACAGAAGTTCATAAAGCATTTGTTTAAAAAAATTTAAAAACTTGAAAAAAAAGAATTGGAAATTGAGAGGATGTGATCAACTGGGGGATGGCTGTACAAGTTGTGGTATATGAATGTAATGGAATACTATTGTGCTATAAGAAATGAAGAGATGAACTTCATAAAAACCTGGAAAAAGTTATATGAACTTTTGCAGACTGAAGTGAGCAGAACCAGGACATTGTACACAGTAACAGTCACAGTGCACGATAAATGATTTTTGATAGACTTAGCCCTTCTCAGCAATGCAAAGACCTAAAACAATTCCAAAGGACTGATGATAGAAAATGCCATCCACATCCAAAGAAAGAACTATGGAGCTGGGATGCAGAGTGAAGCAATTTTCCTTTTTTTTTGTTGTTTTCTTTTTCATGGTTTCTCCCATTCATTATAATTTTCCTCTACAACATGACTAATGTGAAAAAAGGAATGTTTAATACGAATATATATGCAGTGTCTCTATCAGATTACATGCTATCTTGAGGAGGGAGGAGAGGAGGGAAAGGGAGAAAATTTAAAACTTATGGAAGTTAATGTTGGAAAAGTTAATGTTGGAAAATTCCCTCCCACTCATCCCACCCCCCACCTGGTCCAAAAATAAAGAAACTTTAAAAAATTAGAATTGAGCAAGTGGAAGCTAATGACTTTATGAGACATCAAGAAAAACAATCAAACAAAATTTTAAAAATGAAAAGAAAATGTCAATAGTTCATTGGAAAAACGACTTTTCTGGAAAACAGATCCAGGAGAGATAATTTAAGAATTAGTGGACTACCTGAAATCCAAGGTCAAAAAAGAGCCTAGACATCATCTTTCAAGAAATTATCAAGGAAAACTGCCCTGATACTCTAGAACTGGATGGTAAAAAAGAAATGAAAAGAATCTATCAATCACCTCCTAAAAGAGATCCTCAAAACTCATAGAAATATTAGAACCAAATTTCAACACTTCCAGGTCAAAGAGAAAATATTGCAAGCAGCCAGAAAGAAACAATTCAAATGTCATGGAGTCACAGTCAAGATAACACAAGATTTAGCAGCTTCTCCACTAAAGGATCAGGGGGCTTGGAATATGATATCCAAGAGAGCAAAAGAGCTATCATAACAACCAAAAATTACCTACCCAGGAAAACAAAGTACAATCCTTTGGGGTCAGGGAATGGAAATAGCAGACTTTCAAACATTCCAGATGAAAAGACCAGAGCTGAATAGAACATTTTTACTTTCAAATACAAGGACTCAAGGGAAATATAAAAAGCAAGTTTCTCTGATAAAGGCTCATTACTCAAATATATAAAGAAGTGAGTCAAATTCATAAAAATAAAAGCCATTTCTCAACTGACAAATGGTCAAAGGATATAATCAAGCAGTTTTTAGAAGTAAATAGAGCTATTAATTTGAAAAAAAATTTAAATCACTATTGATTAGACAAATGCAAATTAAAACAACTCTGAGGTAGCACTCCATACCTATCAGATTGGCTAATACGACAAAAAAGGAGAATGATAAATGTTGAAGGGGATGTGGGAAAATTGGTACACTAATGAACTTTTGGTGGAGTGGCAAACTGGTCCTACCATTCAGGAGAGCAATTTTGAACTATATCCAAAGGTCTATAAAACCATGTATAACCTTTGACTCAGCAATAGCACTACTGGGTTCATATCCAAAAGAGATAAAAACCAAAAAGAACAAGGACCTATATCTACAAAAAATATTTATAGTGGCTCTCTTTGTGGTAGCAAAGAAATGGATGAGGGTATGCCCATCAATCAGGGAATAGCTGAACAAGTTGTGGTATATGATTGTGATGGAATACTACTATGCTATAAGAAATGATGAGCAGAAAAACCTGGAAAGACTTACATAAACTGATACAAAGTGAAATGAGGTGAATCAGCAGAACATTGTACACAGTAACAGCAATATTGTATGACAATCAACTGTGGATGACTTAGCTATTCTCTGCAATACAGTGATCCAAGATAATTTTGAAGGACTTATGATAAAAAAAATGCTATCCATCTCCAGAGAAAGAACTGTTGAAGTCTGAATTGAGATAGAAACATATGTTTTTTAATTTTGTTTTCCTTGGAGTTTTTTTGGTCTATGTTTTCTTTCACAACATGACTTAACATGGAAATAGGTTTTGCATGATTACCCATGTATAATTTGTATCAAACTGTTTGCCTCCTCAATGAGGGGGGAAGAAAGGAGGGAGAGAAAATGAAACTCAAAATTAAAAAAAAAGAATGCTAAAAATTGTTTTACATATAATAGGAGAAAATCAAATATTAAATAGTTACAAAAAAGAGAAACTCAGAAAGTCAGCTAACAATTCACTGAAACAATCAACTTTAGCAAAATTGCAGGAAATTGTCAGAGTGAGAATGTGTTTTACTTGAATATGCATATAAGTTACCAGGATTTTCTTTTCTTTTTTTTTCTTTTTCATTGTGGTGGTGGTGAAGGAGGGAAGTAGAGAAAATAAACTTTTATTAATTAAAAAAATTAAATTAAATTTCGAAAGCTTTAAAAATTTTCATCTACTTTAAATGTATCCTAGAATGCTGTTTGAAGAGATAATTACCCAGGGAAAATTCATTATCTCCTTGAATTCAAAGTTCTAGAAAATTTTCACAAATTAGGTAACTAAAATGGTACTAAATTACCTCTCTGTCAAAAGAAGTGAAAAAGAAGAAAATCATGCTTGAATATTCATCAAAGTCCAGGATATAGTTCCGTGATTTAGTCAACCCACCATATAATCTTGCCGAGCAAATTCAGCATCAAGTTTTTGGTGAGATATAAGGTGTTCTACTTCTCTAGAATCAACTGCTTTATAATTAGGAACCAAAAGAAGTAAGCTGAGGACTTATTTGCAAGATATTCCTTTCACAAAAATTTCAAAAGTCATTCAAGGCTGCATGGATCAGTAGCATGGGCTTAGTATGACAAGGCCCCCAGATTTCACAAATGTGGGTTCTCTTTCCAACCCTGATCATAAGCTCTCCTCCCTTAATAATAATAATAATAGCTAAGATGTATATAGCACTTACAATGTGCCAGGCACTGTGCTGAGTGCTTTACAATTATTTTCTCAGTTAAGCCTCACAACAAACCTAGGACGCAGGAGTTGTTTTTATCACCAATTTGCAGAGGGGGAAACTGAAAAAAAAAAAAAACAGAAGTTAAGTGACTTGCCAAGGTCACAAAGTGAGCAGACAGATATCTGAGACCTGATCTGAACTCAGATCTTTCTAATGCTGCGCTCTATCCAGTGTACCCCCCAGCTATACCTATAGTTAAAAAGTCTTAACTTTCTGGTAATAAGTCTCCTGAATTTGCTTATGGCTAAAAGGGGGACTCTTATTACTGAGATACAACTTAAGCCTTCCCATATGTTCCAACGCTTTTCTGACCCTGTGCCCCTAAACTTGACTTTTAATTAAAGTCAGTCAGTAAACATTTTTAAGCAGCTACTGTGGGTCAAATGCAGTGCTAAGTTCTGGGCACATAAAAGAGCAGGAGATAGTCCTTGTTCTGAAGGACCTCACAGTCTAATGGGGGAGACAGAATACAAACAACTATGTATAAACAAGCTATATCCAGGAAAAACTGGGGATAATAAAGAGAGGAGGCACTAGGATTACAGGGGATTGGGAAAGGCTTCCCACAAAATGGAGGATATTAGTTGGGACTTGAAAGAAGCCAGGGAAGTCAGCAGGTACAGATGAAGAGGGAGACAATAACAGCTATGTAACCCCTAACCCCCCCACCCCCCGACACAAACACACAAACCCAGCCATGTGACATTGGGCAAGTCACTCAACCCCAATTGCCCTCCAAAAAACAAACAAAAAAAGTGACTTGACAATATCAAGATTACTTTTAGGAGATTCATTGCAGGTAACTTTCTCTAATCAAGAAAAACTAAGTAAAAATAGTCTTAGTTTGTCCGTCGGAATTACAATGTTAAACAATTTATTTGGTTCTTTTTAATATATCTATAGTGCAGTGAAAAGAACTTTAGATTTGAAGTCAGAGGATATATCTCTATGACCCCTGACCAAGTCACCTGAACCTCTCTAGAGCTGAGTTCCCTTTACTGGTAAAATGGAAAGGTGAAACTGGCCTCTAATGTACATTTCATCTCAAAATCTATGATCTTATGGACATAAACATGATAGAAAGTTTCTGTACCTAAATAAGACAAAGTAAAAAAAGTAAAAATTCTTGGAAGACATTCAACATTTATTCCCCCAAAGAATTATATTGAGTAAAATTTCAGATCTGGAATTATACTTCTGTGCTACTGATAAAAAGAAACAAAAAAATTCTTTCCATCCATCACTACTGCAGAAAACTCTATTTGAAAGCGATAGCTGCTTATGTGTAAAATGATGAGGTTGGACTAGATTGTCTCTATGTTCCCTTCAAACTCTAACTCAATGATCCTAAGGAATGAAGAAAGTGAAATCTGGGAAGACTTCATATGAACTGATGCAAAGTATAACGAGCAGAACAAGAATAACAAAATTGTAAAAAGCAATTTTGAAAGACTTAAGAATTCTGATCAGGGGAGGCTAGGTGGCACAGTGAATAGAGCGCCGGCCCTGGAGTCAGAAGGACCTGAGTTCTGAGCCGGCCTCCGACACTTAATCCACACAAACAAAAACCTAGCCATGTAACCTTGGGCAAGTTACTTAACCCCAATTGCCCTAAAGGGGAGGCTAGGTGGCACAGTGAGTAAGAGCACCGGCCTCAGAGTAGGGATGACTGGAGATCAGATCCAGCCTCAGAAAATGAGCACCCACACATAAATAATGACTAGCCGTGTAACCTTGAGCAAGTTACTTAACCCCAATTGCTTTAAAAAAAAAAAAAATTCTGATCAATATAATGACCAACCATGATTCCAAAGCAAAACAGTTTCACTTTGGTTTCTTTTTTGTATAGTGGCAGGGAAGGGGGAGGCAAAGAACAACTGGGAAGGAGAGAAAATAGACAAATGAAAAAATTAATTAAAAAGTATACACATTTGTCTGTAGCCATTCTTGTCAGTTAAAGCCTTTTGTTAATGAATTAAGATAAGACATCACATTGTGATACACTTAGCCTTACTCTCTGTATCACAGATAAGTCCCACTGGCTGAGGCCTCTATAGGATTTCAGAGGTTAAAGGTACCTTGGAGATCACCTTCTTATTTAACAGATGAAGAAGGACATCAAGGCCCAAAAGGCCAAGTAACTGCCCAAGATCACACAGGAAATAAGTGAAAGAACCAGGATCTGAACTCTGGGTTTCTGACCCTCTTTTCACTATACCATGCTTTCTCAGCCAAGAAAAATGTGTACAAATTATTTCAAACCCATCGCCACTACTGGGAAGTTAGCACAAAAGTACACGACCTACTGACTGGAGGCCAAAAGCATCTTTCCACATGAATGGAGTTAACAGATCAAAGGATTCTCTAGTGGAAAATATCCTAGTACTAGACACAAAATCTTCAAAGGACAAACCAATTGGATTTGGAGGGAAAAGATGACTGCTCTGAGTCATCTTCTAAGGATACCGTAGAAAATCCTAAAAGAGTTTAGTCATCTAATTGTGCTTAACACTGAAATCTCTGAGAACTAGACTTCCAATGAATATTCTCTGAATACAAACAATGTCTAGTCATAAAAGCAACTAGACAAGCTTCCTGAAATTTTTACATTTAGTGTATACAGAGCAAATCATTATTTTTGAAAGATGTATGGTAGAGTTTTTTAAAAAGTGCAATGCCAGCTGTTATGAATATAATGTCTGTCTGAAAAACTCTGATACTGGGACTTTAGAATCATGTTTTTAACACATCTTGAACATCTTACAATACAATGAAGTAAGAAAATTCATAAATTGCCACTGGGGGAAAAACAGACACATAGGAAGTAGAACCAGAAATGGCAGCAGTTAGCAGGGATATAATCTGATATTGTAACAGCGAACAGTAAATAAAACCTGGGAGAAAAGAGATAGCATCTTTATGATTGTTGTTAATGGAACAAAAGGTATCTAATCATATCAGCTTCTCTTTTCAAAGAAAATTACAAATATCCTAATAGCATCACATGACACTGAGTAGTTACTTCTGCTGCCTCCTATTAAAAAGAATTACATGCTTTCAAACAAGGCATTCCTTGCCCATCGCCTGCAGCACATTATCACTCTATTCTTATCACATTAAGCCAGATGCAGTCAGTTCTCAACAGTCCATACTAATGGAAGGGATATGGAGAATTCAAAATAGTTGATAATCCAAAAATTATTCACATTTGGTTTTGGAATGCATTTTATTGTTACAGTAGATTTACCTTCCTAATGATGTTTTGCTTAGACTTAGGTTAAAATTTGTTTACCTTCTATGATTCAGTTTCCCTAAGCATATATCAACTGATGACTGGAGGAGAAGAAGCAATGATAGGGAGCTAGGGGTCTGAAGCACTATGAAACCAAGTGAAATTAATCATGCACTAAAAACTGACTATGGTCATACTTATATTAGGTCATACGCAGAGGGTAAATTAAAACCTGGCTGTATTACAGTAAAGAAACTTTGATACCACAACCTAAAACAAACTGCTTTTCACCATGACATTAACAAGTTCAATTCAATCCAATCAAACAGGTATTTCTTAAGTGCTTATTCTATACCAGGAACTACATTAGGTACTGGGGGAGAGGAGATACAGACACAAAGGTCAAACTGTGCCTGACCCCAGGGGTCTAATATTTTATTGGGGGAAACAGGCACACAGAGAAGGAAGTATAAAATATGTTCAAAGAAAACATAAAATAACTTGGGAGAAGCAAGAAGGAAGGTAAAGAGTCAATGAAAGAGAAAATACAACTATCCCTAATTTTTAATTTATTGATATACTTATGAGTGTCACTTAGAAGAATCAATTTGAAAAACCCAGGAGGGTTATTTTTTCATGCACATTATAAACCTCTATATATTACTTTAGTAAAGAAGTAAAAGTTACTAAAAATAGTGACAGACATTATTAGAGTGATTTTAAAATGTGAACATAAAAAGAAAAATTAAAATTAAAATAAGAGACTTGTTCACATAATTTCTAAAAACGCACAATAATTTGTTTTTGCAAAAACCTAAGTTATCGTGATGAGAACTTTTGGTTAAATAACCTCCCTTGGCCTCAGTTTCCTCATCTATAAAACGAAGGGGCTGGGTGACATAATCTCTGGGATCCCTTCCAACCCTAAAGCTATGAGCCTATTATCATAAAGCACCTTGCTCTACTTCAAGAGAGAGACAGAAATAGAGTGGGGAGATGGAGAGATAGAGGGCGGGTGGGAGGAAGAGAGAAAGGAAGCAGAGGCAGAAAGACTGTGAAAGCAGAGACATGGGGCAAGGGAGCAGTGACAAAGAGTGGAGAGAAAGGGAAAGAGAGAGGGAGGGGAAGAAGGTGGAGGGAGGAGGGGGGAGGGAAAGGGAGATGGAGAGAGAAGATAGCTAGTATAATCTAAGCTTTGGCCTTTTGTGATACTTTGGAACAAGGTAAATGTGATATGCCACAAAATTACAGAGAAACCCAAGTAATGATGATATTAATAAATAGGATTTTAACATATCACCAAAGTCGTTGCAATATTGTAGTAAAATCATTAACAGGAACACAAGAAAGTGTTCTGAAAAATAATCTATGTGTGGGAGATTGACACCCAGAGGAATAGCTAAGCAATTTAGGCCAACACATTGTCTGAGGACTTTTTAATCATAAAATAAAAATTCAACTATTTCACTATTTCCAAATTGCTTTTATAAAATAATTTATCTCTAAGTATTCAAACCACTACATGATCTATCTTTCTTCATGTACGTTTTTTTTTAACCACTTAAGTTTCTTTATTAACTTCTGTTTTACATCATTCATTTCTGCCAGATTTTGAGTTACAATTATTTTTCCCCACTGTTTTTCCCCTACCCACCCTCCCAGAATAGCAGTCCCACAAGATATCACTGCCACCGATCTGCTCTCTCCCATACCTTTTCCCATACACCCTTCGACTTTTCCATTAGAGGAAGGTGAATCTCTGAGCCCCAATGCCTGCACATCTTATCTCCCTATTGCAAGTAAAAGAGTATTAATAATAGTATTTATATATATTTGAAACATTTAATCTTAAGACCTCGAATTTCAGATCCATTCCCTTCCTCCCTTGTCACCCATTCCCTCTGGGGAGATAAGTAATTCAGTATATGTTGTACATGTCTAGCTATGCAAAACATTACCATAGTAGATATATTGTACAAGGCTGCTTATAATTCCCTCCCACTCATCCCACCCCCCACCTGGTCCATTCCCTACATGATCCTGTCCCTCTTCTATAGTGGGTACTTCCAACCTCCCCTCCCCCCAAGGATGCCCTCCCATCCATCATCCCTCCTCTCATCCCCTTCCCCCTATTCTGCTGCAGGTTGAGATATCCGATTTAGTATGTATGTCATTCTCTCCCAGTACCAAATTCAATGAGAACGTGGTTTTGCCTTTTTGCCTTCCTATTCTTCCCCTCCCTTGCAACCACTTCCCCTTGCTTCTTCTACATGAGATAGTTTACCCTATCCTGTCTCTCCCCATCTCCTCTTACCACTTTCCTCTCTCACCTCATAATTTCACCCCTTAAGTATCCTCCCTTCCCAACAAATTCAACCTATGCCCTCTATCCATATATAACTGTAAACATAGGTACACACATTCACATATGTATTCATATGGCCATACACCCTTCTTCCATTATTTTCATACTGAGAAATATTTTATCAGTCACAGTTAATTGTTTTCCATATAGGAATGTAAATAGTTCAACTTTGATAAGTTCCTTTTGATTTCTTTTCCCTGATTACCTTCTCAGGCATCTCTTGCTTCTTGTGTCTGGATGTCAAATTTTCTATTCAACTCTGGTTTTTTCCTCAAGAATGCTTGAAAGTCCTCTATTCCACCGAATGACCATATTTTCCCCTGAAACAAAATACTCAGTTTTGCTGGGTAGGTGACCCTTGGGTTCATTCTCAGCTCTTCTGCCCTCTGGAATATCGTATTCCATACCCTTAGATCCCTCAGTGTAGAAGCTGCCAGGTCCTGGGCTATTCTGATTGTGTTTCCACAATATTCAAATAGTTTCTTCCTGGCTGCTTGTAGTATTTTCTCCTTGATCTGGGAGTTCTGGAACCTGGCTATAATATTCCTAGGAGTTTTCTTTTTGGGATCCTTTTCAGGAGGTGATCTGTAGATTCTTTCAACCTCTATTTCCCCTTCTGGGTCTAAAACATAAGGGCAGTTTTCCTTGAGAATTACTTGAAGGATGATTTCTGGGTTCTTTTCTGGATCATGGCTTTCAGGTAGTCCAATAATTTTTAAATTGTCTCTCCTGGATCTATTTTCCAGGTCAGTGGTTTTTCCCATGAGATATTTCACATTGCCTTCTATTCTTTCATTTGTTTGGATCTATTAAACAGCATCTTGATTTCTCATCAAGTCATTAGCTTCCATTTGCTCCAGTCTGAAGGAATGAATCTCCTCAGTGAGCTTTTGAGATTCTTTTTCCATCTGGCAAATTCGACTTTTTAAGGCATTCTTCTCCTCATTGCCCTTTTGGGTCTCCTTTGCCATTTGAGTTAGTCTATTTTTTAAGGTGTTGTTTTCCTCAGTCAGGCTGTTGACCCTCATTTCATACTTTTCCTGCATCCTTCTCATTTCTTTTCCCAATCGGTCCAATTCCCAAGGTAACCCAGGGAGGTTGCTTCTTCTCTGTGCCGTTCTGTGGGTGCTGGGGCTCCAGAAGTTGTTCAGAGTTCCCTTTTACATAGTTTGGAGGTAGTCTGTGGGGAGAGTGGCTTGGACGCGATGTTTCTACTCCGCCATCTTGGCCATAGCATTCTTCATGTACGTTTTAAAACCATATAGTGAGGTTGGCTAGGTGGCGCAGTGAATAGCACAACGGCCAGTCAGGAGGACCTGAGTTCAAATCTGGCCTCAGACACTTAACACTTACTAGCTGTGTTGACCTTGGATAAGTCACTTAACCCCAATTGTCCTGCCTTCCCCCCTCCAAAAAGCATATATATATATGATTGTAAACATATGTAAGCTTCCATCCAAAAAAAAAAATTCAATTGATATGTTCTCCATGGACCATTGGTATCCCATTCTTTTAGTTTATCAAAATGTGTGCTCTTGAATTACCACGTGGGAAAGTATGGTTTCAATTATTAAAATAATCTCATTTATCTTCCCTTCTTTTCATTCCTGGAGAATTCTGATTAACTTCAGTCCTATTTTACAGATGGATAACAGAGACAATGAGAGAAGAGGGGATAAAGTGAAATCCCATCAAGGTAGCTCTAAGTATAGTTTTTAAAAGGCGATTATCTTCAAGTTCTTGACACTGTCACCTCACCTCCCCACACTCATTTAGAGAGAGGGATAAAAGTAGGGAACCAAGTCTGAAATGTTGGCAGAGGTGGGCCATTTTTGGACTTCGATGGGGGAAGGTGCATAAATAACTGGCAGGAGGGGGCTCACTTTGAGAAGTGTTGTGTGATTTGACCAGATGAGACTCTGGGAAGCCGTTGTTGAGAGCCCCCCGGCTTTGAAAACCCAGATGTTGATGCTTCCCTCTCTGGCAACTGTGATTTGGTATTGATGTATGTAATGTTGGGACAGTTTGGAAGCCTGTCTGTAACTCTGAAGTTCTGTAACTCTGAAGTTTGGGGTGCTGACCTTTTTCCCTGAACTAGGTAATGTGTGTTTGTTTGATTAAAGTAAGCTTGTTAACCCATTTTGAGTTGCTTTCCTTTTGAAAAGCAGATCCAAGAACCTGTGTTGGCAGCTACCCTGGGGATATTGGGGTGCTTGCTGCTACAAAATGGGACGAGGATGGGATCTGCTGAGAAAAGGAAAGTATGGGGGCTGGGATAATTGTTTGTTTCCCAGTTGTGGTAGCTGTGATTCTGTGGAGCCATGGAGCAGGAGAGAAAGACCTGCATGCTGACTTCACTGAGCTGAGAGCAGGAATGGTGAGCTGCCTGCAAGGAGACCTGTGGAGAAGCCTGGAACTGCTGCCTTCTGCTGGAGGAGAAGGAACCCAGGAGTTTGGAGTTCAGCCAAAGGACAAGATAAGGACTGTGTGGCAAAGCAGGGGCACTGAATGTGTTTCCTTGTGCATCCCACAGTTTGGGACCAGGGGGGATGGACTTGTGACTGGTGGGTGGGGTGAAGTGCCATGGACCCCAAGGACCCCACTTTGGTTTTGTTGCCTAGTTCCCTCTCTGGATTTGGAAGCAGGGGCTGGAGCAGTGTGAGGGGAAGGACACCACCCCCCTCCCAAGGGTACTTTATGTGTAATGCTTTGTATTTTGTGAATTGATGTGAAAATGCAATGTACTTTGTTTAAGACCCAGTGGCCACTTTGGTAACTTTAGATGTACCTTGAAAATGTGACCTAAGAGATGTTTTAGTGCTAATTCAAATGTAAATTGTATATGCTATGGGCAAGAAAGATCTTGGGGCCGAATGTAATGGAAATGCAAATTTAAAGATCTTCCCTGCCCCTAGCTTAGGTGCGCCTGGAGCCTGTGGTGGGAGGCTTGTTTTTCAGGGAAGCCCAACCTTGATACTTTTGTGATTGGGCAGTGGGTCAAGGAGGTTGTTACATTCTCTGAGCCAAGAGAAGGCTATATAAGCCCGAGGAGAGGCTTTGCTTTGGGGCTCACTTTGAGAAGTGTTGTGTGATTTGACCAGATGAGACTCTGGGAAGCCGTTGTGAGAGCCCCCGGCTTTGAAAACCCAGATGTTGATGCTTCCCTCTCTGGTAACTGTGATTTGGTATTGATGTATGTAATGTTGGGACAGTTTGGAAGCCTGTAACTCTGAAGTTCTGTAACTCTGAAGTTTGGGGTGCTGACCTTTTTCCCCTGAACTAGGTAATGTGTGTTTGTTTGATTAAAGTAAGCTTGTTAACCCAAAAAAAAAAAAAAAAATAACTGGCAGGAAAATAACAAAGACACAATAACATTTTTTTCTGATGGAGTCCACACCCACTGTTTACATTTCCTCATTGTGCCCTTTCTCTCTTTAGCTTTTCCCAATGAAGCTTCTACCTCCAATGAGCTACTGCTGTTATTTCTGTCATTGCTGAAACTGCTCTCTCTAAATTCATCAATGTTAAATTAATTAACAAATTAATTAACTTGATATCAACAATGATATCAAAAGGACACTAGATGGGATTCCAATGGTCTTCTTCAGTCATCTTCATTGACCTTTGCAGGTTTAACTCTCCCATTTCCTCTCTGTCATTGACACTATAGTCTCCTGGTCCTATATCTGTAATCATTCATTAACTAGCTCTTTTATCAGCTCTTCACTCTCTTCATAAATGCTTCCCTTGAGTAGTTTCCAAGAATGGTCCCAGACATCCTTCTGTCTCCCCTCTTCTCTCAGGCAATTTCATTAACTCCCACATCTTCAATGAATACTTCTCTGTAGATGATCATCAAATCTATACTGTTTTTATTGGGGGGGGGGCTCAATTAGATGAGAAAAAAATTTACTCCTTTGTTCAATAAAAATTAACCCCATGTGTGATTTTCATGGCAAAGATACTGGAGTGGCTTGCCATTTCCTTCTCCAGTTCATTTTACAGATGAGGAAACTGAGGCAAACAGTTAAGTGACTTGCCCTGGGTCACACAGCTAATGAGTATCTAAAGCTGAATTTGAACTCAGGACCTCCTTACTCTGGGACCAGTCCTCTATCCACTGTGCCACCTACTGAAGTCGAAATGCACATCTCTATAAAATTTATGTCCCATTGGCCCATTGAATTCAGTAAGTCCCAAACCAAGGTCATTAGTTTTCCTTCTAAACCTATTTCTTTTTCTTCTGTCTTCATTATTTCTGTCTAGGGCAACATTACTGACTCAGTTTAACATGTTGATAACTTTGAATTTTCCACATATTAATGTGATCTAACTTTTTCCAGTTTTCCCTCGTATTACTTGTCTAAAAAAGGTTCACACTGGTTAACAGAAAAACAAAACCAGAGTGTTTAAGAAAAGGAAAATCAAGCTGAAGAGCATGCAAATTAGGTAAAGTGTCATTCTACTTTTCAAAGGCAAATGAGTATCAAAAACAAGGATCTAACAACAAGAAAATCATGCCTTTGATACTGCAGACATTCCCCCAATATTCTACAGCTTCTTTGAATTGTCATTATTGCAGGTGAGCAAAAATTAAAAAGAACAATGATATCAAAAGGACACAAAACTTGTCAGTCTTTATAGATTAAACAATTTCAATCGCAATTCAAAGTTAATAGTTTTGTATTTGCAAAAGCATTTGTCAGGCCAAATTACTGTTATGAAAAATATAAATAAAATAATATACAACATAAGGTTTTAGCTGGGAGCTCATGGATAGAGATCAGAAGGTCAATGAAGATGAAGAGGGGAGCTTACATCTTTATCATTATTTTCCTTTGTAATGCTATGTATTTCACATTATGAATGTAAAAACTTGATTCTGAGAAGGGAACTGTGGAGCAAAAGAGGTTAAGTAGAATTGCTATCTAGTAATAACTGACAGAAGTTTCTTCATTTACTCTTACGTACTCAGCAATATGGTAATGAAATGAAGGTGATCAGTTTTTTCTTATTCAAAACATTTTAAAATGTGTCAGAATTTTACAAACCTACTCAGGGTAAGGAGACTAAGGGAAAGGGGGTCGTGAAAATCTGTTTCTTATCTCTATACTCATATCTCATAATAATCTGGGAAAGAAATTCCTACAAATATGTAACTGCCTCATTTGTTAGAGGCTTCTGAGGGCTAATGGTTTGTCAGAATGTCACTAACAACTCCCAGTGGTAGCAGCAAAGCAATGCAGGAATGGCCCAGCCAGAGGGATTGTATCCCCCACCATGCTGAGGCATGGTGCAAACCCAGTTCTTCAACTTAGTGGTAGTGGAGCCTAATGGAAAGTGCAGTGAACTAAGAGGCAAGACCCACAGGATCCCAGCAGAGGCTTGCCCATTTATGGGCCATTAGGATAAAATGAAATCACTGAATCATGGAAATAAGAGCTGGAAAAACCTGTAGAGATCAACTCTTTTTCTGTAGTCTCATTCTGCAAGTGCAGAAACTATGGGTCAGTGGCTATAATAGCAATCTGGAGTTGTGAAGCAGCAGACTAGGCCATTTTGACCTAGGCCTTGCCCTCTTCACTCTCTACTGTCCACTGTAATTTTCTGTGTACAAATGGTATTGCCACCCCCACAGCTGGATGCCAGCTTTTCCAAATAAGAAACAGCTTCATTTTTCCCTTTTTCTTCACAATGCAACTTCAGCAAGGAGAACTACCCTTGGTGAAGAGAACATGTAAAGGTTCTTTCAAAGTGTAAGGCCACACAATTTGAACCAATTTCTGGAACCCTTTGGACCAAAAAATAGGGCCAATGACCTTTTCCTTACCAAGCGAGACCCAATGGTCTCTATCTACATGCAAGGGCTAACAGGAAAATCCACTCCTTTCAATAAAAATGAACTAAAGTACCTACTTTATGTGGAACACTCTGCTAAACACAGGGGAGAAATAGTTTAGAGAAGGTATAGGCCCTCCTCTCATGGACCATGAATCCTAGTAGGTGGCCTAGAAGCAAACAGAGAAATAACTCTAAATATCACAAGATAAGTTCATGAGAAGTTGTATGTGTTAAGTAAGGCCCAAGGAGGAAGGGTGTTATGTAGAGGGCAGAAAACGGAAAGCTTCATGGAGGAGGTTAGGATGGGAAGGCTAGCTGATAAACACAGAGGCCATCTGTAGAAGCAAGTGCAAATTTACATGTAAGTAGATGTGAAGAAGTCTGGCAAAGTGATGGCAATAAATCATACCAATCATTTTTATTTATGGAAACTCAAATGGCTTTTGTTTTCTTTTGCCCAAATTGCCTGAAACGATTGTCTCAAAACATACAAATTATTTATATGATACAAACGGTGAGCTGATTTCCAGACAGAATCAGTGCATGCTATTCTCGTTTTCCACCTGAAATAACTCCCTAAGCCCTCTCCCTTCATTCCCCTGTGTATTAAAGCTTACAATCAAGAAACACTCACATCTTGTGTCATTAAACTAGCACGTTATTTGTTGGGACACCAGATCTTCCAGGCCACACTCCCCTTAGACTAATCAGATACACACTGTTGACTGCTCAAGGTGATATGTAATTATTTTCAACTCAATCCCAGGAAAAGTCAGTATTATCAAGACAGTTAGAGATGGATTATATCTCCCCATTCTTTTGTGACCTTTTATTATTTCACTAGGGGAGGAATGATGATATGACAATATTTGGTTATCAGGTAAAGTGTGCATACCGCCAAGGGAAGGGGCTCATTCTAAAGAAACATGAAGACGATTTAAAAGATGATCACAGGATCCGAGGTTCCAAGCTGGAATGATACATACAGCCCAGAGAAGTGAAGTGATGTGCCCAAGGTCTCACAGGCAGGAAGTGGCAAAGGTGAGATTGAATCTTGGCTCTTCAAAATTCCTCAAATGTCAAAGCCAGGGTTTTTTAGGAAAAGTACTTTAATATAAATGTTTCAATCCATTTCCAGCACAGTTTTGGACTTCTGCAGTAATATTTCAACGATTACAAAATGACATTTTTATGCATTAGTAATATTTATAATCATCTCAATTTTCTTTTATCACTGTTGAAGATAAATTACATAACTGAAGTCTATTATTTAAAATGCTCGATTATATTAACCTTTTCTGTTTGTTCCCTATATTTCCTCTAAGCAGTAGGAAAATCCAAGAAATCATTTGCAAGTTTCACATGTACTATCTTTGCTCTTCCTGAGGTCCCTAGAGAACCCTAGGAATTCTAATTAGTCTTGGTAGTTATTGCCTACATGTTTTATTATTATTTCAAGTGTAGTTAATATTAACAGTCATTACTCTAATTCTTGTATAATATTGCTATTATCTGTGATTACCAAGGATCTTTGCAAGCAATAATGACCATATCATCATAGGCCCAGTGGTTACATTCTGTTTCAAGGTCATCAGATTGAATTCTTAACACAAAATGGAGAACAAAACCAAAAATAACCAAAGTATTAGCAATGAGTATCAAACAGAGTTAATAAGGTCTGCTTCGACTATTTCTGTTCTATATAATTTCTTTTATTAATAGAAAAATTTGAAACACATCACGATGATTTGATACTATTATGGCTAATAAGGGAATTTAAAATATTCAATGCAAAACAATTGGATTTTAGCGTTGGAAAGGACCTCAAAGATCGGGTACAGTTACTATAATTATTATTCAATGGCATCTTGCTCTAACCTAATTAATTTTTTATAAAACACTAAATGAAAATAAAAACATCCACAATGCCTAATAAAAGTAATTTCAACACAAATGTTAAGAGCATAACGCTAAATGTATTACCTATTAAAAAAAACATGAGAAATGTCTGAGTAACAATTTATGAGAGATTCTACAGTTTACCATTTTTAAATGTTCTTTCTAATTGGCAAAACTAAGCCATGTTAGTTCTTAAGTTTTTCCTTGAAACCAGCAGTATCTGTGACTTGACACAACATTCCCGGGGGACAAGGCACACAGGTTTCATTTAACAACTGCAGTAGAAGTCAAGCAAAGTCCTAGAGGAAAGAGAAATGCCACCAGAGTCCAGCCTCTGGGGGAATAGGTTCCCTCCCCAGTACTCGAAGAATCATGTAAAGAGGTCCCAAGGTAAGAAAAGGTAGCAATGCTGAGTAAGAACCTCTGGCCTGCACAGGTTGGGTCAGTGAGCAGGCAGTCAGTAGGTGAGGGAAGACAAGAAACTAAAGAAGCAAGACCAATGTAACTTATTCATCTTCCACAAAGAAGATCCAGGAGCACTGGTCTGAGAATCATAAGACTGAGATCCAGGGTCCAGCCTAGACACTTTGTCCTGTCGGCACCTTAGGCATCTCACCAAACTCTTCTGAGCATCAACTTACTCATTTGTGATCCTTGTGCTATCTACCTCCCAGGACTGTTGTGAGGAAAAAGTTCTGTTAACCATCAAGAGCTCAAGAATCACAGCAGAAGTAGAATTTTATCCTGTTATCTTATTTCAAGTCCAATAAATTCTCTACTTCCCCAAAGTGGCTCTCATTTTTCCTTATATTCTTAGGATAAAATGTTTTAGTCTCTCTATAGTAATGCTGTCAACAACTAGGCTAATGTTTCTATAAAGTTTTTATTTCACTTTGAAAAAGCCAAAGTAGTGACTCTGAAGTCATTGGGAAACAGGGCCCAGAGGGGCCAAACAAGAGAACTCAATGATACCAAAGAAAATAGGTCAGAGATTGCAGAAGGGATTTGTCCCATTGCTCTCTGGCATGTGCCAGTCAATTGAGAATACATTATGAGCAAAAATGAACATGTTAAAAGCGAAGAATGTGAAAAACACTGTGGGATGTACTTAACTGGAACAATTTTGATGTACTTTTATAAATCTCCCCAAAAGATATGCAACCTGAATATTAAAGATGATATTAAAATTAGAAGAGATCCAGATGAGATATCTTTAACAACTATGGCTAGGCTGTGAATTCTTAACCAAATAAGAGATAGAGAGAATCATAAAAGATAAAATGGGTCATTTTGATTATATGAAGTTGAAAAGCTTTTGTATGAACAAAATTAATGCAACTAGTATAAGAAAGGAAGAAGACTACTGGGAAAATAATTTTATCAAATATCATGGACAAGGTTATGATACCTAAGACAGGCAGACAAATAATAAAAAGTCCCCAATAGATATGATATAACAATTCTTAAAGAAAGAATGGCTATTAGCAACCATATGAAAGAATTCTCCAAATTATTAAAAATATGAGAAATGCAAATCAAAATAATTCTGAGGTTTCACCTCACACCAAATAAATCTGCAAAGATAAGGAAAGAGAGGAACAATCAATATTTGAGTACTGTGGCAGGGTGGGCACACTAATACATGGTTAGTGGAGATATAAATTCATTTAAACAGTTTAGAAAGCAATTTGGAATGATGCTTACAAAAATGATTAAAAGTGTCCATACCCTTTGACCATAAAATTTTACTGCTAGACATATCTCTAGGAGGTCAATGACAAAATGAAAGGTCCCATATTTATAAAAATACTCCAAGCAGCACTTTTTGTAGTAGCAAAAATACTGGAAACTAAGTAGATTCCATTAATTGGGAAACAGATAAACACGTTGTAGTACCTGAGTGTGACTTTAAAAAGCAATGAGGATGAGGAGTACAGAAAACACTTGGAAAATTTATATAAACTGATGCAAAGTGAAGCAAAAACAAACAAAAAACACTATACACAATAACGAGAATAACTTAAATAGAACAAACAATAAAAAACCTTAAATAGAATGCTGTGAATTTACAAAAATGAAAATTAGCCGCAAAAAGAGATGGAAGAAGGTATGTCTCCCCCTTCTTTGATGATGTATAGAACACTATCAATGGCAAATGTTTCTGGTGTGTGAATTAGTTTGCTCAAGTATTTTTTTCCAGTTTTTTCTCCATTGCTCCATTCCTTTTGGAGTCAGAGGAGAAGAGATACAATGGGAAATATGGGTGAAAATGTATATTAAAAATAAAGAATAGGGGAGTACTTTGGAAAAAAATCAATCTTCAAAAATTCATATTTGCATGTCCCAGGGTAAGTGTCATATATCTGATGAAATAACTGGAAAAGGTGTTTTTCACTTCAAAGAGTATGGAATCACACAATATGCTGCTTTTTTAGCAGAAACCTGTCTTTGGGGGGGGGGGGGAAGACACTAGAATGGCTTAATAATTTTTTATTTAATTAATGAATTACATAGAGAGAATATGACCAAAATGAGTTACTTAGCCTTTCTAAGTTACTTAAGTTCATAAGTAAAACAGGAAAAACAATAGTACCCACTGTACTCACTTTGAAGATTTATTGTTAGACTAAAGCAAGTTCTATGTAAAGTACTTTTCCAACTTTAAAATTATATATTCCAACTATTATACTATTATTCTTATTTCCTTACAAATAGAAAAAATATTTACAATTAAATGACAATCCAACTACAGTCCAGGACAATTAATGATAAGATCAGGATCTTTATATCTACTTTAAGTAATTTGAATTTCACAAGTATATGCAAGGCTAAGAAGTTGTTAAACACTCAGTTCCAAATATGGCATCTTACTAAATCACAATTCATCAAATACCCAATTTGTAGCTGAGAACACAAACTCTGCATAAAAAGTATCATAGAGAACTTACAATTACAATTCCCTTACAAGCCCCGTGTAAAGCAGGCAGCACAAGGATCATCACACGTGATTTACCAATGAGAAAGGGTAAATAATTGGTCCAGGGTCACATGATCAATACGTTTCCTAGGCAGGACCTGAAGTCAGGTCCTCTAATTCCAAATCCTGTGCTCTTTCCACTATACCATCAAAGGGATACACAACAATTCTGAGAAAATTTTTTTCACCATCCAAATGTACGATGAAAGATTATTTCCTTTGCTATAAAAGTTTATGTCAACTTCACTGAAGGCTGAGGCAGAAAATTGATATTTTGTTACATTATTTTCCTGTAGATGGTGAAGCAATACCTAGATCTTAACAGGTTGCATTAAAAAAGAAAATTTTGTCACCAACACTTTAATCACTAAAAACAGTAAAGCTCAAATTTTAAGACAAATCAGAAATTTATAGATAGATATCCAGACTTTCCTCCAGGAAAGCATGCCAGCAAGCAGCCTAGGTTTATAGGCAAAATATCATGACTTGATATCACTGAACCAGGCTAAACAATCCTGAAGGTTTTTTCCCTAAATTTCCTAGGGGAACATAACTAAAGATATCCTTGAAATATTTTTAAAACAACACCAGGAAGAACTGTTAACAGTAGGAAAAGCAAATAGTTCTTTTTGTAAAACCCCCGACATGTACCTTTCATTTGTGTAGCAAAAGTAAGTGCCAGTTTTGCAAAGAGATCTGGGTTTTCAAACTTATCTTCCTTAACTTTTAGCCAGAAACAGTTTTCTGATATTTCCTGTGGCTCAATCTGCAACAAAAAGCAGCAAGAATAATATGGTCAATGGATAATATATTCTGTCTGGTGTTTTTTTTTTTTTTAATAAGCTGATCTACATTTAAGCAAGCTTGAAATTCATCGTTTCTCTCTGCTGTTTATTGCTTCCATTTTAGGCTCTGCCCAAGTAGTTTTCTGGTCCTTATTAATTAACTAATGAGAGACAGCTTGACAGAGAATTGTTCTTGCAGTCAGGAAAACATGGATTTCAGTCTCACCCTCTAACACATACTAACTTTGTGATCTTAGGATAGACACCACCTGAATGCTCCAGGCTATAATGGAGGGAAGATCCCAACCTTCCTGGAAAAAGGGCATTCCCTCATTTGGAGTTCCAAATATATCAGGGAAGTTGCAGTTCTAGCCTCTAGCCCTTAGCCACGAGCCATTTATACAGAAAGTTGTAATTTTTGACAATTCATAAAGGAAAAGTTGCACAGCAGAAATATTCTACTTATTATGCTGACAAAAAAGTGAGGGTTTTCTACAGCAAGCATCACACTTTAATGAGCCTCTCCACCCTTCAAAGAATCAGCTGTTACTGAAGGAAGTTATTGGCTGGGGGGCGGGGGGGGGGGGGACCTGTGGCCTCGAGGTAACATGTGGCCCTCTAGGTCCTCAAATATAGCCCTTTGACTGAATCCAAACTTCCCAGAAGAAATCTTATCTTATTTGAGGCCCTAGGTCCCCCACCCCTGGTCTACATCAATTCAAATGGCTGCTGCTCACTGATTAATTTAATAAGCAACTCAATGCTTAGTAATGTCAGGGCTTTAACACTATCAAAAACTCTGATTTGGCCATCATATGGTTTAATCCAATTCACTGTAGATGTGTTAATCAATAATATCTATAGATATGGACTTCATTTCTATTTAATGGGACTCTAAAAATCTGATGTTGGGGATAAATTTCATTCTATGTAAAAAAATTACACGTACTCATCCCTATCTTCCAAATTTCTCCTGAAATGAAGTATGACACATATTATCTGGAAAAAAGTTTTTCCTCAGCCCTAATATCCCACTTCCCTTTCACTTCTTTCATTGGTCTTCCCATTTTCTCTCCTCCACCCTTCCCTCCTCCCTCCAATTTGTTGTCTTCACTCTTTTTGCCCTTTGATAAATATTCAATGTAGAAGATATCTTCATGTGGGTGGTATTACTTTATAATAATTAAGTATACTGAAAACAGAAAGCATATATTCTATTACCACTAATTTAAGCAGTCTCTCTAGTTGAAAAAGTAATGTGAAGATTGTCTGAAAGCTAGAAGTCAATAAAAAGACCTTCATTTTTTGGAACAAAACTAATTTCAGTAAGTAAAAGGACTGGAAAAAGTATTTTTTCACTCCTTATTCCTGCTCAAAGTATGTAATAAGGATAACAATGGTCAAATAACCTGAGGTCCTCTTAAATGCCTCTTTCTGTCTGGATTCTCTACATCCATACCTTATCCTGTCTCACTCATTTCTTTAACTGTTGAAATCAACTTTAAATTCATTTTCACTTCTTCTAATGACCCAGGAGGATCCTATCTACATCACTAGGAACTGTGGTAATCTTAAATAGTTAACAATTATGATGAAATATTTAATTTAGTCGTTATCAAACAACGAAGTAAAGATTCTAAATGGAAAACAATTATCACCATAAGCTAAAGGTGTCATAAACCAGATCTAGTCTTTGTCCCTATTACAGCCATGAGTTCAGTTATTCCCACACCAATAATGTCCAAGATCCATAACCTTAGCCCCCAGTAAAAAGGCATTACCTTGCACCAATTGATTCTTTTCATGGCCACTTCTGGTTTGTATATTTTTTTTTGCTTCATTCCAAAAGGCAGGGTAGCAGGTGCTCCAGGAGGAGGAGGAATACCACCCAGAGGTGGTGGAGGAGGAGGTCCCCCAAATAAAGGAGGTGCTGGGGGTACAGCTCCTTGAGGTAAAGGAGGGGGGGGAGGAGGAGGAGGAATTCCACCAGGAATTGGTGGAGGAGGAGGTGGAGGAGGAGGAGCAGTGCCACCTGGTACCAGGAGTGGTGGTGGAGGTGGAGGAATTCCTGATGAACTGGAAAGTCCATGTCACTGGAACATACATTGGAAATAACAGATATCACATCTTTGTAATGGTTTCTATAGTTACTAAGTTGAATATTATATTTGCAATCCAAGATATTAATAATTCAAGCAACATTAATTGGGGGGATAATGTTTCCAAAGTTCCTACATGTTAATATGATCCCTATGTTTTCTTATTAGCATTACAGACCACATTTGAAAACTATTATTTTTACCATATTTGCAAAATGACATTGTTTATTTTGTATTAAATAATCCTTCAAAATAATAAAAAATAAGTTTCATATTATGTAATACATATACTGAGAATTAAGTATTTTGCAAAATGATTTGGACCTGTTCAAGCAATTGGATAGAATACAGTACTAATTAGGACAAGGTCATGAATGCAATCCCCAAATGGGCCAATTAACTTTGCACAAATAGAATCTGTCTCATAGCCCCGGTAACCCACTTGTCTAATAATTATTGTAATAATACTAATGAATGTTTTAAATTTGCACAATGATCTATATTTATCAAAGGGTTTCCACCTTCATTATCTAATTATAAGGAAGGCTGAGTAGCTAATATTATGCCCATTTTTACAAAGGTGTAAACTAAGGCCAAGAAAGTGGAAGTGGCTTGGTCCTGCTCATATAGCTAGTTAAATGCAAAGGCCAGAAAAGAGTCCTAGTGTCTGGACTCGTAATACAGTATGCCCTATGTGCTAACTCCCTGAAAATACACATGATAAGTGAAAAGAGGAATGGGAACGAGAGTGAAAAGCCAAGCCAAACAGGCCCACTGTATACAAACAGGTGTCAGCATCTTCAGTGACAAACTATACATGTGTAGGACCTATTTTGCACCATCTTATCTTCTTTTTGATGACTTATCAATCACTGTTCATTTATATGAAACACTCATGGTCTGAAAAACCACTCACTTCCCCAAATAATGGCTAATCATTCATATTTCCAAAAGCTCACATTAGAAATAATGTTAAGACTATACTACCCCCATTCCAATCCCCCTATCATGCACATGAAGCTGCAAATATTATTCAGATACAACCAGTTTAAAGTGTCAGCCTGTTTACAAATCAACTTTAAAACAACATTTGGAGAATGGCAAGTAAGACAGTCAGCTTGGATTATGGGATTCATGAAAGGGAGCAAGGTATAAAGAGAGGAAAATTAGGAAAGCACCAGGTTGAGAAGGAATTTAAACGCCAAAGAGGACTGTATATTTCACAGTCGAGGTACTAGGTATCCATTGGAGTCCACTGAGTAGCAGGATGATGCAATGAGAAGTGTATACTTTCAAAAAAATCATCTAGACATCAGTGTGGAGAAGGATTTGCAGTGAGGAGAAACCTGAGATAGGGAGGTCTATCAAAAGGTAATTATGATGGTCCAAGTGGAAGGTGATGGAAGCCCAAACTAGGGTGCAAACTGACTAAGCGGGAAGAAGAGAACTTGAGAGGATGGCTGTAGAGAATGTCAAGCAAACGGATAGATGAAACATTTATTAGGGCCTTGTTATGAGCCAGGAGCTGGGGATAAAAAATACAAGCAATAAGTCCCTGCCCTCAGAGAGCTTACATTATATTGGGTGAAAACAAGGCAGAAAGGGGCATTACAAGGAACAGAATGGGAAGTGAGGCAGAGGCTTGGCTGTGGACAAGACAAGGCAAAAGCTAAGATACCCGAGAATGGAGTCCCAACAATTGGGGTGTGTGGACAGATGCAAACTTTATCAGTGCAAGGAATATCCATCCATACAGGAAAATCACAGATTGTTCAAAAACTAAGCTTTAATTGGGTTACTACAACAACAACAAAAAATGTACATGAAGCTCATGAAAATCATTCAAATTTCCACCACTTATTTAATAAAGTTTCAGAGATTAACAAAGGCATTGTAAAGAACACAAATGGGGATAAAATTCAGTCTCTTCCCTTAAATTCATAAGTAAATGTCCAGAGTAGAATGTAATCCCTGTCATGAGAATGTAACAAGTGCTATAGAAATCCTGAGGAGGGAAAGATGACTTCAGCCACTGTGCAACTAGAGATTGTGGACATGAGCTGAAATATGAAGGTGAAAAGGCAAAGAAGAAGGAATGAATCAGTGGATACTGCAGATGAAAGAAATAGCATAGGGAATTTACAAATACAAAAAATTCAGAGGAGTAGTCATTTTAGTTGAGCTAAGTAGAAGGGAAATATGATGAGATAAAGATGGAAGCAGTGGGTGAGAGAAGAACATGGAGAGCCTTGAATGGCTGGTTAAGGAAGCTGTACTTAATTTAGTGGGGCAATAGGAAGCCATTGAGGCCAAATGAGCAGAGTAAGTACATGACAAAAGCCAGGTATTAAGGAGATTATTGAAAACAGTGGAAATGATGAATGAAAAGGGTGAGGAATAATAGAGAGAAAAGCCGCAAGGGCATTGTGAGAAAATATGGGAACAGATAACTGGAACTTGGTACTGAATGCACAAAAGATGGAAAACTGACCAAAAAAACTTACAGAGGTAGCATAAAAAGGGTTTGGCAAATGATTGGACGTGGAGGACAAAAAATAGAGGGTAGTCCAAGATAATGATGGGCTTGGAATCTGACTAAGTAGGAACGCAGGGTAAACCTTAGCCAAAAAAAAAAAAAATAAAGGCAAGATGAACAATTAGCTTAGAGGAAGATGAAACTCAGGTTCAATTTTGAGCCTGGGGAAATACAGCTTTCTAATAACACATCCAGGTAGAGCTGCAAATGAGAGACAGGGATTTGGAGAGAGGTTAGGAGTAAACACAATAGATATGAAAATCGACATAAAAGTGACAGGGAAAGTAAGATGTATGTAAGAAATCACTGAAATCAAGAGCGAAGAGCGTCATGAATGAAAACGTGAGGTATGCCCACATTTCAAAGGTGAAGATGAATAAGTGAGAGAGACTGATAAGATAGAAATATCTATTAAACTATATGTCTTTTTTAAACTACTCCATTCACTTTTTTTGATATTTGAATGATAAAAGTGTTTCCAACAGTACAATTAACAAAATTATTAAATAAAATGGGAAACTGCCACCAACTTTTCCCCTGGCCATGCTGTCATTTTCCAGCCATTCAGTATGACCTCCCATCTCCCTCCCAGTGCCAGTACCTCAGGTGTTTCCTCTTCTTTCATTACCTGAGTTCGGAGCTGCTGAAGTTCCGTCTCAAGTTCTTGTATTTTCTCCTCTCGTCGCTGAAGTTCAGCCTGGGCCTCCTGTCGGGCTGTGAACTCCTCATCAAACTGCAATAATCACTCACATCAGTGTACTCATTCACCTATGGGAGACTTAATACTAAGCTTTGAAAAAAAGGTTCAGCACATAGGAAACAATGAGGGATTTGGGACGAAGGGGAGAAAATTATTTTAAACAAGTATATGTAGAAGAATCACATCATTCATGATGGTTTAGTTCCCTCAAAATATTACGTCCTCAAAAATGTCTTATTTTTTTAAATGTGAATTATAAGTATGTGGATATCAAATATTACCTGCCTAGACAAAGAACAAGCTGTGCTCTGCTGAGATCTCAGATAAGTCAAAGCACAAATGTTCTACTCAATTTGGAAATGAAATTGAAAAACATGGCATCATGAAGAAATTTCTTCTTCAACAAAATTAATATTCTGAGAATAGCCACATGAAGGAAATTATAAAAAAAATAAAATATTCCACAACCATCTTTGACTGGTAAACATTTAAAGAACAGTGTTCAAAGAGATGATATTGGAGTAGTCTATTAAAGCAAAGGAATTCATCATGTTAATGATGCTCCTTCTATACAATGAGCAAGAGAAGTACTCATGTAAAAACCTTTCCAGAGGCCACACAAATGAGTAACATAGAGGAATACCAGGAATATAAACACGAATGCAGAATCTGATTCAGGGAATTTAGAAGCCCCAAAGTATTCTAGAGAAAATCTAGTCCAACAGTGTCATTGGAAAGATTAGCAAAGTGAAGCCTGGAGAGCTCAGGTGACTTGCCAAGGTCAGAGGCTGGTTCCTAGGAGATCTTCCAGATCCCCTAATTGGCACTTTACTTCTTTTTCACTCTAGCACACACCACCTCAAGTGACTCTTTCAAGAAGAAAAGTTCCAGGGGTGGCTCAGTGGCGCAGTGAGTAAGAGTGCCAGCCCTGGAGTCGGGATGACCCGAGATCGAATCCGGCCTCAGAAAATGAGCACCCACACATAAATAATGACTGGCCGTGTAACCTTGAGCAATTTACTTTACCCCAATTGCTTATAAAAAAAAGAAGAAAAGTTCCAGTGGCCCCATCTCACCAAAAGTGTTTCTATTCCAAATAATGTTCCTGAGGGCAGTTCCCTAACCAGTGAGCTCTGTTTATAATCCCTGTCAGAAGACTGAGAGAAGTAGCATTTACCCAAGTCAAATAGAGTCATGGTACAATATTCACTAAAAATGAAGCATAATCTAAAATTTGCAAAGAGGGTTCTGGATGTGCTAGTTCAAAAAACATACTGAATGTTAAAAAGAGAAAGTCTTCTTTATTAATCAAAAGGTATACAGATCTCTTACCTTTAGTGCTGCACTAAGAAAAGTGATGACTCCACACCACCACTTGTTGCTCAAGGCCCCCTAGTGACTTATCTAAATGCCCTAAAGGACTGACACTCTGTAACTTCTAGACCAATGACAAAAATGGTTATCTAATGTCTGGGCAAGCCATATTGTCCAATGGGTGGTACTGGCCAAGCACTTCATCTCACCAATACAGAAGTGCTGGCCTTCTGCATACTTTTTTTCTTTGCTCTGGCACCAAGAGATGAAGAGGGAAATACACAGGCTCAAGAACCATAGAAGGGTGCTAAGATCAACCACAATTATAGGCTTCTGACTTGCTCTAAGAAAAGCCTAAATACAATCCCAAAAAACACCATGGCCATGGGGGCTTAAGAGTAGGGTTTGCTCAAGAGCTTTTCCTAAAACAAAATGCCACAAAAGAGTTAGAAGTTTGTGAAGCAGATAATTCAAAAACTAATTAAAGTGCTTAACTTTTTTTCCACAACGAGAACTGAAGTTGTCTCTTAGGTAGTGCTAGCCAAACACCTCCCAGCTCTCTAAAAAGCTATTTACCATGAGGAAGAGAGTTAAAGGAAATAAATGAAGATTTATTTTTTATAATTGCTATCATTCATATCATTTTAGCAACTTACTTATTGTCATTTTAATAGCTAATATGGCTTCTTTTTTCATAGTGTATTAAGAGTGATGCCAAGGAAACAGTGTGAAATGGTGACCTTATTTCATTAGTAGAAAATGCCAACATTCAAGGGTTATTAAATTGGCCAAAGCATATAACACAATAGAACATGTGCTTAAAAGAAAACTTTTCTTGACATCCTGTTTTCTACATAACGGTGAAAAATTCTGCTAAACCATAAAGCAAGGTCATTACAGCGTTACATAAACTTACCTTTTTGGAAAATTCTGCTGCCTTTTGTTCACTTTCTTCTACTTTAGCTTTGTCTACACATGCATCTATTAAGATTGACCAAAAGCAATTAGAAATGGTGACATTACATACTTAGAAGGTAAAGGCTGTGGTGCTTTCACATTATCTTCAGCTAATTTGAGGGAAAATCATTTACTATCCCTCAAGAATGTAACTTCAGTTCTTATATGGCATGAAAAAACAGGGGGAAATCTTACCACCATATGTCTGGTTGTTTTTTTCCAGTGCAAGATACTATTCTTCAAAACAGACTCATTTGGGCATGGAAATGCATATATGAAATTCTTCCAGGTTGAAGAGCAGCTTTGGAGAAGGGAGTCCCCAAAGATAGGGAGGCCTGGGTTTCAGTCCTATCTCTAACACATCAGGCTATGTAGTTACAGTAGTCACAGCTTTTCAGTGTTCTAGGAAACTCCCTAAGATTATAAGGTTCAGGGAAGGTGTCCACCAGCACTAGTAGAGGGAGTTTCATAACCTGAATGCTTCTTGTATGAAGGAAATCACATGTCCTGTCCCCATCCCTTTCTCCACGATTAACATAAATTACCCAGGTCAGCAGGTTTTCTGTCTCCTAAGATCACAGAGCCCATCTGACCAGTTTTTCAGGATCTGTACTAGAGTACGGGCTGTGATAAAATGAAAACATAATTTATGTACTACCTAGGTGCCATATGAAAACAAATGAATCAATTCTAAAGTGGTGCTAATAAGCTAAAGAAGGTAATGAATATACAGTGAAACCTAATAAATTCGGGTAGTGAGGAAGGTTATCTCACATTATCTCTATAGAAAAGATTTGTTAAGTTATAAGTTTAAACAAAAGGAAGAAAATATGACATCTGTTTTCAAGAGTAAGTTTTCCAATGACCTAACCAGCATGATAGAAATATTGGTTTCCATATGACCAATGTACTATTAATAAATCATTCTTATCTATTCACTAAACACATTACCTAAAGGCCTCAGGTATTCAAAGCTATATTTGTCACTACCATATATAGCAGAAAGCAACAGAATCATATTATATTAAGAGCTAGAATTGGACTTTTTGCGGGCCTTCAATCCAACATTGCGCCAAATGTAGAAATCTCTTCTTTAACCTCCCTTCCTGAAGTCCATTAACCTCTGCTTAAATACTTCCAGTGGTGTGAAGCTCACTATTTTGCTAAGCAAAACATTTCATTCTTAAAAGTATTTTCTTTATGTAGAAGAAATGACCACCTCCCTAAAACTTCTGCGGAGTAATTCATACTGGGCCTTTCACTGAATAATCACATTTCTTCTCTTCAAAAATGTTTAACATTCATATTTTTCAATAATTCAGACAGAAATATGCCCACTTTGGCTCAAGTTGTGAGAATTTACTTTTTTAAACAAGGATCAGCCATGCGATGGTAATGCATTTCCTCTTAAAGAAGCAGATCATATAAATAGAAAAAAAGATCTGTTATCATGTTAAAACAGAAGCTGACAATAACCCAGCTAAGTCATATTATCATCATAAAAATAAACTTGACCCTTGAAAGAGACAAATATGCCTATAGCAAAAAGAAAGTATTAGGCCAGTTTCTATACTCTATGTTATTCTTTATGTTTATTCAGGGTATCTCATAACTAAACTGTGTTAACTCAAGCACGATAAAGAATATAAGGCTTAGAGTAATAATGTTCTCCCACTGGCAGTTAAGTTGGATCACTGAATCACCACCACTAGGAACTGGGCCTTAAGCCACTCTTACACCAGTGATCATCAAATCATAGAACTTGAAAGCTGCCAGAACTGACATCAGAGAGCCTAAGCCCATCAACTTATGCATAAAGCAAGCAAGATCCAGGGTTTCCATGGCTTTGCAATGTCACATGGCTAGCTGGTGGAAGAGGACTGCTTGTGTTGCACTTTCTACCATCACTCACCTGGTCCTCCTGTAAGCAACTACAGATATTCCAAAGACATCACAGTGCATGGAAGATAAGAGAAAGGTCAACATTCTTTGCCCTTGTAAGGCAGAAATCAAAGTGCTTGAATAGAACACTAATATAAGAATGAACAGGGGATAGGGGTTGAAGGATCTCACTCTGAGCTATTTTGAAAAGGTAAACAGATATCATTTGTAGTCAAACCATAATGGGGGGAATAGTGGCTCTCTCTGCCCTAAAGGTATGTGAAAGGACAAATTAATTGATTTCTCAAGGTATAGAAGGACAAAACAAGCTTGTATTTCATTTTCCAAAACTGTACTCTAGGAACACAACTTTGATGTTAATTACAGTTAAGTTCTTACAGAGCTGTATGCATGTATATAATGCCTCACTGAGCCCAGTAGAATCTAAATGAATGCTTTGATGATAATAAGGCATCCACAGAAATACCTGACAGCCTTTGGAACTAAAAGTAAGTCTGATGGGGCTATAAGGATCAAACAGGAAAGGATTTCCAATTTTCTACACGTAAATTTCTCATAATAATCACAGTTAACAACCATATTCATAGAATAACCTTAGGCACAGGACCTTATGACTCAGATGATGTTACAGGAGACACAAAATTTGAAAAATATTTCTTTTCTTTAAAGGAAAGACAGTAAGGGGAGTATTGAGAGCTTAAGTACATACCTATTAGGTGAGTAAAGTCAACATCTAATCTCTGTCGATATTTGAAGTCTGGGTCCATGCCACTACCATGGAGCACTATCTGTGAAACACACTCTTCAATGATCTTATAATATTGTGGCCTAGTGATAAAAACAAAGTGGTATAGTTCAGCTCTCAGGGAAAAAAAGTTTTCTCAAGAAGTCAGATGATAGGAAGATGAAAGACTAAAAATACCGTTTTTTTCTTTAACAGTCAAATTGTGAAGCTCTCTCAAGAGACATAAACAGAAGAAATTAATGTCAACTTTTGAATATATCAACCTTATTTTCTAACGTACAGTGAGAGAATCTGATGAGGCTAGTCAAGGGGTTAATATTCCTGTCTGTTTGGCTTCAACCTTGGATTCCCATCCAGGTAAGCAACTCTCATAGAGATAGAAATTGTCCAGTTCTTGTGTAGGGGCTGTAGCAACTGAGGATCAAGAAAAGGAAGTCCTCAAAGTCAAGTCCTTGGTGCTGTCAAATAGTCCAACATCTCAAAGAGATTTCATTTTATTCATGGAAATGGCATTAAAGAAGATGTGTTACCATGTGCTTTGCCACTCCACCTTATGAACCACGAGAGTTTTCCATCTAAATGGCAGCTGAAACCTCCTCTATTAGACTAAGAGCTCCTTGAGAGCAAGGACTGGAACTCTAGCATTAGCAAAGTGAGTGCTTACTAAATGCTTTGTCATACTTTCATTCATTCATTGAATCATAAAATATGGAAACTGGAAAGGATCTCAGTGATCATCTTATTTAATTTCTGAATTTTACAGATGGGTAAATTCAGGATGAAAGAAGTTAAGTCCTTTCAACAAGGTCATACAAATGAATCAGGATAAGACTAAGGTCTTCTGA
The DNA here is from genome assembly GCA_011680675.1 of Gymnobelideus leadbeateri. Classification (NCBI taxonomy): domain Eukaryota; kingdom Metazoa; phylum Chordata; class Mammalia; order Diprotodontia; family Petauridae; genus Gymnobelideus; species Gymnobelideus leadbeateri. The sequence continues at coordinate 94,329 of WOXC01005514.1, read as the reverse complement.
AACCCACAGCAGTGTTTTTTCCACTGTATCAATGAGCAATAAATTAAAATGCTTTGAGTTTGAATCTCTACATTTGTAAATATGAATAAAAGGCTTTGGACAAAAATATTCTCATTTACCTGACATTCTGAGGAGTGCAAAGGCAATATAACTAAGTTTTCAAAATAAATAAGACAACCTCTAAGGGTACATTTTTAAAAAGACTTTGATTATCTGAGATAGAAACTTATCCAATACAGGTAACATACTCACTTGTCTTACAAAAAAAAACATTAATCATCTTTTCTTAATGATTCACCATCATCATAACCTTCCATTACTACCCTAGGCATTATTTGCTATCAGTCATCATTTCTGTGATCAGTCTGTTTCTAATTTGCGTTTTATCTGCTGGAATCTGAGAGTCAGAAAATCAAAGTTGTATTTTTATTTAATTCAAAGTGCGACTGGAGAAGACAGAACAACATCTGGGCACCTAAGCTTTGGGAACATTACTTCACTCACCTCTGGAAACACAAGATGCTAAATGATGAGCTATTTTTAATACTTTGTATACCCAAATGCCTCCATATCTGAAATATTTGCATTTGCAGAGGTTTAAATGATAAATATTACATAGATAAGAGTGAAAAGGGAATAACAATAAAATAGCTTAATAAAAATACACCATATAAGTACTCTTGGGGAAAAAAGTGTGACTGAATACCATTCAGAACCTCTTATTTCCTAAGACACAAAGAAATAAACCTTACTATCGCACATTCTTTCTGCAGGTAGATGTTATTTTTGTTTCTTGCCTCGTGCTTATGTCCGAATTGGGCATATGACCTCATCTCTTCTAATATCTTTAAACATGAATGCAAATTAAGAAAAAAATTGCCAAAATTTACTCTTACCTGACATAATAATCATTTCTGATGAGCAAGAAATGTTGTAGAATGGAGAGTAAGTAATTTTCAGAAGAGGTGTCCTTTAGCATGTTGTACAGAAGATGATAAACTTCATTCATATCAGTAAAAAATAGGTTAAGAAAAAATATCAATTTCACTTGGCATGTAGCAAGATTTTTTTAACTCACAAAAAACAATAAAACCAGCTTTACCATTTTATTCTGGTATATTTTTTTCTTTTTTCTTTTTTTTTTTAATTTTTCTTTTTGGGGAAGGCAGGGCAGTTGGGGTTAAGTGACTTAGCCAAGGTCACAGGCTAGAAAGTGTTAAGTGTCTGAGGCTGGATTTGAACTCAGGGCCTCCTGACTCTAGGGTTGGTGTTCTCTTCACTGAGCCACCTAGCTGTCCTGGTATATTCAATTAAATTCAATGAACAAGTTTTATAACATTTACATAAATACATTATGTTTTCTGGATTGACAAGATCAAAAATATAATAAGAGAAAGGTCTTAACGAAGTGATCTTTTTACATTAGTTCTTAAAATGAACATGCTTTGGATCATCATTATTTTTATAAAAGTACAATGTGGCCATTGCTACACAATCATTGGCCGTATATATTCAAATGATTTAGAATGAGAATATGCATGGCATTTGTGTTTATCAGTTCCACCCTCATGAGTCTGAGAGTTGTTAGAATTATGTTTCCAAGAAGCTTCAATTTCATGCTAGAGATATCCAATGTAAAATAAAAGAAGAAGCCTTACTTTATATAGTGATGCAATAAGCCAACATAAAACGGATATCTTTTCTGTGATTTCAATGCTTTTAGATGCAAAAAAGACAAAGACTGAAATACATTTAATGACTGATACAGAGACACTTACTCACCATACTTTCATTTACCTATATCACACAGCTAATCGGATTATTTAAATTTACATTTATAGTGAAGAGTAAGAAAGTTGAAAACATCTTCAACAACTTTTCTACAGGATTATTTGTGAAAGAATAGCATTGAGAAATAAGGAAGGAAACTATATCCTACTAAAAGGCACCATTGAGAATGAAGCAATATCACTACTTAATATATATGCACCAAGTGGTATAGCATCCAAATTCCTAGAGGAGAAGTTAAAGGAATTAGAGGAAGAAATAGATAGCAAAACTATACTAGTGGGGGACCTTAATCTCCCCCTCTCTGAACTCGATAAATCTAACCTCAAAATAAATAAGAAAGAAGTTAAGGAGGTGAATAGAATCTTAGAGAGACTAGATATGATAGATCTCTGGAGAAAACTGAATGGGGATAAAAAGGAATTTACTTTCTTCTCAGCAGTGCATGGTACATACTCAAAAATAGACCATGTACTAGGGCATAAAAACCTCACAATCCATTGCAGAAAGGCAGAAACAGTAAGCGCATCATTCTCAGATCATGATGCAATAAAAATTATATGCAATAAAGGGCCATGGAAAGATAGACTAAAAACTAATTGGAAACTAAACAATTTAATCCTAAAAAATTGGTGGGTCAAAGAAGAAATTATAGAAACAATCAATAATTTCATTCAAGAGAATGATAATAATGAAACAACATACCAAAATTTGTGGGATGCACTAAAGGCAGTTCTCAGGGGAAGTTTTATATCCCTGAGTGCATACTTAATTAAAGCAGAGAGAAGGGAGGTCAATGAATTGGACGTGCAATTGAAAAAGCTAGAAAAAGAACAAATTGAAAATCCCCAATTTAGTACTAAATTAGAAATATTGAAAACCAAAGGTGAGATTAATAAAATTGAAATTAAGAAAACCATTGAATTAATAAATAAAACTAAGAGCTGGTTTTATGAAAAAATCAACAAAATTGATAGACCCTTAGTCAATATGATAAAAAAAAGAAAGAAGAAAACCAAATTATGAGTATCAAAAATAAAAAGGGTGAATCTACCTCCAATGAAGAGGAAATCAAAAAACTAATGAGGAATAATTTTTCCCAATTGTATGCACATAAATATGACAATCTTAGTGAAATGGATGAATATTTACAAAATCACAAATTGCCCAGATTAACTGAAGAGGAAGTGAATTACCTAAATAACCCCATCTCAGAAAAAGAAATCAAACAAGCCATCAATGAACTCCCTAGGAAAAAATCTCCAGGGCCAGATGGGTTCACTAGCAAATTCTATCAAACATTTAAAGAACAATTGATTCCAATACTCTACAAACTATTTGGGAAAATTAGTGAAGAAGGAGTCCTACCAAACTCTTTCTATGACACAAATATGGTACTGATTCCTAAATCAGGAAGGGATAAAACAGAGAAAGATAATTATAGACCAATCTCCCTCATGAATTTAGACGCAAAAATTCTAAACAAAATATTAGCCAAAAGACTCCAACAACTTATCACAAAAATAATACACCCTGATCAGGTAGGATTCATTACAGGAATGCAAGGATGGTTTAATATTAGGAAAACCATCAATATAATTGAGCATATCAACAACAAAACTAGCAGAAACCACATGATCATCTCAATAGATGCAGAAAAGGCTTTTGACAAAGTACAACATCCATTCCTATTAAAAACACTAGAAAGTATAGGAATAAATGGAGCCTTCCTTAAAATAGTTGCTAGCATCTATCTAAAACCATCAGCAAGTATTATATGCAATGGGGATAAACTAGAAGCCTTTCCAATAAGATCAGGAGTGAAACAAGGGTGTCCACTATCACCCCTCTTATTCAATCTGGTACTAGAAACGCTAGCAGTAGCAATTAGAGAAGAAAAAGAAATCAAAGGAATCAAATTAGGCAAAGAAGTGACCAAGCTGTCACTCTTTGCAGATGATATGATGATATACTTAGAGAATCCTAGAGAATCAAGTAAAAAATTACTTGAGACAATAAATAAATTTGGCAAAGTTGCAGGATATAAAATAAACCCACATAAATCCTCAGCATTCCTGTACATCTCTAATAAAACTCAACAGCAAGAGATAGAAAGAGAAATCCCATTTAAAGTCACTGTAGACATTATAAAATATTTGGGAATCTACTTGCCAAAACAAACCCAGAATCTATATGATCACAACTACAAAACACTTCTCACACAAATAAAAACAGATCTAAATAGTTGGAAAAATATCAATTGCTCGTGGCTGGGTCGAGCTAATATAATAAAAATGACAATTTTACCCAAACTAAACTATATATTTAGTGCCATACCAATCAATTTACCAAAAAACTACTTTGTAGAGTTAGACAAAATAATAACAAAATTTATTTGGAAAAACAAACGGTCTAGAATATCAAGGGAATTAATGAAAAGAAATGCTAGGGAAGGTGGACTAGCTATGCCAGATCTTAATCTGTATTATACAGCAGCAGTCATCAAAACTGCTTGGTACTGGCAGAGGTGTAGAGTAGTGGATCAATGGAATAGATTAGGTGCAGGAGACCCAGCAGTTAATGAATATAGCAATCTATTGTTCGATAAACCCAAAGACCCCAGTTTTTGGGATAAGAATGCACTATTTGACAAAAACTGCTGGGAAAACTGGAATACAGTATGGCAGAAACTGGGCATAGATCACTATCTAACACCATATACCAAAATCAAGTCTAAATGGGTGCATGATCTAGGTGTAAAGGATGATACTGTAAGCAATTTGGGAAAGCAAGGAATAGTTTACCTGACAGATCTGTGGAGAGGGGAAGATTTTAGGACCAAACAAGAATTAGAGAGCATTATAAAATGCAAAATGGATAATTTTGATTACATTAAATTGAAAAGCTTCTGCACAAACAAAGCCAATGTAACCAAGATCAAGAGGGAGGTGGGAAATTGGGAAAGAATTTTTACAACTTGTGTCTCTGATAAAGGACTCATTTCTAAAATTTATAGAGAATTGAGCCAAATCTATATGAATACAAGTCATTCCCCAATTGAGAAATGGTCAAAGGATATGAATAGGAAGTTTTCAGAGAAAGAAATTAAAGATATCTATAAGCATATGAAGAAATGCTCTAAATCACTATTAATTAGAGAAATGCAAATCAAAACAACTCTGAGATACCACATCTCTCCAGTCAGATTGGCTAAGATGACAAAACAAGAAAGTGACAAATGCTGGAGAGGATGTGGGCAAATTGGAACGCTAATACATTGCTGGTGGAGTTGTGAACTTATCCAACCATTCTGGAGAGCAATCTGGAATTATGCCCAAAGGATTATAAATAATTTCATACCCTTTGACCCAGCCATACCACTCCTAGGGTTATATCCCAAAGAGATCATAGTAGTGGGAGGAAGAACCATATGTACAAAAATATTTTTAGCAGCCCTTTTTGTGGTTGCAAAGAATTGGAAACTAAAGGGGTGCCCATCAATTGGGGAATGGCTAAACAAGTTGTGGTATATGAATGTAATGGAATTTTATTGTGCTATAAGAAACGAGGAGGTGACGGATTTCATAATTACCTGGAGAGACTTATACAAACTGATGCTGAGCGAGAAGAGTAGAATCAGAAGAAATTTGTATACAATCACAGACATACCATATCTGTGACGACCAACTATGACAGACTGGACTCTTTTCAGCAATGCAGTGATATAAGTTAATCCCGAATGACTCAAGAAAGTGAGAAATGCGCCATCCAGAGATATAACTAGAAAGAACTGAGCCTGAATCCTGATGGAAGCAAACTAAATGATCTTGTTCTTCTCATTGTTTGGTTTTACTTCTTCCTTACCATCTTTCATCCCACCTAGTACAATATGCCTTTGTAATTGGAATAATGTTTAATATGAATGCATTTGCAGACCCTATACTGTACTATATGCTGTCATGAGGGGAGGGGGGAGGGAAGTAAAGGAAATTTGAAAATCAAGGAACTATGGAATTGAATCTTGTTACCTGAAACTAAATTAATAAATTAATTTAAAAAAAAAAGAAAGAATAGCATTGAGTTTAAGGTTGTTCTTTCAAGGGGCTTCACCTAAGGGGGCATGAGAGACAAAAGAATAAAAATGTGTCAATTTTTAGGTACTATCTCCTATTAGGCCAAAGAAAATTCAAGTTCACATAATTTAGAGTCCTTTTCTTGCCTCACTTAAGGAGTATTAATACCAGAAACATAATTTGAATGAGGGGGTTGACATAATTATAACCTAAAAAAGGTTAATAAAGAAACATTGGAACTTCCCCACTTAAAATGCTCATCATGATTCCTTGTGTATCATGTATTAAGGGGGTAGTGGAAGGCATTGCTTCTTAAGTAAAGCCCATAATCTCATCACCATATAAGACTAATACCTAATGGATATCATATTATCTCTTACACCTTCAGCAATTTTATAAGAAATTATCAATGGGGGTGGCTAGTAGGCTCAGTGAATAGAGCACCAGCCCTGGAGTCAGGAGGACCTGAGTTCAAATCTGGCCTCAGACACTTTACACAAAACTAGCCATGTGACCTTGGGCAAGACACTTAACCCCAATTGCCCTACCTTCCCCTTTCCAAAAAGGAAAAAGAAAAATCTAAAAAAAAAAAAGATTAAAAAAAAGAAATTATCAATGAATGACAATTACATTTGTCAGCTATACTAAATGCAAGCTTTCCTAAATCACTAGCATTTATAATAGTTATGTAGTAGTTATCCATTTTTAAGTGTATCTTATCTTTAAATAGCAAGTAAGTCATTCATGTATTAGAAGCTATATTTTGGGGGTCAATGGAGTATAATTTAGTCAAATAGAATAGTACCTTACCTAAAGAAATATACCCAATGAATTTTTCCCTTAGAAGTTCCACTTCATTTCAATAAACAACCTTATACTACATGCCTGAAAAATAATACAAACAAGAACCTTGCTACGACATGGCCCACAATAACACAGATTTCAGTAGAGTCTGGGTCCACTGTGAGGTTAACTTATCAGCAGTAGCACCACTCCCACAGCATGCAGCCCAAATAAAGCATTCCAGTGAAGCTCCACCATATTTAAGTGGATGCAAATTGGGTTGGCAGACAAGAATCTCATGTAATGAACTACAAAATTACTCATTGAAACCTCCTTCAGAAATATATCAAAAACAATTTCTGTGGTTTATCAGAAGGATATTCCATTTCTGCTCGAATGTCATTGAGACGATGTGATAATTCATGTAAGTCGTCATCTTTGTTCTCATCAAATACTTTCAATTGGATATCAAGTTCTTCATTATCTTTTTCTTTCAGACCCTAATGTGAAAAAATAAAACTTCTAAGGTAAATATGCTTTCAGATAACATGAGGTATATTACCTATCAAAAAGGCCATGTACAGAGCAATCAAATTTCCTACATCCACACGTGACAATAGTATCAAATCTTGATCCAGATACACCATTTTCTAAAAAAATCCATTGTGTCTACTTTCTAGTTTCAAAATAAAAGGACTTCTTTTTTTTACATGCCCCCAAGTTTTCCATAATTAGGTTGAAATATCTACCTAACAGATTTACTGACTTTATAACATTTACATAAATAGATTATGTGTTCTGGATTGACAAGATCAAAAAATGTAATAAGAGTCTTGTTCTGGTATGCTACTTCCTACAAACCCATATTTAACTGAATCCTTTTGTCTGGGAACACTAAAAAAAAGACAGTTAAAAAAATTCATGCAGTTAGAACAATCATATAAGCAAAGGTAGACCAATAGTATTAAGTACAAACAAACAGAAGGATATATATATATATATATATATATATATATATATACATATTCAAGCACAACAGTCCCAAGTATGGCATAGAAAGTCGTATAAAGGTATTCCTCCCAACCCTTTAAAATCATATTTTGTGATAATAAAGCAATAAAATGATAAGATTTTTTTCTTACATGGACCTAAAAATATATTCTCAGGGCGACTAAGTGGCGCAGTGAATAGAGCATGGGCCCTGGAGGAGGACCTGAGTTCAAATCCGGCCTCAGACAATTAACACTTACTAGTCATGTGACCTTGGGCAAGTTGCTTAACCCCAACTGCCCTCCAAAAAGCAAAATATATATGTGTGTGTGTGTGTGTGTGTGTGTGTGTGTGTGTGTGTGTGTGTGTGTAAATAATGTTTTCTTTTTCTTTCCCTTTACTCTCATTTTATATTTCTTTCAAGTAATCACAAAATAGTAATTTGGGCATTAATGCTATTTTTGTAATTTATTATGTACACATATGTTACAATCTTTTAATAATAATAAAAATAATCACAAAAAAGCTTTTGAGCATGCTACACTGTTCGGTCCAATATATATCACCTGCAATGTCTTTAAATATTTCTCTCCCTTAAGTGGCACTTTTCAAGACTCAAATCAATTTATCACAACTGAGGATAATCAAAGGTGGTAGAGCCTGTAAGACTAGGGTGCTCTGGTTTAAGCTTGAACTCTAAAAGGAAGAGATGCAAGGATTCCACAGTTTAAATTAGAGAGAAACTGTGGAATTATTCAATGGAATAAATATAAATAGAGCTAATGACCACTTTTGTCACTGAAATTGAATACAAAGGTAAAATTTTTCATGACATTTTAACAATTTCCATAAAAACACAACTAATTAAACTATGTTAATTTAGTTTCATAGCATTCGATAAATATTTAGCCCTGCTTTTAAAATGCATATTCCATATAAAAGAGAGTAACTAAGTTATATTTTAAAGTTTTAAATAACTGAGAACTAATTATCCACCCTGATTTTAACAGAATTTATACTGTGATAACAGTGATAATTTGCAAAGCAAAACAACCTAAATTTGTTGGGTCAGTGATATGTGCTAACGTTTTCTATTTTTGAATATAACCTACTTAGGTTTTCTCTAATCTGTCGGATGTTTCATACTGTTGGTGTCAAACAACATCTGACCAAAGGTCAATGCTATGTAGGATGTGGACTTTTTCTAAAAAATTACAATCAACATGAAGTTACTGAGTTGAAATTATATTTCTTCCACAAAGAAACAAAGCCTAGGATTAAAATACACTCCATGGCTAAAATGCTTAGCAAAAATACCAAATTTAATATTAAATTTAGATATTAATTAATTCAAAATTACTTGAATATTAACTTGAATTGAATTAAATAGGGTAAGGGCATTAGTTACATAGCAACTGTACTTTACTTAAATCACATGATAAGGCATGGGACTAAGTTCTTGAGATAATCAAGATAACAAAAATTTGTACTGAATGATAGGACTATCTTCTGTGACGTACCAAAACCTCTTGGCAGAAAATACCGATTGCATTATCTAAACTGTTTATTAAAAATATTTTTCCAAAATATTAATCTTTCATCAATTTTAACTTTGTAAGCATTGTGCACATACTCTGGCTACATTAATTAGCTCAGTATTACTCAAGAACCTTCTATAGATACATTACGTATATAATTTTTTACGATCCTAGTAAATATTCAATTCATTAAAGAAATCGTTCTCCTTTTTTCCTACACTATCTGCTTCCTTGACACAACTATGAAAACCAAGACCCTTCTGGTAGATATACATTGACCTCCACAGTGCCTCAGTTTGAGACTTTTATTCGAGGCTAGTTAAAAACTGTCTTCCAACTTTTGTTGTTCAATTGTTTCAATCGTTTCCAACTCTTCATGAATGGGGTTTCCTTGGCAAAAATACTGGAGTCATTTACCATTTCCTTCTCCAGCTCATTTACAGATGAGGAAACTGAAGCAAGCAAAGTTAAGTAAATTACCCAGGGTCACACAGCAAGTAAGCATCTGATTTGAACTCACTAAGATGAGTCTTCCTGAATCCAGGTCCAAAACTCTATCCAATGCACCACCTAGCTGCCCTTTCTTCCAACTATGGTTTAGAAGAACAAAGGTGCTAGAATGATGGCTGAGAGATTCTCCTTGATCACCAATCATACTAGTGAAAGGTTCTATGGTCAAAATGTCTTTAAAAACACTCCCATTGAGTAGGGGAAAAAACCAACACACAAACATACTTTAATAATTCCATTTTATAAGTGTCTCTCAAAATCATTTTGACTTTCAAGAAGCCCAAAGTATCAAATATCTATCAAAGAACCAAAAATTTTATAATGACAAGCATGAAAAAGTTTTGGCTAGTCTTAAAAGCCAAGAAAACCTACTTCAAATAAACGTAATTGTCCCTTGCCCCCAACATACCCTCCTCACAATTACCTATGCATCTTACTAGCCACAGTGGTAGATGAGTGAATTATTTCTAAGGTTGAGCCATCAAAATGTACAGGGAAGTAATTGAAGTCATTTGCTCACATTCAAAAGGATCATATCATGGTACTATATGTCATGCCTCATTATCCAGTAGGAACAAGAATAAGGTATACTATAGAAATGAATTTTCTAGAGAAAAAAAAGCTATCAACCCTTTCAAACATCAAAAGAATTTTTTCTTTTACCCATTGTGGATGTAAAAATATGGGTCTATATAGTAAACATTTTCCAGCCACCCTAAATGGCATACACTGACCATGTTTGAACCTCGTCTAAATAACTTAAGGTCATTATTATGAACCTCTTTAGCTGTCCTATGAAGTGATGCCCTCAGGAGTCCTACAAAGAGAACTCACTAGTCCCTGGATTAAATGGCCCACAACTGCTGGAATTTTGAGTTTCTATGTCAGTTGGTCATCATTTTCCTGTCTCTTCCTTTGTGGTAGTTGTCAGCCATCACTTCACTGCTAGAGGTCCTGTAGCATCATCACCCCAAATACCACCATCATGCCAAATACACACATGTACATACCCTATCACCTCAAACTTGAAATTACTTCCAGAATTATATTTACAATATGAGTATAGAGACTAAAAATTGATTGTAAGGATCTTTATGAATATATATAACACAAGCTTTATTATGTGGACTTGACAAATAATGCCGTGGTTTTTTCCCCTTACTTCCTAGTTTCAGCTTAGTTCTAGGTAGCTGAGGCTGGCTTAGAGACCTCTGAGGCCAAGGCCAAGGTCCACTCACGGCCTCACATCACAGATTTAAGGAGTGGAGCCCAAAGGCACTCCAGAAGGGCCAAAGGAAGAAATGTGCTCATTTATTCAGTGCAATCCTATAAAAGAATTTCAAATGATAAAAAAACAACCCACTTTGAAATGCTAAGGTTTTCATTTGAGACAAACTGTCTGTATCAATTAAAAGCCAGAATGTAGTTTTCCAGGAACTTGACTAGGATGGATTACCCATATACTTCTGTTCATCTTCAGAATGAAATTAAATTTAACCAACATAAGAGAATTAAAGTTGAAACAAAGTAAAAGTCTTTATTTCCTCAACAGTTAATTCCCAACAAATAAATAGCATTCCAACCCCAAGAATGGAAAAAGGAGTTCATTGTTGGACCCGTTATTAACAAGTTTGAATTATCTGATATGTATAGGAGCTATTACAGTAATATTTAAAAGTTTAGAGGCCAAGGCTAAATTAGAACAAATTGAAGAGGCTATAGGTGATATGTTAGATTTACCTAGATTCATTAAATACCATGGAAAGATATCAAACTTCATCTGGAAAATAAAATCAAATGCATTACTTACTGGTAACATTTTCTTAAGTCCAGAACGGAGAAACTCATTTCTTAAATGTATCCGAAAATCAAGTTCATAAGGAGAGGTAACAAGGGCATTTATAAATTGCATGCAGGCAACCTGCAGTAAGAAATGAAATTTAATTAAAGAGCAAAGTTAAAAATTAAGAAACTATACACTTAATGCACAAGAAAATTCATCTCTGTCTCTACTAAATGTTTGTATAACTGAAAATACCATAAGAAATGCACAAAGGAACTGAAAATGTCTATCACTACAAAGCTTTGGAAATTTGGAGTATTTTAAAATGGTATCACTTGTTGTAAACTCTAGTAGCCAGAATAATTCTGATTTCATTATCAGATATGGACAATTGGATAATTCCATTTGTAATGAATGGTCAACTACAGTCATGTGTTTATGCTGAAGACTAAAATTCAATCTTAGAGATAATTAAACTCCCTTTGAGAAGCACACACAAACAAAACACTTATGTGTCTCAGCTACAGTATGTTAAAAAAAGAACAAGAGTTCTTCTTTCCATTTTGTGTTCCCTTCTCCTAGTCTACTTAATAGTAAGGCTTCAATTCTAGACTGTGAAAAATAATCTTCTTAGATTTATCAAATAAGGTTGTGAAATTTTTCTGAGTACAGAACAATGATAGCTTGACATAACCAAATTGTATTACATTCTTTCTATTTTTTGATCATGATATATTTGCCCAAAGTACATATATAGCATATTAGATATGTAAGATGAATTAATTTATTACAACTGAATAAATTCATGCAAGCGAAATAAAATGATTTAATATGCACTGTGACACCAATATTAATGTTTGTTACAAGCTAGAGCATACAGGACTATTTTCAAGTAAAGATTTCTCATTAACTACACCAGTTAGAAAATTAGTTTGGCTCCCCTGCTACCCACACCTAATCCTTCTCTCCTTAAAGTTACCTATTCTAAACAGATTCATCCCTTCTATTCCCCTATACTACCACTTCAAGCCCCGGGAAATTGCAGGACAGAATGAAAGCAACAAAATGCTAATTGCCAGGTGTTCCATATATTATTCCTTAAATAGCATTTCTGGAAAATGCCTACTAAAGTCTCAGGCTACTGGCTAATAGTTTAACTGAACAGCTGCACATTTTAATTGATTTATTTTAAAAACAGGCTAGTAATATAATGCTAAAAGGACTAATACACACTCAAAATTTGCGAGGAGACACCTGGGAAATAGTAGGTTTGATAGATGTTAACTTCGAGTAAGAAAGGAAATAAACAAATCAATAATTTCTACAGAAAAAAGTTTCAGTACCAAATGAAAACACCCCCCAACTTGAATTCCTTTCCCCATCACTGTCTAACCAAATGGCTTTTGGCTAAAGATGCACTTATTAGAGATGCAGTCTATTAGGTTGGAAGGCCAGAAAGATTTGGATTCAAATCCTGCTGCTGACACAGATAATAGTGGCATGATTCTGGGCAAGGCCGGGAACCTCTGACCTCCCTTTGCAACTCCTTCAAACTCCTTCAGAGTTCCAGAGTAAGGTGCCATTATACACATGGCAGAAGTTTCCACCCTTGAAGTTCACCATTTGGACCCAATCACCAGGCCAGGCTAGAGCAAATACAAAGCACACACAGTAGCCTCTAGCGTGCAGTGTGGCCACACTCACTACCCCTCTGCAGAGCACTCACACCTCAGAAAATTCTTGCATTTTTCTGTGCAACTCTTTCTAGAAGAACAATAAACTGATAAATCAACTCAGATAATGGGTATCTAAAACCCACATGACTGCAATCATATCACAGAAATGCAAGTGGCAAAGATTTCCAAGATTTGCCAATATAGCTAACACAATAGGTTCAACAAAGGAATCCCACAAAAGAAATCTGGGAATAAAAAATGAAAAATTTTAGTTAAACCATCAGATGTGTCAAAATACTAAGACAAACAGCATCGTGCAAAATACCTTGACCTTGGATCAAAATGGACAGTGAAGGCAGAGTTGTTCATTCCATGTCTAGATTGAATTGGCATGTACCTTATCATACCATGCTTGTGACCCTGGGTTTTCAAAGGCCATTCTTGGAGGGAATATACCCTCCGGCTAGCCTTACCACACCAGACTGCCTTCGAATACAAAACATGCACACACCTGTCAAAAATGCCAAGGTCAAAAAGGCTTGTCATCAGGGGCAAGCCATTTGAAGCCAATAACTATGACTCATGAAACCATCTACTAAAGTTGGGATTGGGGTCAACAGAAGAAGCACCTATAAGGAAAGGAGAGATCCTTGAAGTACTGAAGCAGGGATACACTATCTGACACAAAAGGAACTTGGTAGCTTGAGGATGGCCCAGCAAAGTCTCCTACTACACAGGGTGCACCTATTAGTAACTGCCTCAATTAAGGGACAAGTTAACCTTGATATTTATGATAGAAAACCCCAGTTATTCACACTAGCTTTGGATATTGCACATATTCATAACTATATTATCATCATATCTGCCCGAATGAGCCTTATTATGTTATAACTATGACATGACCAAACAAGCCAAAGTACATGTCCAATCCAAAATTAATAGAGAGCAAAGTTACCATCTGCTGGGATTGTTTTTGCCAGAAGAAATTCTAGCTTAATGGCTTGTATTAATACATTACAAGTAAAGAGAACATTTGCACCAGAAACAAGTTAATGAGTCTTGCAGCTCACCACCTTTCTCCCTCTATACAAATGGAGATCTACGGGTCAAAGAGGAACTTTCTTTAAAATAAACTTATTCTGTATTGACAGCACAACATAGAATAACATTATTATTCATTGCCAATAGACAGAATCTTACAACAAGAGAGTAAAATGACTTTCATGCTATATGTTCCTCTTATCTTTTCTATTAGAAGGGAAGCTCCTTGCAAGTAATGACTGTTCATTCACAAAATCTAATGTAAGGCTTGGAACACAGCTGGGGCTTCATAAATGCTACCTTGTTAAGAAACTGGGACCGCCATCAAAAAGGCAGAAGCCAGGGAGATATCAATTTGTTACCTGGGAGAAGTTTAACTACAAATGAATACTGAGTGACAGCCTGATTCTGCAACAGCAGCATCCAAGTCTCAATATAATTGTTATACATTTTGGGGAGAGGAAGCTGAAGAGCCATTTTGCTCCTGCCATCTACTTACATCAATATTCTAGAAATTTTTCAAAGTAAAAATAACAGTAATACAAATCGGCAGAACAATGTCCATACAAAGCTGGCCTTACATAAGAGGAAAATGTGTGGTCAGTCTAAAAGGAGCCCTCAGAAATGAGCCCAGGCTCCACTCATCCAAAGTTTCTAGTTGAAATTCCACACGAATGTATGTATTTGACATTTTGCATTTTCTCCGAACAGTTAAACACAATCTTCTTGTAAAATGTCACAGGAATTGGCTGACCATCACACTACGTCTTGCCACAAAACATAGTCTAGTAGAAGGCCTCGGCTGTGCAGGAGGGAGCCAGAAACAGAGCCAGCACAACACTCTCATGGTGGGCAGGGGTGAGGGCAGCTTAGAAGGAGGACTTAAGGCACTCACTTGCCCACATGATTTCAGAATGAATGAAAAGCAAAGTCAAGCCTCCAATTGCATATCTCCTGACTGCTAGAATGGTGTTCTTTCTATAACACACAAAAGTGGCATCATTTAATAACATTTCCCCCTTTCAAGGGAGAAAAAGAAATGGTCTTGAAGTATAATTTTGACCATTAAAACACCTGCTTTCAGACATAAAAGTCCCTTTAAACTGGTTTTTTAAATCACCAAAATATTCTCTCTTAAATCTCTTTAGCTTTTCAAAGGAAAAAAAACTACTCAAAAGAAATAATTGAGCATTTTATGGTAGAAGCAATATCTTACTAGGGCCCTGTCACAGAGGTTGGATAAGCTTTTCCTGAGGCCCTACTCCCAGAAGACAAGACAAGTTTTTCCATAAAAGGCATGGAAACCCTCCTCAGAACTGAGCTGCCCAGAGGCCTAAGGCTCAAACTACTGATAGGCCTTCCTGGTCTACTAAACAGAAGACACCAAAGTGACTCTTCTGTCAGGCTTCTGAGCTAGGCACCAGCACAGCCAAGAGGGAGGCGGGGCAACTCAACTGACATAAGACTTTAGCCTCATTGAGTGTCCTTTCTGGGCTCTAGCTAAGTAAATGTCCTTCTCTTAACTGCAAGATGGCCCAGGAGGATGTCATTTCATTCCAGTTCTGAACATGAAGCTCCAGGGTGTAGCTGACAATCCCTTTGGGATGATCTTTCATCAGGGTTAACATCCAAAGTACAAGTAAATTTGTAGCATCATGAATAAATGCATTGAGGCATAGCTATGAATTTTTCCAAACTATTTACTGCTAAAACTAAATTACTTTCTAAACTTTTATATTTAATCAATGACTTCCTTACTTCCTGCTTAAATTTCTATATGAATCTGCTGTCATACTACACAATCAATACATACATGTGCAATGTAATTTTGTGCACATATAATTACAGACAAATCGCTACTAGTGTTTTCTCCTCTAGGAACCACTTAGCCCAAGGTCCCTTATTCTACATCAAGTCTTTTCACTTTTGTATTTGGCCTCGAGGAATGGAGGTGGAGATGAGGACCCCTGGACTCATTTCTAAATTCACTGAAATGAAAGCAGGAATAATAACTATTTTTAAACTTATTCAGTGTACCCAAGAGCCAGTGATGAACAAGGCATGGTCCTCTCCTGCTAGAAAAGAAAAAAGATAGATTGTGGATCTAGTTTTCAAGGAAATATTTTAATGCTCTATTCAATACCACAAACACTTGAGAACCTATTGTATCTTGCAGGCACACTTCTCAGGAAGGGGGATCCAAAGACAGACATTAAACAGAACCTACATGGCAGGAGTTTACAATCAACTGTGTATGGAGGGACACGAAAATGTTGGTACATAAAAAATATTAGGAAAAGAAAGGGAGGAAAAATGCTAAAAATTAGGAAATCAGATGAGCTATGGAAAGGACAGGACTTGAGCTGAACTTGGAAGTAAGATAAAGATTCTGGGAGACATAAAGAAAGTGAAAGTACCTTCCAGACATGGTTTTGTCTGTGGGAATAGAGAGAGAAAGGAAGCAGAATAATGGAGATAGAGAATCCAATATGGCTGGAATGGGAAGCTCATGTAGAAGAGTAATATTAAATAATGCCTTGAAAGGTAGGTGGAGGCCAGACTGCAGAGCTTGTATTTTATCCTAGAAGCAGAACAGTAATCATCAAAACTGTGCCTCACAAATATTATTTTGCTAACTTTGTGGAAGACTCGAAGGAGGGCCATCAAACTATTATAGCAGCCCAATCAAAAGACAATGAAGGCCTAAATTAAGGTAGTATTTATATAAGAAAAGGGAAGGGGATGGATGCAAGAGATACTGTGAAGGAGAACTGGCAAAATTGGGCAAGAGACTAAGATTGGAGAGATGACTACAAAGCTGCACATCTTGGTGAATGGAACAAAGTTAACATCATATCACAGAAGCTGAAATGACACCACAGTTGTTGACTAGGGTTGTGGTGAATGGGAATGCATAGACATGGTTGCTTATGGTTATGGGAGGAATGGACACCTGTCCAAAAACCTAGTTGCTAGGTAGTCTGTAAGAGTGGGGCTTCACCTCACTGAGTCCACTTTGAGATCCTATTGCCAGGAATTTATCCACTTTATGCTTTCCTTAAGGTGGGGGTGGGAGAAGAGAGAATATTTTTTCCAACCTCCCCATTTCCATCAGCAACAATAACAACTACAACAGCAACAAGTGCTTCCCTCAGTGAGACAAAGGTCATGGCTACTGACTTCTTATTTTCTGTTTCACGTCCTGAGCAAAGGTCATAATTCAGTGTTCCTAAAAATGGATTTTTCCAGCTCTGGTCATAATCTTATAGTCTGAGAGGTCCATAGTTCTTCGGTTAGATGCCAGACAACCAAAGGGAAAAGAACCTCACAGAGGAAAAGATTGCTATTGTCTGATCATCCTGTAACTAATCAACTCAAGAAAGGGTAGGCCATGGTCAAGCTGGCCAGATGATCAGAATCATCAGAGTCACTCAGGCAATGTATGGATAAGGGGAATGGAAAAGGGAAATAGCAATATTTCAGTCCCACAAAGGTATCTTTGCCTCCCAGAAGTGAAAAATATACATGATGGGTTATTGTTTTATGTTCCTAGTATTTGTGAAAGGATACTTATGAACCCTTTCTATTTTGTCTTTTCTGTGGTAGAAGCAATAAAATGCTATCATATACCTGACATTAATATTTTATAATGAGAACCTTTTCTAGAAGGGACCCTCTTATCAAGTATTTTGGGAAAGCCTAGACAGGAGCTATATTTTTAGTTTGGAGATTAGCAAGGGGACAATATGAGCCTGAAAGTTAAGCAAAGCATGACCTTTACCTCCACCGGGAAACCAGGATATGAAGTACACAAGACAAGAAGCCACAAATGGGCCATGCTATGTACTGGTAGAGGACTATATGCCATCAATGAGATGTAGGATTCATTGATTTATTGAATCATCATTTGGCAAGAATGAATCGGCCTTGGTTCTCACATAGAACTCACCATAGTACCTACAGCACATAGTAGGCACTTAAAAAGGTTTATTGACTACAGAAAGATGAGGAGAGACACTACCAAACTATTTTAAAATCCAAAGAAGGACAAAGGGATACGGCTAATATTTAGTAATTATAGAAGTGTGGATAATTGCATAAATCGATCACTTCTATGGAATAATTGTTTGAGAATGTAAATGAAGGCTTCTTTTTCTTTTTTTTCTGATGTCCTCATTTTATGTTCATAATACTTTAATGAGGAACCTTCACTTCAAAGTTTTGAGACTGTCAGACTGAATAATTTATGCTAATTGATAACTATAAAGGTAACATAAGATTTATCTAAAATAATTAATAGTGATGAAGGCAACCTCTTAAAGGTCAATGGAAAGAGTGAAAAAGAAATTGTAATTAACGCAAAAGATAAAAGTGAAGCTATGTAAAGAACAGACACATTTCACACAAACAGAAAGGAAGTGGTATGAAAGCACTGTGGATTCCCTAATCACCTCTAGTCTTAAATATTAAATGGCAGTGCTAGAATGAAAAAATGTTGTTTTCAATTGCTTCTAGTTATATCAATCAACAAGCATTTATTAAGCCCTTACTATGTGCTAGGGACTATGATAAGTGCTAGGAGTACAAAGTAAAAGCAAAAATAGTCCCTGTAAGGGTTATGGGATTTAAAGATCTTCCATATCCTTTGAATTTGCTGACATAGCAGGAAGGGGTGGGGCAAGAGGAAGCAGAAGCCAAGCTAGAGTGCCTGCCTTGACTGTCAGCAGAGGTAGCAGAGGTGGTGGCAGCAGCAGCAGCGGCAGCAGCGCCTCAAACTCTTTTTTTTTTTTTGAGCCAACCAGAATTTCTGCTAAGGACTCCTGCTGAGGACTGCCAGGGACGGGAACTGCAAAGAGCCAGAGCTTCTGGGAGCAAGTTTTGCAGATGCTGAGCAGTTGCCATGAGTGGGGAGAGGAAGATATTTGCCTGAGGTATCCTGTTCTGTTTTGAAGGCCTGAGAATATGGGTGTTTACTACATTAACTACGTGTGCCAACTTCATAACTACTGTGATGGCTTTGATTTTCTGGTTTGGGGACTCAGTTTTCTGGTATTTGAATAAATGTTCTAGCTTTATTGCCCATGTAGAGAGCCTGGTATATTTTGTGATTAATAACCATATCCGCATATTTATAGTTACTGTAGGCATTGTGAATACTGCATTGTTGATACACCCTCAAGGAACTTATATTCTAATGGGATAAGCAACATACATAAATATCATTCATCAATACATATTTACTAAGCAACTACTGGGTACCAGGCACTGTACTAAGCACCGAAGATACAAACACAAATAAAAAGAGAATACTTGACCTCAAGTAGTTTATACTCTAATAAAAGATAACATACAAAAATAAGATGAAAAGGTTAGAGGGTGGGAGGAGTAGTCAAGGGCATAATGGAGTAATCCAAGGAAGTTCAAAAGTAGTACAGCTCACAGGAAATAATGAGATGATTGTCCACATGTAAAATGGAACTCTCTGAACTCAAGGCTCTGCCCTAGAATCAGATATCATATAAGAAAAATACACAATGGATATAAGATAATCTTAAAGAGGGTGGCACTAGCAGCCAGAAAGATTAGAAAAAAGTTCTTTGTCCTAACAGATATCAGAGGTGAAACATTAAATAAATGGCTCTAGTAAATGTTAAAATTAAGTAATTAACAGGCATCTTATAGGAATTTAAACATTTGCTCCAGTATATATGTGCACATGTGCATATGTCTGAGCACATGCATATCCCTGTGTGTATGCATGTATGTGCATGTGCCCATATAATGCAAGACTGCTTAGCAACAGGATTTCACTAAGACTGCAAAACTACTCTGAAAATGGCTTGAGCATGAACTAAAATCTTTCAAAATACAAAGCAATAGATGGAATTCAAAGTAAATTTTACCACAGTAACTCTATAACAATATAAAGACATAATTATAAAATATAGATAACAAAATATTTAAGTAAAAATTACCTTCAAGGGGTGGCTAAGTGGCGTAGTGAGTAGAGCACCGGCCCTGAGTCAGAAGGACCTGAGTTCAGATCCAGCCTCAGACACTTAAGGCACACACACAAAAACCTAGCCATGTAACCTTGGGCAAGTTACTTAACGCCAGTTGCCCACCAAAAAAAAGCAAAAAAAATTACCTTCAGTCAGATTTCTTAATGGCTTTATTTGAGACATTGTGGAAGCCAGATAAGACACAGATACTGGTCAGGAGCTACCTCTGATGTGGTTTTTGACATGTTTTACTGCTGCCAGCTTGTTTGTCCAAGCTGTCCAGCATTCTGGGCTGTACTAAATAACTCCGGTATATGAGGAAGGTCTGAGATTGAGTGGACTGTGTATGTCAGAAGCAAGTAGGGTTTTGGGGCTCTGAGAATAAAGAAATGTGTCCCCATTGCTCCTATTTCTATACTTTATGGAATGTCTTCTAATCTTTGTCCCCAAACTGGAAGACAACTGTCACGTTCCACTTCTCCCCTTCTCTCCCCCTCATAAAGACTTCTATTCTTCAGACTAACAAATGATTTTTGATAAAGTGTTTTTATTAGGGCAGGATACTATAGTAGAAAGAGTCAGAAGGCAGAAGAACTGAGTTCAAGGTGAGTATTTCATTACTTAATAACCAAATGTATCTGGACAAGTCATAACTTCTTAGCCCCAGCAAAGCATACTGGAAACTGTAAAATGTTATTTAAAAACCCATCCATCATTGTTACTTCCCTTCTCTTTCTTGAGTTATTATCCAAATATGTGAAAGAAAAAATATTAACACTCATGAGATTTTGTATTAAAGGTAAGTCAGAAAGATTTTTTTTTGAGAAGTTAATAATATGTTTTAAAGTCCAAAAGAAAGAGGTATATAGCTGTTATTTTAAAATGTAATTACTGCTATATTTTAACAGAATGACTTCCCAAGACTGCAATAACATTTTGAGAATTCTCAAGATGCTACAGAAATAGAGAAGCCATTCTGTTCAAATACAGCATTAATGACTTTCTTTTAAACAACAGAGCTGGGTACACTGGCTTTCACTTGGTCCTCCCAATGTGTTCAGGAGGCTAGTGGGTGGTGTCTCGTCCCATGAAGAGTCTCTAAACACCAAGCACTGCACTTCATCATCACAGGCTGGGCTCTGAGACATCACCATTTCCTCATTTTCAAGATGAGGCCAAAAGAGGTAAAGAGATTAGGCAAGGGAGAAGGAAAACAGCCTCATTATTAAGAAAGAGAAGAAAACTTAGTCCTGTAAATAGGGCCCCAAAGAAGAGAGAAGAGGTGGAAGGTCCATAGATATGCAATTTTTCATATATTTTCAGGCGTTTTCAATGTACTGATATGTTTGGCTAATTTTTCTTTTCATCTTCCTCTTTTTCTTAAAAAAATTGGTCATGTAGGAAAGTGCTCTGGGAGTGCTGGGCCAAATTTAAGTGATATAAAAATAAAAACTAAATTAAAACTTACTTTCAAAGAAATACAGTTGTGATGAAACAAAAATACGCCATATTTTGGTTTAAGTAATAAAGTCAGGGACTGACTTAGACCTACAGACAAATATATCATATTTATAAAGCAGTGGAGAAGGAAAGTTAACAAGTCAACGGGCATTTACTAAACATTAAGCCCATGCCAAGCTTAGTGCCAATGCATAAAAAGGAGGGGTCCAAAGAAAGGCAAAGATATTCCCTGCTCTCAAAGGGCTCAAAGTCTAATAGGGGAGCCAACATGGAAACAACTAAGGACAAACAAAATAAAGACAGGACAAGTTGGAAGGAAACTCAAAGGGCAGTGATGAAGACTCAGGAGAACTAGAAAAGAATTCATGAAGAAGGTGGGATTTCAGTTGAAAATTAGAAGAAGCTAGGGAAGCCAGGAGGCAGAGAAGAGGAGACAAGGTGAACAGCCAGTAAAAAATTCCCAGAGCAGGAAGATGAAAGGTACTGTGCAAGGAACAGCTAGAAACCACTTTCTCCCTGAGTACCTGACCATGATTTAGGTTTAAGAAGACTGGAAAGGCAAGATAGGGGCAGGTTATAAGAAGCTTTAAAGTCAGAAGATTTCGGGGTAGCTAGGTGGCACAGTGAATAGAGCACTGGCCCTGGCGTCAGGCGCACCTGAGTTCAAATCTGGCATCAGACACTTGACACACTTACTAGCTGTGTGACTTTGGCCAAATCACTTAACCCCAATTGCCCTCCAAAAAGCAAAAAAAGAGAGTATTTTATAAATTATCCCGGAGGTAATAGGGAGCTACTGAAATTTATCAAGCAATTGGGTGGAGGATCACTTTGATAGTTGAGTAAAAGACAACTGGATTTGGGTAAGGAGGACCAAGAGATAGTTATTGCAATAGTCCTTTAAATTTTCTCAGTTCCCAGGACAATGAAATAATGTATGTAAAACATACATTTTTTTGGTTTTTTTTTTTCTTTTTGGAGGGGGGGGAGGGCATGGCAATTGGGCTTAAGTGACTTGCCCAAGGTCACATGGCTAGTAAGTGTTAACTGTCTGAGGTCTGATTTGAACTCAGGTCCTCCAGACTCCAGGGCCAGTGCTCTATCCGCCCTCCTATGTAAAACATTTTCAAACTTTAAAGTGATACAGAAATGCTAATTGGTGCAGCTGCTGCTGCTAATGTTATTGTTATGTACGTTCCTTGAGGGTAAAGGCTGTCTTACTGGATTGTATTTCTATTCCCAGCCCTTAGCACAGTACCAAGTACATAATAAAAGTTCAATAAATTACTTTTCATTCACTTATTCATTACTGCCTGTTAAGCATAATGCTATAGACTGAGAATACAAATACAAAAACAAGATGGTCCCAGGTCTCCAGCAATTTATGCTGGGAGGATTAATCCTGGAGGTCAGAAAAGGGTATTTTGGTCTGGAAAATCTCAGGAAGGATGAGTAAAACAGTAGGGCACATGAAAGACGTGCACTCTCCAAAGGTGAACAACAGTGATGCCAACTGATCATCATTCTCAGAGCCAGAGATGGAGGGGGAGGCAAAGGGGAGAAGGGAAAAAAGGGAAAGAAATTCTTGTAGGTGAAAGATGGCCAATGTAAAGAAGCAAGGTTTCTGAGAGTTCAGATAGGAGTGGCTTTCCTCCCAAGGAAGGTATATATGCAGGTATGATTTGGCAGGCACAATTGAAATATTCATTCACTCCACAAGAATTTATTCAGTGGGTATACAATGCACATAAAAACAATGATCTCCATATTTAAATTTAGACAGTAAATAGAGGCCAAACCTAGAGTTTTGGGGGGAAGGGCTTGCTCATAGGTTCT
This sequence comes from Gymnobelideus leadbeateri, assembly GCA_011680675.1. Lineage (NCBI taxonomy): Eukaryota > Metazoa > Chordata > Mammalia > Diprotodontia > Petauridae > Gymnobelideus > Gymnobelideus leadbeateri. The sequence continues at coordinate 70,848 of WOXC01005514.1, read as the reverse complement.
GCAACACTAGGGAGATACTACAGAGATAAATATATACATACATAGATATAGATATAGATGTACTTGCTGAAATGAATCTGCAACTGAAGATAAAATCAAAAATGGAGGTGGTGGCACCATTTCATGCCCTCAAACAGCCAGGGTTTATTGGGAGGTGCTGACATTTGTTTCTTTCCCTGGCCAAAATAAAGGCCCTATTTATTAAATCTGCACATAATCTTTATGTAAAGAATAATTTTTAAAATGTGATTCTCTAGGTAAACTCAAAGGACTTGCCACTTTAAGTTTCTAACAGTGATGAAATGGCCTCATACATAGAGATAATGGCTTATGATTTCAAAGGTGGCAAGAAAGAACAAGGGCTCCTGTGAGGAGTGCAATGCGGAAAATTCCAAACACAGATTATATTACTGGCTGATTCTTTCTATCAATCAAAAGAGGCTGGGGATGAAATGTAGCATCACTCAGTCTTACTGCCAGCGTTAGATACCCCAGCATGTCAGTTCCCATCTCCCCTGCTATAATCCTAACAAATGTTGTCCTTTGTAATAGTTCTGACTAATAATTAGGAAGTGCCTATTAAGTGCTTTACATATAAGGGTAGGATCAACTGATTACATCAATCAAATTATTGCATTCTACCTAAGGTAAGCAATCAAATGATATTCCTGGTATCTTAACCAAGTGGGGATGAGTCTAACTTGAATAAAATCAATCAAAGGTATTCCAAATAAGTGTGAAAAGATCATGTCAATTAGCTATACCTGATAAGCCACTACATGAAAATGTAAATTATGCTGCACAGGAAAAGAGTATAAGGATTAATGTGCTTAGGAAAACTACTGAGTCAGTTTGGGCCCAAGAGAGACGTGAAATTGAACAAACGTTGAGCATCAAAGTGGTGTGAGAGTTCTTTGAGAAGCAATCACTTGGGGAGGCTGGTAGTGGGAGGGTGTTATAGATAAGAGATTGATTCAGACTTCTGCTTTGGCCGTCTCTCAACCCTCACCATCATCATCCACACCTCATGTTAGCTGGAGGGAAAGTTAAAGGTCTAGAGAACTTTGCTCATCACCATCAGAATTCTAGCAGCAACCACAGAACAGCTTAGCAGCAGTGCCTGCATCAATGCTCCCCAAGGAGCTCGGCAAAAATGGTAGACCATGCCTAAAAGGAACTTCTTGAGTATACCATGAAGGGGAGAAAAGAACTTCCCTTAACCAAGAACTGTGAGTTATCTCTGTTGCAATATATGCTCTCTAAGTTTGAGCCCACTGTGCTTGGGATTCCATATGCACTTGAGGGAGAGTGTGTCACAGACTCTGGAGGGAGGAGAATATTTTACAATGCTTTCAACTCTTAGTAAATGCCTAATTCTAAAAGCTAATAAAGTTTGGCTGAATAAATGATCATGGGAGCAGCACAGTGCTAGGGGCTCATGAGCTATGTAGCTTTAGTAAAATATGGCCAACCTCTCAGGGGTACCCCTAAGCAAAGAGGGAAGCTAGTAGCCCCTCATCAGTCTAGGAGAATTATCAGAGTAGGAACTGGGAGAGCCAGGGTCTGGCTATATAAAAATTCATGCACCAATACCAACAATAGTTAATTAAGCATATAATTTGAATGGGAAAGGGCAACACTAACTTGAAATTTTGTTTAAAGAAAGACAATTCTATCCTGGTTTATCACCAAAGTCTCAACTTATTATTAGATCTTTACCTTTACAGACTAATTTTCATTAAGAAATCTGAGTACATCTCTTCTACAAAAGCCTAGGAGTGGACAGTGGCTTAATGGAACTCAGCATTCCTAGAACCACAAAATATGAGCAGGAAATTGCAAAGAAGCCTTATAGCAGGGCAGAGAGCAGATTCAATAGTATTCTTCCCTTAATGGCTTTTAATCGTTAACTGCTTTGCAATATCTTTTTTCTATTTTAATGTAATTTATTTATTACACACACTTATCATCTGCCCCTTCTACTTCCAACTCCCCAACTAAACAATAAAAAAGTAAGAATAAACCCTCATTACAAATCTGTATAGTCCAACAAAACAAATTCCTTTATTGGCCATGCTGAAAAATCTGTCTTGTTCTGTACTTTAAGTCAAGAAGGTAGGAAATATGCTTTCCACTAAGTCCTCTGGAACTATGCATTATCATTGCATGGATCAGAAGTCTAAAGTATTTCAAAGTTGTCATTATCATATAAATTGTTCTACTAGTTCTGCACACTTCACTCTGCATCAGTTCATGGAGGTTTTCCAAGCTGCTACTGAAACTGTTCATTTTATAATTTGTAACAGTACAATAATATTTCACTACCTATAAACAGGCACATACACATACATATATATATATATATATATATATATATATATATACACACACACGTATAAATACACACAAAAACACACATACCATAATTTTTTGAGTTATTCCTCAATAGGTGGGTATTTCCTTAAGTTTCCAGCTCTTAATTAATAAAAAGCCGCTATAAACATTTATATCTATATCTATATCTATATCTATATATACACACATGGGGTTTTTTCATACTTCTTTGGGGCATGGGCTTAGTTGTAATATCAGCAGCTCAAAGGGCAGGCACAGCTGAGTGGCTTTGGGCACGCATTACCACATTCCATTTTTACTGGTAGTCCCCCAGGCCTAGAATTCTCTCCCTCCTCATCTCTGCCTGCTGGCTTCCTTCAAGTTCTAGTTAAATTTCACCTTCCACAAGAAGCCTTTCCCAATCCCTCTTAATGCTAGGGACTTTTCTCTGCTGATGATTTCCAATTTATTTTGTCTATATCTGAGCCTCAGTGTCTTCTAAAATAAGGGGCTTAGACCTCAAAATTCCTTCTAGATCCACATCTTCAATGTGCTATACCTTTCACTCAGTGTTCCATTCCAAGTAGTGTATTATTTTTAACCAGAGGGTGGAAACGGTTTTCATAGTTGTCCTTTCATTCCAAGTGCCTGGCAGACAGTAAGCAGGCCCTTCAGAAATGGTGCTAAATTGAACTGAACATTAAACTGAAGCAGTACATTAAATAAATGGCTATATGGTCAACAAGGCTCGTAGATCTGGCTCTTAGATAGTCACAGCTCTGTGTACACTGGCCCAAATATAGATCCATAAAGAAAACTCATACCTTCTTTACTTTTAGGTGAAGTCAATGGTCCTAACTGCTGTTTTTGTTTTTTAATCATTGAAATCTGCTACAGTTTTTGGAAGGGAGATTCAAGCTTTTAATCGGGGTAAATGACAAGAACAGGTTGTAGTTTGAGGAGCCAGTGCTCTATCTGGATCTAAACCTTTCCATTTCAGAGATACTAATCCCACTTTGCCCTTTTCCAGTAGGGATTAGCACCTGATGCCCTTTACATGTGGAAGAAAGAGTTTGGAGACTCAGTTTCAAAAGGGCATGATTTACGTTATAAAGAAAAAAAAAAACTGTCAAGAGCTACAAGTCTCTGGAGTCCAGCTGATGGGGTAATCCACTGAATAACGCAGACTTATTTTTTCAATACCACTTCCAAAAGCCATGATGGATGTGCACTGGGGGGAAGTTAGAGAAGTCATCTTTGCCTCCATTTTCTATAAATGGTCTTTTTTATATCTAAGTGGACACTGGGCTGCCTATGAATCTACATTGATCTCTTTAGACTACTCCTTCTTTTCTTCATCAGATATGTTTCTCTTTATATAGTCAGTATTTCATTAGGAACAGCCTAAGGAAGAATAAAAACCTTCCACCTCCTCCCCTACCCCCAGCTCATTTTCCATGTAGACTAAAACCAGAATTTGCCTGTTCTTATGAATCCTTTCAATCCACTTTCTCAAAATATCAAAATTTCAGACTATGCTCAGCTTTCTTTATCTCTATCACTAATTCTTTGATACAGCAGTTACTTCCTGATAAAATTACCACTAAACATACTTCAGAAACCAGTTCTTCCTTGCTGGTAAGAATCAGAAAGGAAACTTAAAGGGGTACCCATGAATTAGGGAATGAGTGAAGAAATTATGGTATATGAATGTAATAAAATAATATTCTGCTCTAAGAAACTAAAAAAAAGTGGGTAAAGAGAAATTTGGGAAGATTTGGATTAAGTTAATTTGGAGGGAGGCAAGAAGAACCAGATTTTTTTTGTTTGTTTGTTTTTCTTACAATAACAAGGACAGTGTAAAGACAAACAACTTTGAAAGACTTAAGGACTCTAATCAATGCAGTGATCAACCACAATACCATAGCCCAGCTCTTGACAGGGTAATAATGTATTCAAGATACAGATATACATTTTTGGTCACTGAAAATGTGGAACTTTAGGGCGGCCAGGTGGCACAGTGAATAGAGCAGCAACCCTGGAGTCAGGTAGTCCTGAGTTCAAATATGACCTTAGACACTTAACACAAAAACTAGCTGTGTGACCTTGGGCAAGTCACTTAACCCCAATTGCCTCCCCCCCCCCCAAAAAAAAAGGCGAGAGTGTGGGAATTCCTTTTTTGCTTGACTAACCCTATTTGTTATGAGGATTTTGCTTTTCTTTTTTTTCTAAATGGATAAAGGATGGAAGAGAAAATAAATGCTTATTAACTGAAAAATAAATAAAAAATATATGAAAAGAGAATTTTATCCAGGAAAGGAGAAAGTTACTTTCCAAACACATTCATTCAGTGTCCAACCACATTAGATGCCAGAGTATGTGATAAATAATGCAAGAATCCAGCTCCCAAATTAGATTTAGAACTTTAAAAAAAAAAATTTCCCAATAATAGTGCATTAGAATCCCATACAAATTTTTCTGAGGGTCTGAAAGGGCATGAAATTTCAAGGGCTATATCACAGCAAACAATAACAGTCGACACTCACTGCAGAATTTTTTAAAAGCACTTCCTAGGTGCACATGTATAAGTATAGTTTTTAAACACTATGGATAACATCTCTTTAATTTAATAAGATATAACTGAACTATAGAGTATTTCTCCCTAAAAGTAACCTAAAACATTTATATTAATTTCAGTAGTAGCTTACAAAATACCCTTGAATATTGTTGGTAGACTGAAGACTTATGTTACTTGAGAAAGGAAAATTCATTCTTCTGTCTACTTAAAAAACGGTTACTGCTATCTGCTGCTGCTAGAAAAAAAATAATAATAAATGTTGCATTTTCTCCCATTAGCTAATCAATTCTTTAAAAACTTAAATAATTTAACAATAGAAAATGATAGAACATGTCTCCATAACTGAACTACACTTAGGCCATGGGGCACACAAAACCACCCTAATGCCTTCAGGAAAAAGATAACTACCAAGATGTCGTTAATCAAATGGGCCATTTTCTAAAAACATCTAGGAAAAGGTGATTTCCATCTTCAGCCTACATTGATGTCCAAGCAAGATATTTTTGGCTAGTCTACATGAAGCTCTACCATGAAACTGGAACCAAAGAGCTCATTAAATTCAATAATTCCATCCTATTAGATATGAAGATTCCAGAAGTCGATGAATGGCACAAAGAAAATTTGTACTTTTCAGATCAATAGTAAGCCCAAGTGTTACATTCACAATAACTGGTGACATTTCCTAAGGTTGAATCATAAATAAAATGTTCAGTTTTTACAATAAGATGAACGTTACTTTCAACATTTTTAAACAACTATTTTAATGGTGCCAAAAATAATGCTGGAAATATGCCAAATGATGAACTCAATACAAGTGAATAAGTTACATTAGAAAAGGCAAAACCGACCTGTAATTGCAAGGCTTCATGGTTTTCCAGTCCTTCTACAATTGGTGAAAATCGTTCTTTATTGTTTCTTTCAGCTGCTGTAGTGATAGCTCCTAAAAGTTTGTCTAGACTGATGGTGAAAATAATAAGAAAAACAATAAGAAAGATAAAAATACTGCATTATCAGATTATCAATATGGCTTTCCTCTTTCAGTCTTCCATTTTCTTTCCCTTTGTTTATATTTGTAAACCCCATGACTGCTTTAAAAATGCGTTATTGTGACACATTTCTAATAAAATGCAATTGATTCAATTTTAAATTATGACTACTTCCTCAAACTGAAAATGAGATCAAATGAATACCTTTGGGGAAAGTCCTTAATGATGCTAATATACCCGTATTTACACGATAAATATTCTAATCCCAATCATTTCCTTTTTTATCTTATTTCTTACACCTAAGTGAAATTAACATATATTTAACAACAAATTTAACACAACATGACACTTATTGTTGATACTCTTTAGTGCCAATAGGAACAGCCCATGTTTTATGAATGAGCTCCTGGAAAAAGTCAACAAAAAACAAAAAGCAATGCTAACAATATTGACAATCTTTTATAATGGAACAGAAAATAATCCCTAACATGAAAGCTCAGATAAGAAGGAAACATGCCTATTATTAGTCTAATACAGATCAAATTATCTCAACAAAAATTAGCTTCCTACCATGATTTAATCTTTGACAGTTATAATTTATCAAATCGAGTACTAAATTGTAACATTTTATCCCTTTTTAAAGACAATTTTCTATCATGCAGCCTATTATTCTTCCCAAAAGATTTCTGAAATTAGTATCAAATGACATCAAATTATTTTAGGATAGATTCTCTCTTAAAGACTAATAAAACCCTGACATATTAAGAGGACGCTCCTTTGTTAGATAGAATTACATTGTGATAGTGTTCTGACATCAAATACTATTAAGTCTGAGATCATGGTTTACCATTTGCTCCTTCAAGTTTTGGTTTCTCCTAACCCAGAAACATCAACTTTAAAACATTTCACCATTGCTTTTTGCTAACAGAGACTGAAGAGTAGTGGTCTTCTTGCACCATTCTTAAACCTGGTAATTACACACATCACAAGTAAGGAACAAGCAAAGCAAAAGTGAGGTGTGAGACTGCTAGTTTGACTAATATAAACTGGTATCCGCAAAGGGCCACAAAGGGTCCAGTAGTTTGAAGTTTCAGTTTGTGTATCTGGCAGAAATTTCAATTCACAGCCCAAAAGCCCAAAACAAAGGATGCTAATGAATTTTAGTAGTACTGACTGGACTGCCTGATTCTAGCTCAAAACCAACTTCATTAAGTAGGTAAGTAGGCACAGCCTTTCCCTTCGTGTATATTATGGTTCAAATTTGTATTGGGCTTTCACAGACCAGAAATGGCCCAAGTTTTTAAGTATATGAACCTAAAGCAAATAACTGATTCAGTAGAGAGGAAACAAGATCCAACGGCCAAACTCCTTACCCTTAATCCTAACCCTTCTCTTGCTACTATAAGAAGAAAACAAGGACTTAAAACCACCTAATTTAATTAACAGATGAACAATTAGTTTGTTTTTATTTTCTGTTTTTCTTTCAAATGCCTGTTTGGCATTGAGTAGGCAGGAATAATGTGTTTTCTTTGGAAATCTCACTTTCAGTAAGAGCTTCGCCATTCAGACTGAATCTTTAACATTCTACTAACAAAGATAAGATAAGTGCTAAAATGTAAAATAGCTGAGATAAATGTTATCCACAGCCACCCTGAAGTTTGGCAGAGTTTTCAACTTAAGTCTTTTACAGAAGAGACATAGTTTTAATTAATTTTGCAAACATAATGCAATACTACTCACATGTTATCTTCTCCAACAATGCAAATAGCAGAAAGTATTTTTACGATTTCTGTCATCATATTGGGCTGTCTGGGGTCAATTGCCCTTGCTAGTAATAAAAGGCTTCTTTCATCACCTAGAATTCTTTGCAACCCAAACTATTAAAAAAGGAGAAAAATCCCAGGAAGTTAGTGGGGATGGAGATCAGCGTGCATTCATCATTTTTACAAAGAAAACATATTTAAGCCAAAAAACAAACCATGTTTTTCATGATACCTCCAAGAGGGAATTGCGAAATAATTGTGTTCTTTTATCTAAAATAGTTCAGAGAATCAGAGCTTTTGATCTAGAAGGGATCCTTAGAGGACATAGAATGCAATCCCCTCATTTTCACATGAGGAGAATGAAGCACAGTTGAGTGATTTGCACTGGGTCACACAACTAGTAAATATCTGAGCCAGAATTTGAACTCAGGTCTTCCTGATTTCACCACACCCTGTTGCCTCCTGGAATTTATTATTATTTTTGTTTGAAAGGCCATATCTTCTACCAGTACCATTCAGGTATGATCTCCATTAGATTGTTCTAATAATCACAAATAATATGGAGCTATGTGGGACCAAGTAGTACTACTGCCTCAAAGAACTAGTAAGGCAGATGTATATTGATGAGAAGTTTTAAAAGTCATTCTATTCATGTCATTGAGTATACCAGTGGATGTCTGGAATTCAAAGTTAAAATCATCAGTAAGAAACATAGTAAAATGTTGAAAATGGAATGTTTAGACACTCACTGAATAGGGAGTGGTTAAATAAAATATGGCATATGAATGTAATGAAATATGGTTTTATTGTATGACATAATCAAAAAAAAAGGTTTAGAAAAACCTGGGAAGATTTGGATAACAGATTGAAGTAAGCTGAACCAGGAGTACAATTTACACATTCATATTACAACACTAGGAGAATGGGGGTGTAGTAATAGCAATGCATAGGAAAAAGGAATGAGAATCAATGAAACATTCAAAAATATATAGAAAAGAATAGAAGAACTTTCAGAAGGACTCATAGACAAGAACTATCATATTAAACTGAAAATACAAAAGAAATTTGTACATAGTATATTCATGGTTTCATATGTCATCCTCTTTCTGTCTTTATATACAGAAATGTTCATGCTTGTTGAGGACTGATGAGCTCATAATTTTTTTTTAAAACTGAAAGGCTTTTTTGTATAGCATATAATACCCAAAGAAGCAATACATACATCTTCCCATAATTCTGTATTATACTAAAAACTATGAAATGCAAGGAAATAGCTCCTGGGTTTTCTCAATCTAGGTGAGGCAGGATACCATTTTCCTTCATTTCTTAGGCATAACTATATATGTATATTTTTTCAAAAATATTCTCTAAAAGTATGGTTGTTATAAGGTTGAAGATGTAATTTTTAAAAAATCTGTCCCACAAAATGGGTCTAAGGCTTCATGTACAATACCATGCTTCTTAGAGGCCAATGTTGGGCTGTGAAGCCCAGAGTGAAGCATTCAGGGAAGCACAATGATCATCAGAGTCTAACCTCTACTAGTAAAAATCTAAGCACTGCAGTGTTCAGCAGTGACTTTATATACATACATCATTTGAAGTAAGGAAATAGAGAAAGTAAAAAAGGAAATGGAGGAGGCAAGTAGTAAGAGAGAAGACAGAGTAAAGGGGGATATGCAGGTAGAAAAGTACAAGTCAAAATGAATGAGTCACTGGCTGATACTGAAGTTAAACAAGTGTTTTAAAAATTGCAATTCAGAAAGGAAATCATTTAATTTTCCAAAGATTTATTCTTTCAACAGTATAAGAATAATGCAAAAAAGTGCTATTTAAATTGTTGATTTAAAAACTACAACTTCATATTACAATATAAATCATAACATGACATAATTAAGAAAATTCAAGCAATTTCTTTGGGTGTCATCACAACAGGTCCTGGCTAAATGGAAAGCATTTCTTAAAGATGTTTTGAGTCAGACCTGAAATTTAACTGGGATAGGGAATTCCCAGTGAGGAAATTCCTTCTACCAGTTCTGGTCAACATCTGCCCTAGAGAGGTGCCCGAGGCACTGAGAAGCTAGGTGACTTGCCCAGGGTCATGTGAACAATCTATCTCTGAAGGACTTGAATCCATATCTTTCTGAAAGTGAGATGACTAGCTCTCTATCCACTATAGCATTCTGCCTTTGGGGTAAACTTAGGAGGGGACAGGGACAAGAGGCACACAGGAAAGAAAGGCATGCATCACTGCAAGGAAGATCTGCATCAAAGATCTAAAAGATCGATTTGAATATCTGAGCTTTGAGTTCAAACAAAATTGATTTATTAATGGAACACATAGTAAGTAACTAAGAAAACAGTAGAATGCCTCAACTTAAAATGGACTCCACTTGGCATCACCTTAGACAAAGAGATGCTTCCATAAAACATTCAAACTGAAAGAAAAGGCTCTATGTCATCATAACTTTTTAGGGGAAAAAAAGCTCCTGAAAGGGACATGGCACTAATTTTCTGATATGAATAACTATCATTGATTAAAACTATACAGGAATCCTAAAGAGTGGAGAGATTTGGCAACAGTTAGCACAAGTGATGGAAAACAGACCTCCCTGTCCATATTTCCCTGGGCCAAGAAGAATGTATTTTTAATGTTATCAGCTACTAGCTGAACATGCAGGAACTCAAATATACACAGAATGGTGCTTTATCATGAATTTAGACATGACTGCATCAAACACACAGTAGGGTTGAGTAAACTATTTGGGAATCATAAAAGTACTCCTGGAAAAGGCTACAAGGAGGAATAAGTAGCATTTTGCTACCCAGGGTTATGGACGGTTCATTAGTAACCTATCAGTAGAGAAATTCTGTGCTCACTTGGGATTCTCGTTTCTCTGCAATTGTCTTTGTTGGCAGAATGGTCTTAATACTTATGAAAAAAGAATCTTTGCTTTTTATGAATACTGCTTACAGATTATTTAAATGGACTTTCTTATTGCATTAGTTATTAATAGTTATATTTCACACTTGGCAAGTTCATTGTTATCACTACAATTATTTATTTCTATTAAGTATTTTGAGATTATTAAAACACCATCTGAAGGGAATTAAGTAATTAAATGAATTAGTCAATGATATTTCACCTATAGGCATAGAGAGCAAATAGTTTCCAAGCCAATAATTTTAAAATGGCCTGTGGAAAAAGAAACAAATTATATTTCTCTCTCAAACTACTAAAAGTCTAGACTATTTGTAAAAAGACAAATATTTCTTTTAAATCCATTAAGCAATGAAAATGTAATTTGCATTGGACATACACATGCAATCACCACTCACTCCAGCTCCTCCCTCCCCAAATCTTCTAGAAATATTCTTTCCAAGCAAGGACCCATTAACTCACTGCCGTCAATTTAACATCTGAAACAGGGAAGTATTAAAGTAGCAATGGTCCTGACAAACGAGCCAACAGAAAATATAAGGATCCATAAACTTTGATTTGCTTCTCTCCATCCTCTACCGCCCTCCAACCTCATGAAGTCATAAATGAAAATCAGGTTCTAGAAATATTACTGGCTATACATTTTATTTTTCCACAAATATTAACTCATTACCAAAAAAAGGATTATCTAAAATGAGAGTAGCATAGATCCATTTATGTATGCCACTTGATAACATATGTCCTTTAAAAATGAAACATTAATTACATTTTAGTCAAAGTATAACTTTAAAAGGGGAGAAATCAAAATTAAAATTGGAATGAAGGATAGTACACAGCCCCTTTTATAAGGTGACTGTATCTATATATATTGGTGTGTATCAAAATGCTTTAAGGAAGACACATCAAGAGAGACAGTGGAGGATGTAAATTCATCTTACCTTGTTATTCATAAAGGCTTTCAGGCACTGAATAAGCTTATGCTGATTCTTCTTGTCGATATTTTCTTGCCTAAATATAAAAAAGAAATACTTTATACTGCTTTAAAAATTCTCCAGTGATAATTTTTAAAAATGTTTTCTTACTGTTTCTTATCCAGAAGCTTCTCTAATAGATCCAACAAGACTCCAAGACCTTCATGGCCAAAGTTGTTAACCCAGCTGTAAGACAAACAAAACCAAATAGTAAGCAACCTCATATAGAAATAATAACTTGAAACAAAGTCAGGATTTTAAATGATAGGATTCTGAATTATGTTTGAACATTTTTCTACCTTCAGTTTATATCAAGTTAAAAGATAATATTTTGGGGCAGCTAGGTGGCGCAGTGAGTAAGAGCGCCGGCCTCGGAGTTGGGATGACCCAGGATCGAAACCGGCCTCAGAAAATGAGCACCCACACATAAATAATAACTCGCCATGTAACCTTGAGCAAGTTGCTTAACCCCAATTGCTTTTAAAAAAAAGATAATATTTTATAGATTAATAAGTCTAAAATATTTAAGAGTGGCTTACCTTTTTTTCAAATACATTGCTAAGTAAGGGTTTTTAAATTGAAATTATATCACTTTGAAATATTTGAAAATAATGTTATGAAAACCACTGGAAAATTATGATACTAGCAAACCATTCACATGAAAATGATCCCAAGATAGCTGGATGAATATATAAAAGGGAAATACATATGGGAAACAATCACAAGAGATAAACATGGAAAAGTGGTTAAAGAGTAATACTTTTAAAAATAAATGAAATCTCCACAAACATATTTTTAGAATTTCTTCTAAAGGATGTTACAGGCAAAAAATGATTCATTTTAGGAAATATTTAGTATCACCCAACACTACTCCTTTAATTTGTTCTAAATTATGCTAAAGCAGTTGCTGCAAGTCTAAATTTTAGGACTTTTTACATTTTAAGATTCTCTTCATTGCCTAATCAAAAGAAAGAAATAGAGACTTTTAAGAAATAAGACATTTTGTTTTGCCAATTCTGGTTATTATAGAAACATAAAATATAATGTGGTAGGAACCAGACAGCATCTACTCCATCCCATACATTCAAAAAATCACATCTCAAATATGCCTTCTGGAGGATCACCTAGCCTTTGCTTGAAGACATCTACTGAAGGGGAAACTTCTTATGCCCAATGAAGCCCATTCCACTTTGGGATATTCCAAAATGTCCCCACATTTAACTGCTTTTTAGATCATGTCTGTATTTTTTTTTGATACTTTCTGCCTGCTTCTTGCACATTATGACTCATTACTGGGCTGAAGCTCCCACTCCCCAACCTTCCACCTGGGTTTTGAGTCAGAAAACTTGACGAAGGAGTAGAGGTTGGGGGAGAGGGGGACACACCCAATAGGAAAAAAAAGATGGCTTCTACTGTAAAGATAGATAACTTCGAAAGATTGAAGAACCTTGATCAAGACAATGTGCATTCGTGATTTCAGAAGACCAGTGATCAATTATGCTTCCTACTTCCTGACAGAGGTGAAGGACTCAGGGTGTGCAAAACATAGTTCTCAACATGGCCAAGGCAGGAACTTGTTTTGGTTGTTATTGTTTATTTGTTAAATCGACTTTGCTTTTCTTTCTTTTTCAGTGGGATGTGGGAGAATAAGAAAAAAAAAACAGATTTTTGTCAAATGAAAAAAAATTAAGTTGAAGAAATTTCAGTAGGTGACATTATGGGAGGGAACTCACAAATAAATGAGATTGTGGATCCATTTGAACATGTGAGAAGCAGAGCAGAATGGATAGAGCCCAGGTCTTGTTATCAGGATTATATGGGCTCAGGTTATACCTTTAACAAAGAATGGTGGTGTGAGCTTGGTCAAGTCACATGACTAGAAGCTCCCTGCTATAGACAGCAATGAAGTCACATGTCAGTACTACATATACATATAAATACACACACAGACACACACAACTAATCTCTGTATCTATGCCTTCTAATCCTATTCAACTCTGGCCCACACTCTCAAAAGTTTCACACAACCCATCATACAAAAACCTTTCTTATTATTTCCCAGTATCACCATGGTATCATCAAAGCACTATGGTTATCATCATTTGACCAGGCCATCTTCTTTTTCTAACATACAATTCTTTGACAATATCTTTTCCCCTTTTTCTTCTTTGGAATTCCTCAGTGGTTCTACGTTGCAGCCTTGTCACATCCATCATGGTCCTCTCCATTGCTCTATGCATTATATTTGTTTTTAGCTCTTCAGAGGCACTGGTGATGCAGTTTTCATGGCCATATCATAATAGTAATAAAAAGTTAGAATTTATAAAATGGGCCTTTGTTTTCATAGGAAACATGGAGTCAGTTAAAGACCTTTGCAATTTTTTGGAAGGCAATCCATTCTGCTTCCCTCCTCTTGTTCATCTCTGGGCCCATGTCGTTATCTATCTACACTACTGAGGTAGATGGAGATATTATAAAACAATTTCCATAGGGGGTTCATTCAAATAAATAAATGTTGAAAGAGGGAAACAAGAATTTTTCATTCACTCAGTCATTGTCATATAGGATGGTTAGAAAAAACACCTGAGTGACTCCAACTCTCTTTGAAGAGGCTCTATAATGCTCTGGAGCCATCAACAAACAGAAATACCTTGAGGGCTTCAACATCCACAAAGACTCCAACTATGATCGAATCTCTTCACCCAGATCTCTTCCATCAAAGTAGCAAATCTTTGTGCTGTATATACATTTCCATATTTGATGCTCCCCCCCACCATGTTTATTATCAGAGGATCACTGAACAGAGTTATTTGTGTCATGTCTTCTAAGGACCCCTGAATGATTTGGATATATGAACAGACAATACCTTGCAAAAGGACCTATAAGACAGCATTTTGTCCTACTGAATAAAATGATCTTTTTGTAATCAAATAATATGCAAAATGGGAACACTATGGATATACACAAAAAGATACAGAAAGGGAGAGATAGAAAGATATAGTATGTATGTTTGTATATGGTATATATCTCTCCAGATCAAATGTAAGGTCCTCATGGGTAAAGGCCATCTTCTGAGTTTGCATATTCAGTGCCTAGCACAGTAAGAGGCACAAAGAAAATGCGTAGCAAAAGTTTGTTGAATGAATCAGTGATCACCAATCATGAATAAGATTTAGGACAAGGTATTTGAGATATTTCTTCCCTTGATAAGTGGCCTATGCATAATTGGACAACACAGTTGGACGAGATCAAAAAGTAGAGATGAAACTGGGGCTTTGGGTAGCTCTGAAACCCTAAGTGGAGGCAGAAATAGATCTAAAGCAGGGTTGGTACTAGGGCCATTAGTGGAACTGGAAACAGAATTTGAAGGAGAAAGAGAAAACAAGGACGGTAAACTGAAGAGCAAGAGTTAGTTCACTAGGGATTTTCTTGCTTCAACTGTTTGGTTTACACAATTATCATGGTTGTAAAATTTTATTCCGCTAAAACACAGAGGTCAATAATAGGTACATATGCCAAAGATGACACAGAGATGCCTAAGGAACATAAGGCAAGTCATCATTGTTGTCGTTCAATTGTTTCAGTCATGTCTAACTCTTCACGACCCCATGTAGTGTTTTCCTGGCAGACATCCTGGAGTGGTTGGCCATTTCCTTCTCCAGCTCATTTTACAGATGTGAACTGAGGCAAAAAGGGTGAAGTGCTTTACCCAAGGGTACACAGCCAGTAAGTGTCTGAGGCCAGATTTAAACTTGGGAAAAGGAGTTCTGGCCAGTTTGGATACATCACACCCAACACTGTCCTGCTCAAAGAAGGATGATATAGCCAAGGAACTGGCAATAGCATCTAGGACAATTCCTGCCAATTAGTTCCACAGGTCTAGGTACCTCTCACTTTCACATCTTGCCAAATGTCTTCTGCTGTGTAATAACAGAAAACTTCAAAAATGTTCCTTAAATGCAGGAACAAAAACTTATTTATAATTTAAACTTTTAAGTTGACTAGCTTGGAGCCTGTAACATAGTAAGTATTCAAATATTTGTTGAATGTATATAAGAAAAATTCATTTGCATTACATGAGAATGAAATATTTTGCAGCAACAAAATTAACATAATTAGAATAAACAGGCAAGCAGTAAATTGGGGTATATCTTTATATCAAATATCTCTGATATTTAGAGTCTGATATCTGAAATATCTAATATGTATATAAGTTACATGTATACACATATGTAACTAACATAAATAATCAAGACCAAAAATCACTGCTCAATAGATAGGTAATCAAAGGACATGAAAAATAGATTTTAAAAGAAATGCATATTATTAATCATAAGAAAAAACTGGTCCTAGTACAAATCAAAAGCATTCTGAAATTAAATCTCATGCCCAGAAAAATAGAAATGATGAAAAAAATAGGAATGGTCAATGTTGGAGGGATTGTGAAAAGATAAGCACACTAATTCACCTGGTAAAGTTGTAAACTGGTCCAATCACTCGGGAAAACAAATTGGAATTGTACTAAGAAAGAGATTAAAATGTTCACACCCTTTGCCTCAGAGACCCTCCTGCTGGCCTATAACCCAATGAAGTCAAGGACAGAAATAAAACTCTAGTATACACCAAAGTATTTATTCATAGCAAAACTTTTTGTGATAGCAAAGAACCAAAACAAAAGAAGATACACATCAAGTGAGGAATGGCTAAAGCAACGGATACAAGAACGTAAGAAAATTGAAATGAACTAGAAGAAAAAAAATCAATATGAAGAACTCAGAAACATGAAAAGATTTAAACAAATTGAAGAAGTTAAAGTAAGCAAAACAAGAAAAACAATAACCTCAGTGATTAAAACACTGTAAATATAAAGAACACTGAGAATAAAACAATTAAAATGCTGTTAAATTAGAATGATCCCCAAAGAATAGATCTGAAAATATACCTTCCTCTTTTCTTTTTTTTTCCATAAGTGGAGAACTTATGGAAATGGTATGGAATGTCAAGTATGTTAGGTTAGACTCAGTTGATATTATTTCGCTGAACATTTTTCCCCTTTAAAATTTGTTTCATTGTACTTTTTTTAACAAGTAATAGCTCTATGAGTAAGTGAGGGGCAAAGGCCATTTCAAGAAATTTAGGTGATGTAAAGACAAATTGTAACAATAAAATGGTATAAATATTTGTTGGATGTGTATAATTATTTAGTCTATCCTAGTAGACAGGAAGCACCTTGAGGACATATTGTGTTGCCCTCAAAGTTTAGTAGAACACAAGATAAGTAAGAGCTTAATAAATGCCTGTTGAACTAAATTTGCTGATGTGCGATGATAAACATCGAAATGAGAATGTGCACTCTGCCCTTGGCTTTCAGGAACTTAAAATATTCACAAATATAACAGGATAAAGAACAGATTTCAGGAGGGTAAATATTTACAATCCTATTCTAGAGATCTAAGTATGGACTCCTTTTACAGGCTGAAACGATTAAGAGTATCTAATTCAAGTCTAATGAAAGCACAGGTTAAGTTCTAAGGAAAGAAAGTCCTTTAGTAAATAAAAACAACTCCAACATTAAGAGCAACCAATCACAACCCCAAGATACAGGAAAAAAATATAAGACAAATTCTGCTTGAATTTCTACAGTGGAAATGAGGGGAAAAATCAATATGGCACTGTAATGATAATTGGCAGAAAACTACTTTTCAATTGCTGCATGGAGGAATCAAGCCCAGTAAGATAGATTTCAAGATAATCACTCGGATGGTGGCATTAGAAGAAAAGGCCATTAGAGCTAAGATAACATACTGTATTTAATCACGCAGAAAAAGGTAGAGGAGATCATTACAACCACATAAACTTAATGTCAAACTGTTAATCCTATGAATTCTAGATTGAATTGTAAATAGTATATTCCTGAATATCTACTAAGCTTTTAGTAGTAGAAGAATTTACTTCCCTGATTTTTATACTTCAACACTAATATTTTAATGCCAAATTGGACTCACTTCTTGCCATCATGAGTAACTAGAGAAATTTTGGGGGGTTCCTTGCTGATTGTTGATAACATGGCACAATTTTCATTTTTGGCTTGCAAAGAATGAATAAAAAAGCATTAAGTGCTTTCCATATACCAGAGACATTGCTTCATGCTTAAGGATACAAAAACAAAAATTAAAAAGTACCTGTCCTCAAGAAGTCACTCTACCTGGAGAGTTTTACTCCCTTTGAATCAGTCTTTTACTTAGACAGTATTTCTTATGTACCTCTTTCTAAGTGTACAATAAATTGCCCAATCTGTCTTTTCTGAAAAACATGTTAATATAATATTTTAAGCATTCTTTTTTTTAATTTTGAGCTCCAAATTCTCTCCCTCCCTCCCCTCCTCCACCCACTGAGAAAACAAGCGATACGATATCAATTATACATGGGAAATTGTGCAAAACATATCTCCATATTAGTCATATTTTCTAAAAAACAAGAAATGTATGAGAAAATTATACTTCAATTTGCACTAAAAGTTCATCAGCTCTCTCTCCCACTCTCTTCCTGGATGGATAGTATGTTTTCAGCATGAGTCCTTTGAAATGTCTTGGATCTGATCAGAATAGCCAATGATAAGGAGAGCAGCCATGTCCTTCACAGCTGATCATCATTACAACATTGGTGTTACTGTGCACAATGATCTCCCAGTTCTTCTCACTTCACTTTGCATCAATTCACATAGGTCTTGCCATGCTTTTTGAAAAGACCTCCCTAATCATTTCTTATAGCACTTACAGTACTTCATAGCAATCATATACCACTTGTTCAGCCATTCCCCAACTGAAGAGCATCCCCTCAATCTTCAATTCTTTGCCACCATAAAAAGAGCTGCCATAAATATTTTTGTACATATATGTTCTTTTCCTTTTTCTTTCATCTATTTGGGATATGGACCTGGTAGTGATATTACAGAGTCAAAGAATATGTACATTATTATAGCCTTTTGGGCATAGTTCTAAATTGTCATCCAGAATGGTGGGACCAGTTTACCACTCTACCAAAAGTTCATTAGTGTACCAATTTTCCGCCTCATCCCCTCCAGCATTTGTCATTTTTGATAGGTATGAGTTGGCACCTTAGTTTTGTTTGTTTGTTTTTTTGGGGGGTTTTGGTTGTTTTTTTGTGTGCTTTTTGGAGGGGGGGAGGCAGGATAATTGGGGTTAAGTGACTTGCCCGAGATCACACAACTAGTTTGTGTTAAGTGTCTGAGCCTGGATTTGAACTCAGGTCCTCCAGACTCCAGGCTGGTACTGTATTCATTGCACCACCTAGCTGCCCCAGTACCTTAATTCTTTTAATTTTCATTTCTCCAATCAATAGTGATTTAAAGCATTTTTCATTTAACTATAGATAGCTTTGATATCTTCTGAAAACTGCCTGTTTAAATTCTTTGACCATTTATCAACTAGGGAATGCCGTTATTTTTATAAATTTGACTCAGTTCTATAATCAGTATATATTTGAGAAATGAGGCCTTTAAAAAAACTTCTATAGGGGTGGCTAGGTGGCACAGTGAATAGAGCACCAGCCTTGGAGTCAAGAGATCCTGAGTTCAAATTTGGCCTCAGACACTTAACAAAAAAAAAAAAAACTAGCTTTGTGACCTCAGGCAAGTCACTTAACTCCAATTGCCTTCCAAAAAAAAAAACAAAACAAAAACTTGCTGTAAAAATTTTTGATGTTACTTCATTACTATGATACTTTTTAGCAAAATGTAGTTTCCCTGATTATCTCTTTTAATTAGGTCTGCTTTTGCTTTTCATTTGTCTAATATCATGATTGTTCCTCCTGTCTTTTTACTTTAGTTTCTTCTCTCTTTGAACCAATTACAATGAAAGTGAAGTTCAAGCACTGCCCACCACCCCACCATGTCCCCCTCCATTGTAAAAGCTTTTCCTTGCATGCTTCTTCTACATGAGAAAATATCCCCCCTTCTCCCTTCTCACAGTACATCCCTCTTTCTTAACCCTTCATTTGGGGTGGGGAGGAGGTATAATCATTCCAACACAATTGATTCACACCCATGTTTACCTTTTCAAGCCTCTTGAATTTTATGTTTGAATGTCAAATTTTCTATTTAGCTCTGGTCTTTGCATCAGGAATGCTTAAAAGTCCTCTATTTAACTAAATATCCATTTTCTCCCTGAAGGAAAACACACAGTTTTGCTGGGTAGGTAATTCTTGGTAGTAATCCTAGATCCTTTGCCCTCTGGAATAGCATAACCCAATCCCTCCACGCCTTTAATGTGCAAACTACCAAATCTTATGTGATCTACAATATTTGAATTGTTGGTTTCTGGCTGCTTGAAGTATTTTCTCTTTGATCTAGGAGCTCTAAAATTTGGCTATAATCTTCCTGGGAATTTTCAATTTGGAATCTCTTTCATGAGATGATTATACGATTCTTCAGATTTCTATTTTACTCTCTGGTTCTAGGATATGAGGGTAGTTTTTCTTGGTACTTTCTTGAAATATGATGTTCAAGCTTTTTCTTTGATCATGGATTTCAGGTAATCTAATAATTCTTAAATTATCTCTCTTTGATCTAACAGGTCAGTTGTTTTTCTAATGAAATATTTTACATTTTCTTCTATTTTTTCATGATTTTTATTTGATTTTATTGTTTCTTGATGTATCATGAAATTATTAGCGTCCACCTGCCCAATTTCAATTTTAAGGAATTATTTTTTTTTTCAATGAGTTTTTGTACCTCCATTTCCATTTGGCCAATTCGGCTTTGAAGGAGTTCTCTTCAGTGGATTTTTGTGCCTCTTCTATCATTAGGCCAATACTGGTTTTTAAGGTATCATTTTCTTCAGTATTTTTGTGTTTCTTTTATCAACTTATTAATTCTCTTTATAATTTTCTTGCATCACTCATTTCTTTTTCTAATTTTTCCTCTACCACTCTTATTTCTTTCTTTAACTCTTCCAGGAATTCTTGTTGGGCTTAGTTCCAAGTAGCACTTTTCTTTGAAGCTTTATTTTTTGGGGGGAGTAGCTGTTTTCATTGTGTTATCTTCTTCTGGGTTTATGTCATTTTCCCTACCACTTGGTGGCTTTTTATGGTCAATTTTTTTTACGTTGTTTGCTCATTTTTCCAGTCTATTTCTTCACTATGAATTTTGTTAAAGTTGGGCTCTACTCATCTGGGTGTGGGAAGGCATTATCCCAAGCATCAGGTTTTTGTTGTGCTGCTTTTTCAGAGCTAGTTCTAGGAACGTCCAAGTTTTTATTATCTGCAAGGTGGTGTGGTGCTGGGAGAGCTGTTGGTCATTGCTCTCCTAGTCTGTGCTCTCGTCTTTCCAGGAAGGGCCTCTGGTCCCCTGCAGCCACAAGCACTAGCGCTCTCTTTGCCTGAGAACTGTGATCAGGGCCATGTGATTAAGACATGCACTCCTCTCCTCCATGGAACTCTGATCTAAAACTTCATATGAGGAAAGAATTGCCAGTCAGTTCCAGTTGCAATCAACGCCAGCAAATTGTCCCTGTAATCACTTTCTGACCAGCTGTCCAATCTCCTTGCAATTTCTGGACCCTGAAGATGCCACTGTGGACACTATACCTGCTGCTGCCATGTGTGGGCTCCAGGACAGGCCTCTGAGATGACTCAGGCTTCTTCCGATGACCTCTTAAGTTTTCTTAGGCCAGAAAAATGTCTCACCCCAACCTTTTCTTGGTTCCACTATTCCAAAATTTAATTTGAGGTGTTATTTTAATGTTGTTTAAAAAGGAATGTTGGGGAGTTCAGCTGGGTGGCTGTCCCTAATCCAACATCTCAGCTCTACCCTAACCTATCTTTCTTGAAAAGAGTAATCTGTCTGTGGTTTAATCCTTTCCTTGAAGACTCACAATGATAATTATGAATGCGAATTATCTTCCGATGTTATAGACACAGATTCAGTAGCTGACATAGGTCATAACATTAAATGGTTGCTGACTAAAGCAGTGGCCTAAAAACTGCTTTCTTGAAAAATTCCTAATGCCACCTCATTCTTTGGCTATCTGATTTCTTTCTAATAAAAGTAGAATGATGCCTGTGTCCCATGGAGCGGTAGAAGAGAGTTGTCTTTCTACAATATTAATTACTGTTTCAAAGGCTGCAGCAATTTTCCCTCTGGAAAAGCACGACTTAGTTTGGTTGCTATCTATGTCTTTTGGGACATGTGCAATAGTAATACCTTTGAAAACTGTAATACAATGAAAATCCTGAGTCACTCAGTCACCAAAGGGTTTCTTATATAGGAACAGGGTTTAATTATTGCTTGATCTCCCACAAAATTTAGCTGTAAAAACTGATGTTACTTTTTAAGGAATTTGTTTTTGGGCAAATCACATTATTGCTGATATCAAACTATTGATTGTGAGCTACTGGATTTTGTTGTTGTCTTTTAAAGATATCATGGGCGGAGCCAAGATGGCTGAGTAGAAACAGCTCCTCCAAGCCACTCTGCCCCCAGATTCCCCCCAAAACTATGTAAAAGGGGCCTCTGAACAACTTCTGGAGCCACAGCACCCACAGAACGACACAGAGAAGCTAACCTCCCGCTGAGGACAGCCCAGCAGCCCTGCAGGAAGGACCAGCACAGTGATCTGGGACCTGGCAGTGCGCAGCGCGCAGAGCGCAGGAGCCGAGCCGAGCTCAGGTCCGCATGAGCCGAGGTTTTAGCCCCAGGGCAGCAGGGCCAGCAGCCGGCTGAAGGAACCCCAGAACACCAGGAGCTGTGGCGACTCCAGAATTATCAACATAGACATGCCTAGGACAAAGTAAGAGGTTAGTGTCCTATGGATTTTGGGACCTGTATTTGGGGAATGCGTCAGCTCCCTCCCCTGGGGGCTAGAAGCCACTGAGGAGACACGCCATTTTGTAGTTTTCAGAGGCAGCTCCGGCTCCCAGCCTACAAATCGTGGGGAGATCCAGCGATCAGTCTTGGGGGGTAATCGCTCTTGCTTTAACCTCCCTGGATCTGGATTGTGATCTAGGGTGGAAGTTGTGGGTGGGTTTACAGCTTGCCAGAAACGGAAGTTGCCCCCCACACGTTCGGGACGAAAATTCCTCTATCTGGCCTTAAAGCCATAGTGTGGCAACAAGCCCAAAAGTCAAGTAATTAAGTGGCAACATGCCAAGGCAAAGGAAACAGAAAAATGCAACCCTAGACTCCTATTTTGGGGACATAGAGTGGGAAAAGGATTGTGAGGTCAGAAGCTCCACAAGCCCCAGGGTAAAACATGAGCGGGTTGCAGGCCATAGAGGACCTTAAGAAGGACTTTAAAAATCAAATAAGAGAAGTGGAGGAAAAATTAGAAAGAGAAATGAGAAGGATGCAGGAAAAGTATGAAATGAGGGTCAACAGCCTGACTGAGGAAAACAACACCTTAAAAAATAGACTAACTCAAATGGCAAAGGAGGCCCAAAAGGGCAATGAGGAGAAGAATGCCTTAAAAAGTCGAATTTGCCAGATGGAAAAAGAATCTCAAAAGTTCACTGAGGAGATTCATTCCTTCAGAGTTAGACTGGAGCAAATGGAAGATAATGACTTTATGAGAAATCAAGATGCTGTTAAGCAGATCCAAACAAATGAAAGATTAGAAGGCAATGTGAAATATCTCATGGGAAAAACCACTGACCTGGAAAATAGATCCAGGAGAGACAATTTAAAAATTATTGGACTACCTGAAAGCCATGATCAAAGAAAGAACCTAGAAATCACCCTTCAAGAAATTCTCAAGGAAAATTGCCCTGATGTTTTAGATCCAGAGGGCAAAATAGAGGTTGAAAGAATCCACAGATCACCTCCTGAAAAAGATCCCAAAAAGAAAACTCCCAGGAATATTATAGCCAGGTTCCAGAATCCCCAGATCAAGGAGAAAATACTACAAGCAGCCAGGAAGAAACAATTTCAATATTGTGGAAACACAATCAGAATAGCCCAGGACCTGGCAGCTTCTACACTGAGGGATCGAAGGGCATGGAATATGATATTCCAGAGGGCAAAAGAACTGGGAATGAACCCAAGGGTCACCTACCCAGCAAAACTGAGTATTTTGTTTCAGGGGAAAATATGGTCATTCAGTGGAATAGAGGACTTTCAAGCATTCTTGAGGAAAAAACCAGAATTGAATAGAAAATTTGACATCCAGACACAAGAAGGAAGAGATGCCTGAGAAGGTAATCAGGGAAAAGAAATCAAGAGGAACTTATCAAAGTTGAACTATTTACATTCCTATATGGAAAAGCAATAACTGTGACTGATGATATCTTTCTCACCATGAAAATAAGGGAAGAAGGGGGTGTGGTCATATGAATACATATGTGAATGTGTGTGTATATGGTTACAGTTATATATGGATAGAGGGCATAGGTTGAATTTGTTGGGAAGGGAGAATACTCAAGGGATGAAATTATGAGGTGAGAGAGGAAAGTGGCAAGAGGAGATGGGGAGAGACAGGGTAGGGTAAACTATCCCATGTAGAAGAAGCAAGGGGAAGTGGTTGCAAAGGAGGGGGAGAATAAGGAAGGCTAAAAAGGCAAAACCACCTTCACATTGAATTTGGTTCAGGGAGAAAATGATATACATACTAAATGGGATATCTCAACCTGCAGCAGGTTAGGGGGAAGGGGGATGAGAGGGGGGATGATGGATGGGAGGGCATCCTTGGGGCGAGGGGAGGTTGGAAGTACCCACTATAGAAGAGGGACAGGATCATGTAGGGAATGGACCAGGTCGGGGGTGGGATGAGTGGGAGGGAATTATAACCAGCCTTGTACACTATATCTACTATGATAATGTTTTGCATAGCTAGACATGTACAACATATACTGAATTACTTATCTTCCCAGAGGCAATGGGTGACAAGGGAGGAAGGAAATGGATCTGAAATTCGAGGTCATAACATTAAATGTTCCAAATATAAAAAAAAGAATAAAAAATAAAGAAGAAAAAAAAAGATATCATGGATTTAGCATTGAAAGCACAATTAAGAAGTGCCAAAACCATTACTCCAAACTAAGCCTACCTCCACATCCAGAGCTCTCACTACTGTTCTAAGCTGAGACTCATTTGTCATTTATACAACAAGCAAAAAGAATGATCACAACATATTTTCACATGTACATGAATGTTTTAAACTAGAAAGTTCTCATAAACTTTCATGGGTTTTGTTATTATTTTAAGGGGATAATTTATCCTGATCAATCTGATCAAAACACTTAATAAAAGTGTCTGAAAACTTTTTTATCTTAAAAAATCAACGGAAATATTCTTCCATTCAAACTTCAAAAGTCTACAAAGGGAAAGACATCTTTCATTTTCTTTTGCCTTGAATGGTTCACAAGAGGTCAACTCTCTGTCCAAAAACTAGAGAATCAGATATTTTCTCTAGATAATATTGATTTTAAAGAAAACTGAAAATTGAAAAACTTTGATGGTTAGAGCTGGGGTTAGATGGATGTAGATTCATTCTTTACATTGTACATACTATTGACCAAACCCGCCCCCCCCAATTGTTGCATAACCATTTAAGAAATTTCCTTTGATTCACTTATGTTTTTAAATGGATTTAAAAAATAGGATTTCCATAAAGAATTTTGTGAGCTATAAGGCAACTGAGCTCATGTAAAGAAAGTTAATATTAGTCATCTTATCCCTTTGTCGCTGTTTGTACAGTTTAAAAACAAGAATGAGGGATCTGTGTTCTATACAAAGGATGCTATCTCCATCTAATATTAATTCTATCTCCAGGTATAATCTCACACTTACAACCCAAAGCACTGGAACATCAAATTAAACAAATGAGGTTCTAGGACTCTTGAAGGATTTAGAAAGGTATTAAAATTACAAAACACAAACCTGTTAATAACTTCAAGAAAAAAAATCTTTCGCTTCTTTTTTTGGATATAAAATTATAATTAAATTTATTAATTAAATGGTATAAAATCACACAAAATGCTCTCTCTCCATATACATATATATACATGTGGATATATAGATATATATATGAGACATATAACTGGATTAAGGTAACTGAGGACATCTAAACCTAATTCTCATCAAGTCTCAGTTAACCAGAATAAGAATTGCAGGCAATACAAACAATGAATATTCCAAAATAATCACGGGCATGTCTTTGATTCATGAGTCTGCCACCTAAAACAATGAACCAAAGAGGCAAATATGGATAGTACTATTAACTACTTTAAAGATATTTAAATAACAAAATCAATTCCACAGTCATTTCAACAGGCTGAAAAGAAATCAGCCTCTTTTCTGATGATATAATGATTTACTTAGAAAATACTAGAGAATTCAAATGGAAAGGTAGAGTCATTGCTCTCCTGGCCTGGGCTATGGTCTGTGAGAGACCACAAGCACTCTTTTGTGTCCTGGAACTGTGATTAAGGTCCCAGTTCCCTTGTGGCCATAAGCTCTGGTATGCTGACACTTCACCTCAGGGTAAGAACTGCAACTCCACACTTCAACCCAGATCCGTGCAGACTCCTGCACCCAATGAAAGTGAAGGCTTCCCCAGTCTCCTTCTTCCCAGCTATTCAGCTCCCTTATCATCTGTGGACTGGGACCTCCAGAAATTTCGGGTGCAACAGCTGCGGTGGCTGATTCAGTCACCCCAAGGCCTAATTTTGGGTTGCTGACATGTATCCTACACTAGTGTAGCCTGCCTTGGACTATATTCCACCCTCACACCTGTACGGCAGAACTTTCCTGCCGATCTGTCCTTTTTTGGGTTCTGCTGCTCCAGAGTTCATTTTGAGACTATTTAAAGTTGTTTGGAGGGGAATGTGGGAGAGTTCAGGCAAGTCCCTACCTTTTCTCTGCAATCTTGGCTCCATCCCCATCCCACAATTTGGGGTTTTCTTGGCAGAGATAGTGGAGTTGTTTGCCATTTCCTTCTCCAGCTCATGAGAAAACTAAGGCAAACAATGTTAAGTGACTTGCCCAAGGTCACAAAGCTAGTAAGTGTCTCAATACGGATTTGAACTCAGGTCTTCCTGACTCCAAGTCCAGTGTTCTCTCCATTCCACCACTTAGCTGTAGTTGGTGATATAAGACTGGCATTGACAGAACCTAGAAATATATGTGTATGTATAATAATCTTTATTCTTATAGTACATATACACAAATATGTTATAAGAATAAGAAAGATAATTAAACTGAAGGGAACTAATTGAAAGAAAAGTGAGTATAGTAGTAAAAAAGTCTAAGAAAAAAAAGAAGGCCCAGTAGAATGTTCTAGAGGATAACTAGAGTTAGAGACAACAAACAGCTATTGGGCCACAAAACTAGATCAAGAAGGAACAATTGAAATTTAGGATTACAAACAATAGAGGAAACTACCAAGAAATTCCAGAAAGTACACAAATCTAGGGTGGGCTGTGGAAGGGAATATGTACCTAGAATTTCAAGGTAAAGAGTTACTATAAGTTCTAGGATGAAATGACTAAGTTCAGAAACAAATAGCAGTAGTGTGACTCCAGCTCCAGGAGCAGAAGAGGATCTCAGTTCCAGTTTCTAGTTCATTCTGAAGTCTGAAGAAGAATAACAAGGGCAAAAATCCCAGACAAAAAGGAAGCCTGCAATTCTCTTATTAAGAAGCAATAAGTCTTTCCAGCTGGCTCATAGTGGGTGTGTCAAGTAAAAGTGTACTATTACTCAATCCCAACCTTGGTTGAAAACCTTGCACCTAACAGACCCAGGATGGGAGAGAAGCAATTAGATTTTAACTTGGATCAGACCACTTTGTAGACTAGGAAAAGATTCCAGGGCCCCAGCATGAATTGAAAATATGAAAACAATCAAACCATTTGACCAAATGTATTAATTACTAAATGGAGGTAACGCATATTGAAAATTCTATAAAAAATTTGTTTCAAAATAATACAATATTCAATACTCCAATAAAACTACAACAGGACCAGCCAAGACCTTACCTCCAGAACTACAGAGAGTCTGGCCCTAATATCAAGTCTAAAAATAATCAACGAGCAAACAAAAAAAAGAATCCCATGATAAAAAGCTATTATGGAGACAAGGAGGATCAAGACAAATCCTAAAGAAGGGAATGATTTCAAAATATCTATAATAAAAGTCTCCACAAAATATATAGCTTGTGCACAAAGTCAAACAGAATTCCTGGAAGAGATGAAGTAAGAGTTAAAAAATGTTTTTATCAATAAAACAAGAAGCCTAGATGAAAAAAAAAAAACGGAACACAAATAAGAGCTATGGAAGAAACAATTATAAAGAGAATTAACAACTTGATGCAAGACATAGAAAACCTTCCCCAAGCAACAAACTTCCTGTAAATGAAAGTGGACCAAAGAGAAGTAAATGACTCTGTAAGACAACAAAAATTAAAATAAAGTCAAAACAATGAAAAAAGAACAAAATATAAGGCATCTCATGCAAAAACAACTGACCTGGAAAAAAAGATAGAAGGGGAAAAAAATCTAAGAATCACTGGAATACCTGAATATCATGACTCCCCAGCCCCAAAGAGCCTAGACATTTTATTTTTAAAAAACTGTCTCAATCTCTTAAAATCAGACAGCAAAGTAGAAATAGAAAAAAATGACTGCTCACCTCCTGAAACAAACTCCAAAACAAAAACTTCTAGTTACATTGTAACCAAAATTTAGAACTTCCAAGCCAAAGGAAAAAAAAGACTATAAGCAATTAGAAAGAAAGATTTCAAATACTGAGGGGTCATACTCAGAAACAAGTAAGATTGCACAGAGAGACAAGATGGTGGAGTAGAAACATCTCTTCCGCACTGCTCTTGCTCCCACCTCTAAATTTATATAAAAGTGGACTCTCAATAACCTCTGGAGCTCCAGCACCACAGAACAACACAGAGAAGCAAACCTCCCACTGAGGACAGCCCTGCAGCCTGGCAGGGAGCAGCCAGTGCAGGCATCTAGGAGCCGAGCCTAGGCCCTCCTGAGTCAGAGGTTTTGGTCCCAGGGAGGCCAGACCAGCAACAGGCTGAAGGAACACCAGAACACCAGCAGCTGTGGCGTTTCCAGAAATGCCAACACATAGACACCAACTACAAAGTGAGCGGTTACTTCAGTACGGACTTTGGGACCCATTAGTGGGGAGAGCACATCAGCCTGGGGGCACGAAGCCTCTAAGACACTTCAGCACAGACACAGAAACACATGGCAGCCTCAGTTCCTGGCCTGCAGTCGGGAGAGGGACCAGAGATAAGTCCTGGGGTGGGGGGGTTAATCGATCTTGCTTTAACCTTCTTGGATCTGGATTGAGGTCTGGGTTGGAAGTCTTGGGGTATGTGACCAGCTTGCCAAAGCATGTGGGGGCTTCAGAGAGGGCACCCAACTAATACCTCTGGCAGTTAAGAAAACCCCAGTGTTTAGGACAGAAGCTCCCCTGGCTGGTGGCAGAGTCCTACTGTGGCAACAAGTCCAAAAGGCAAGTAATTGAATGGCAACATGCCTAGGCAAAGGAAACAAAATAAACAGAAAAATTCAACATTACACTCCTATTTGGGGGGCAAAGAGGACCAAAGCATGGAACGGGAGGAGCAATGGAAGGTCAGAACTCCTGCAACAAAAGCCCCAAATGAAATATGAGCTGGTTATAAGCCATTAAGGACCTTATGAAGTAGATAAGAGAAATGGAGGAAAAATTAGGAAGAGAAATGAGAAAGATGCAAGAAAAGTATGAAATGAGAATCAACAGACTGATTGAGGAAAATGATACTTTAAAAATAGACTAAATCAAGTGGCAAAAGAGGCTAAAAAGGCAAGAATGCCTTAAAACGCCAATTTTGCCAGATGGAAAAAGAATCTCAAAAGCTCACTGAGGAGAATCATTCCTTCAGAATTAGACTGGAGCAAATGGAAGCTAATGACTTAATGGGAAATCAAGATGCTATTAAGCAGATCCAAACAAATGAAAGAACAGAAGGCAATGTGAAAAAATATCTCATGGGAAAAAACAATGACCTGGAAAATAGATCCAGGAGAGATAATTTAAAAATTATTGGACTACCTGAAAACCATGATCAAAGAAAGAACCTAGAAAAAATCCTTCAAGAAATTCTCCAGGAAAATTGCTCTGATGTTTTAAGAACCAGAGGGCATAATACAGATTGAAAGAATCCACCCATCACCTCCTGAAAAAGATCCCAAAAAGAAAACTCCTAGGAATATTATAGCCAGGCTGCAGAATCCCAGATCAAGGAAAAAAATATTACAAGCAGCCAGGAAGAAACAATTTGAATACTGTGGAACTGCAATCAGGATAACACAGGATCTGGCAGCTTCTACACTGAGGGATCCAAGGGCTTGGAATATGATATTCCAGAGGGCAAAGGAGCTGGGATTAAAACCGAGAATCACCTACCCAGCCAAACTAAGTATCATGTTTAAGGGGAAAATATGGTCATTCAGTGGAATAGAGGACTTTTTTTGCTTTTTTGGAGGGCAATTGGGGTTAAGTAACTTGCCCAAGGTCACATGACTAGGTTTTTGTTTGTGTGGGTTAAGTGTTTGAGGCCGGATCCGAACTCAAGTCCTTCTGACTCCAGGGCCGTCGCTGGACCACTGCACCACCTAGCCACCCCACTTTCAAGCATTCTTGACGAAAAACCAGAGTTGAATAGAAAAGTTGACATTTACACACAAGAAGCAAGAGATGCTAGAGAAGGTAAACAGAGAAAAGAAATCAAAAGGTAACTGATGAAACCTTTCTCAGTATGAAAATAGTTGAAGAAGGGTATATGGGCATATTAATACTTATATGAATATGTGTATATATGTTTACAGGTATACATAGACAGAGGACACAGGTTGAATTTAATAGGAAGGGATGATACTTAAAAGGTGAAATTAAGAGGAGAGAGAGGAATATAACGAGAGGAGATGGGGAGAGACAGAAACGGGTACACTATATCATATAGAAGAGGCAAGGGGAAGTGGTTGCAAGGTAGGGGAAGAATAGGAAGCCAAAAAGGCAAAACCTTATTCTCATTGAATTTGGATCAGGGAGAAAATGACATACATACTAAATAGGATATCTCACCCTACAGGAGAGTAGGGGGTTAAGGGATGAGAGGGGAGATGATGGAAGGGAGAGTGGGTCAGAAGGGGGGAGGGAAGTTGGGAGCGCTCACTTTTGAAAAGGTACAGGATCAAAGTATGGAATAGACCAAGTGGGAGGTGGGACAGGAGGGAGGGAAATATATTCCCTCTTTTATAACATATCTACTATGGTGGTGTTTTGCATAGCTATACATGTACAACATAACCTGAATTGCTTGTCTTCCCAGTAAGGGTGGGTGAAGGGAGGAAAGGAATGAATCTGGAAGCTGAAGTTTTAAAATCAAATGTTTTAAATATATATAAATACTATTATTAACTCTATTTTACATATAATTAGGAAATAAGATATACAGGCATTGGGGCACAGAGATTCACCTTACCCTACAGGAAAAGTCGAAGGAGGTATGGGAAAAGATACGGGAGAGAAAAGATTGGATAAGGGGATATACTGTGGGACTGCTATTCTGGGGTGGTGGGTAGGGGAAAAATTGTAACTCAAAATCTTGCAGAAATGAATAATGTAAACCAGAATTTAATAAAGCATTTGGAAAAAAAAGAAAATTCCTTTCTCATAGAATGATTAAACCATTATGGATATCATAAATTTGTGTGACTCAGCCACCCTGTATGGGGATGGTCCTAAAATGTACATAAGCTGTCTCATCCTTTTGTTCATCAGTCAAGACTCTAGTCCTGTATTCCTTGTACAAGTAATGCTAGTCTTAAGGGAATAACAAATAAATGTTGCAATTTTATGTCATTAAAAAAAAGACCTCACAGTCAACATTATAAAGGAGCAGAAAGCTCAGAATATGATAAACCAGTAGGTAATGGGAATAGGCTTATAGGCAAAAACAACTTACTTAACAAAACTGAAAGTGAGTACAATCCTATGACTTGGGGAGAGGGTGGGGAGGGCGGGGCAGCTTGGAGAGAAGAGGACTTTTAATGTCATTAAGAACTTTCAAGTTTTCCTGATAAAGATCAGAGACATCTAGAAGCAATGAGGTTCAAATATAGGAGTGAAGAGAAACATAAAAATGTAAACAAAAAGTATGATAAAGGATTAAAAGGATAAACCCTCTACATTCAAATATAAGTAGATGGTAACATTGATACCTATGAATCCTATCACGAAGAGAGGTTATAAAGCATGTTTTAGACAAGACATAGGAGTGGTTTTGATAAGTCTTGAAGATCTTAAGAGAAAAATGGAGAAAGAGTAGAAAAGGAATGCATTATAGGGGTGAGGGAAGAGAGGGAAGGAAAAGAAGGTTAGGGGAAATGATCTCACATAATCAAGGTACACAAACTGACACTTGAATCTTACTCCCATCTGAACTGGGCAAAAAGGGAAGAATGTATACATATATGTATATACACATACACAAGTGGGTACAGAAATAGAATTCTCTCACCAGAGTACTAAGAGGGGAAGGGAGAAAGTAAAGAGGGAAGTGTGTGTGTGGGGGGGGGGGCGGGCTTAAGGGACAGATCAGTTCTAAGAAAAAACAGGCTTTAACTAAAAATTTACCAAAATATAGCTCTTTTTGAGGTGGAAAAGAATGAGAATCTGGCAGGACCACATAATTTGCGAAATGGATGAACAAGGAATAGTATATAAATAGTATATACATGTAATGAAATACTACTGTGTTATAAGAAATGATAAAGGGGATAGTTTCAGAGAAATCTGGGAAAACTTGTATGAACTAATGCAGAGTAAAGTAAACAGAACGAGAACAATTTATAGAATAAAAATACTAATGTAAGACAAACAACTTTGAAAGAATTAGGAACACTGGTCAGTGTGATAATCAACCATGATTCCAAGAGGACTAATGATGGAACATGCTAATAAAGATGTGAGGGACTCAACACAGAATAAGACATATTTATGTAGATATAGCCAATGTAGAAATTTGTTTTGCTTAATTATGCATGTATGTAATAAGCGTTTTGTTTTTCTTTTATTCAGGAAGGAGGGAAAGGAGATGTGAAAGGACATTTTTTTTTCTGATTGAAACAAATAAGAGATAATAAAAAATTTAAAAGTGTTTTTGCAAAGTTGAAATTGCTACTTTAAAAAAGAAAGCCAAGGAAGGAGAAAATAATCAAACCATTTGACCAAATGTATTTATTACTAAATGGTGGTAATGCATATTGAAAATTCTATAAAAACTTGTTCCAAAATACACATAAGTAATGCCTATATTTAATACGTAAATTTCAATAGCAGAAAAGATTTTTAAACATTTGTCTCCTGGATCCCTGACAACCTCTTTGATTGTCAGGGCCCAAGTACAAAATCCAAAGGGCTTAAGCTAGAATCCCAGTCAAAACTTTGGAGTCATTCACAAGGAGGTGCCAATAAGATAAATCAAAGTATAATCAGAGTATATAACCAGTTCTACAGGGGAAAAGACAGAAACAAAAACAAAGTCAGCCCAGGGCTTCTTAACAGAAAGCCGAAAAGCTAGTATACAGCTTACAGGTCAATAAATCAGTCTGGAACTGATCCCAGAGAAGATTCAGATCCTATCCCCCAGGCCTTTATTTGAATCAGCCCTGAGATGCTGTGCCATACCACCAGGTAGAAATGTGTACTCTGAATCGCTGAGAGACCTGGCTATGTCATGTAAACAAACCTCTTGAAAGCTATTCATGACTTAGGGCTTTGAATAACAGGAGCCCACTCATACCTTGATTTTTAGGGGGCTCCTGGCAAAGTACATCATGTTGAGTAGTTAAGGTTTATCAAAGCATTGCTTACAAAAATAAATTCACAAGAAAAAATTCTTCAATAGAGAAAAATAAAGAACACAGAAATAGAACCTAATGAAATAAAAAGCTTAATGTTTGAATAAAAATATACAAAAGTTCCAAACAATGTAATGACCAACCTTCACTGCAGAAGACTGATAATGAAGCATACCACCTTTCTCTTGGTTGACAAGTGAGGGATTACAGAAGTACAAAAGATGATGTATGCATTCTTGGACATGCTTGATAAGTCTGTTTGGATTAATGGCATTTTTTTGTTTGTTTTAAGAGAGAAGTTGTGGGCAGAGCCAAGATGGTGGAGTAGAAACATCAATTTCCCAGCACTCCTGACCACACCACTTCCAAAACATAGAAAAGGGGACTCTGAAAACCTCTGGAGCTCCAGAACCCACAAAATGACACAGAGAAACTAACCTCCCCCTGAGGACAGACCAGCAGCCCAGCAGGGAGCAGCCAATGCAGGCCTCTGGGAGCCGAGACCAGGCCTGAGTGAGTCAGAGGTTTTAGCCCCAGGGCAGCCAGATCAGCAGCCAGCTGGGGGACACCAGAACACTAGCATCTGTGGCGTTTCCAGAATCACCGACACATAGATGCCAATGACAACGTGAGAGGTCAGTGTAGTATGGACTTTGGGACTGGTTGGGAGAGAGCACCGGCCTCTTTCCCTGTGAGCACAAGGCCACTGATTAGAAGCAGCACAGCCCCCATGTTGCAGCTTCAGTTCCTGGCCTGCAGTCTGGAGAGGGACCAGAGATAAGTCTTGGTGGGGGTTGGGTGGTAATTGCTTTTGCTTTAACTTCTTGGATCTGGATTGAGGTCTGGGTTGGAAGTCTTGGGGTGTTTGACCAGCTTGCCAAAGCATGTGGGGGCTTCAGAGAGGGCACCCAACTAATACCTCTGGCAGTTGAGAAAACCCCAGTGTTTAGGACAGAAGCTCCCCTGGCTGGTGGCAGAGTCCTAATGTGGCAACAAGTCCAAAAGGCAAGTAATTGAGTGGCAACATACCGAGGCAAAGGAAACAAAATAAACAGAAAACTTCAACATTACACTCCTATTTGGGGGGCAAAGAGGACCAAAGCATGGAACAGGAGGATGACTGGGAGGACAGAACTCCGGCACCAAAAGCCCCAAATGAAAATATGAGCTGGTTACAGTTGATAGAGGACCTTAAGAAGGATTTTAAAAACCAAGTAAGAGAAGTGTAGGAAAAAATTGGGAAGAGAAATGAGAAAGATGCAAGAAAAGTATGAAATGAGAGTCAACAGACTGATTGAGGAAAATAACAACTTAAAAAATAGACTAGCTCAAATGGCAAAATAGGCTAAAAAGGCAATGAGTTATGAATGCCTTAAAAAGCCGAATTTGCCAGATGGAAAAAGAATCTCAAAATCTCAATGCACTGAGCAGAATCATTCCTTCAGAATTAGAATGGAGCAAATGGAAGCTAATGACTTAATGGGAAATCAAGATGCTATTAAGCAGATCCAAACAAATGAAAGAACAGAAGGCAATGTGAAAAAATATCTCATGGGAAAAAACAATGACCTGGAAAATAGATCCAGGAGAGATAATTTAAAAATTATTGGACTACCTGAAAACCATGATCAAAGAAAGAACCTAGAAAAAATCCTTCAAGAAATTCTCCAGGAAAATTGCTCTGATGTTTTAAGAACCAGAGGGCATAATACAGATTGAAAGAATCCACCCATCACCTCCTGAAAAAGATCCCAAAAAGAAAACTCCTAGGAATATTATAGCCAGGCTGCAGAATCCCAGATCAAGGAAAAAAATATTACAAGCAGCCAGGAAGAAACAATTTGAATACTGTGGAACTGCAATCAGGATAACACAGGATCTGGCAGCTTCTACACTGAGGGATCCAAGGGCTTGGAATATGATATTCCAGAGGGCAAAGGAGCTGGGATTAAAACCGAGAATCACCTACCCAGCCAAACTAAGTATCATGTTTAAGGGGAAAATACGGTCATTCAGTGGAATAGAGGACTTTCAAGCATTCTTGATGAAAAACCAGAGTTGAATAGAAAATTTGACATTCAGACACAAGAAGCAAGAGATGCTTGAGAAGGTAAACAGGGAAAAGAAATCAAAAGGAACTTATCCAAGTTAAACTGTTTACATTCCTACATGGAAAAACAATAACTGTAACTGATGAAACCTTTCTCGGTATGAAAATAGTTGAAGAAGGGTATATGGGCATATGAATACTTATATGAATATGGATATATATGTTTACAGGTATACATAGACAGAGGACACAGGTTGAATTTAACAGGAAGGGATGATACTTAAAAGGTGAAATTAAGAGGAGAAAGAGGAATATAACGAGAGGAGATGGGAAGAGAAAAAAGGGGTACACTATATCATATAGAAGAGGCAAGGGGAAGTGGTTGCAAGGTAGGGGAAGAACAGGAAGCCAAAAAGGCAAAACCTTATTCTCATTGAATTTGGATCAAGGAGAAAATGACATACATACTAAATAGGATATCTCACCCTACAGGAGACTAGGGGGTTAAGGGATGAGAGGGGAGATGATGGGAGGGAAAGTGGGTCGGAAGCGGGGAGGGAAGTTGGAAACACCCACTTTTGAAAAGGTACAGGATCAAAGTAGGGAATAGACCAAGTGGGAGGTGGGATAGGAGGGAGGGAAATATAGTCAGTCTTTTACAATGTATCTACTATGGTGGTCTTTTGCATAGCTACACATGTATAACATAAACTTAATTGCTTGTCTTCCCAGTAAGGGTAGGTGACAAGTGAAGAAGGGAATGAATCTGGAAACTGAAGTTTTAAAATCAAATGTTTTAAATATATATAAATACTATTATTAATACTATTTTACATGTAATTGGGAAACAAGATATACAGGCATTGGGGCACAGAGATTCACCTTGCCCTACTGGAAAAGTTGAACGGGGGTATGGGAGAAGATATGGGAGAGAACAGATTGGATAAGGGAATATTCTGTGGGACTGCTATTCTGGGGAGGTGGGTGGGGGACAAATGGGGAAAAATTGTAACTCAAAAAATGAATGATGTAAACCAGAAGTTAATAAAGCATTTGGGGGAAGAGAGAGGGATGGGAGGGAGGGAGGGGGAGAGAGAGAGACAGAGAGAGACAGACAGAGAGAGAGAGAGAGAAAGAGAGAGAGAGAGAGAGAGAGAGAGAGAGAGAGAGAGAGAGAGAGAGAGAGAGAGAGAAGCTTATTTGGGAGGAGTATAAGGAAAGAACAATGATGTAAAAAATTGATACATTCCTTATTTTTAAAATCATCCAATAAGATTTGAATACTGTTATTTGAAACGTAGCAAGTAACACAGAGATAAACTGTGAAAAGAACACCAGAACTGGAATCAAAGACCCTGGTTCTTCCAGCAACTAGCTGGAATAAACAATAATTTCAACCACTGGGCTTGAGTTTCTTTATTTGTAGACTCAAGTGGCCAAAGCAGATGATTATGTCTTTGACTGCATGATGCATCTCTTAAATGCTAGACTTTCTGTCATGTGTTATCCAGACACTTTAAACATGTAATAGAAATACATTCCTCTTCACTGTACATCTGCATCTGCCCTCCTGTATTTCTTATATTTACATTCCTCTCTTAATTACATTGGGGATCTTCTCTACCAGGTCTCAAAAACCTCTTGACACTGAAAGCTCATTCTAGCCCTCCCTCTGAGTGCATGGAATCTTCCCAGAACCTCTCTTTAAGGAGAGTGACCAAGCCAGCCACATCTCATTTCTATCCAATTTAGACTTGGACTTTCTCTGCTTTGCCTGCTGGCCTCTACCCTCTGCCCCCTTTCAGTTTCCATTTACATACTGTCTTTTCCCACTAAAATGTAAGCTCTTTGAAGGCAGGGGCTGTCTTTCTTTCTACTAGTATTTGTATTCCCAGTTCTTAATCTTAACAAGAGATTGTTAACTACAGACTAACTACGTAGATTGGTGAGTTATCACATAATTTTCTAATATCCTTTGATCAGATGCTCATTTGATCCACTTAGACTGCTTTTTTTTTCCTTTTTTGGAGGCGAGAAGGCTGGGCAATTGAGGTTAAGTGACTTGCCCAAGGTCACACGGCTAATAAGTGTTAAGTGTCTGTGGCCAGATTTGAACTCAGGTCCTCTTGACTCCAGGGCCAGTGCTCTATTCACTGTGCCACCTAGCCGCCCCATCCACCCAGACTTCTAAGCAATGACCATTCACATGATTTCCTTTGTACTCACTGTATACAGAGCTTTACTTTGGCTAAGTAGAATTGTTAGATAACATTTTATTAATAAAGTAACATTAACAGGAGTGAAAAAGTAAGATACAGCATTGAGAGAAAAAAAAATAAATGTTCTTCTTGAGTCAAAAAATGGTACATATCCATGAATGGATGGAGTAAGACAAATAAAACAAAAGTATGGACTACTATTACTGTCGGACCTCTTAAACTTTCCCTAGTGACTACAATCTATTCACTTGGTAATACTGATTTTGAGATTTCTTTTCCTTTGTAAGATGATATAGCCAAGGGCACATTTAGCTCCTGGCTGAAAACATTTTGTATAACTATAAAAATTTTAGAAATATTAATTCTTATTATTTTTTTTCGTTCTTGTTCAATCGTTTCAGTCATGTCTGACTCTTTGTGACCCCATCTGGGGTTTTCTTGGCAGAGATATTGGGAGTGGTTTGCCAGCTCCTTTTACAGATGAGGAAAATGAGGCAAATGGGTGATGGGACTTGCCAAGGGTCACACAGCTATTAAGTATCTGAGGCCAAATCTGAACTCAGGTTTTCCTGACTCCAGGTCTAGCATTCTAGCCACTGAGCCACCTACCTGTCCATATTATTACACTCACTGGTTATCAGCTCGAGAAGTCCCCTCAAATCAGGAACTGTAAGACTCAATGAGAGCCATTGAGGAGGTTTTTCCAATAAAGGTTTTGGTGTTTTTTTTTTTTAATTTAGCTTGATTTATTAGACACAAACTAAAGAGAAAAAAAAACCCATACCAAAATGTTCCTTGGGGGGTGGGAGGTGGGGAGAGAAGAAAAAATAAAGTTTATCTAAGATTCCAACGTGTCAAGTATATTTCCACTGATTACCCAAGTGCTGAAATCAGGATTTCAAAAGTTACTAATAAACATATAAATATAAAAGAATACAGTTTTGGTTTTCTAAAGGAAAAGTAACTGTCAACTATACTACCAAGGGTATGATACTGGGTGAGGCTATTAAACTCTCTGGAAATCAGCCCAGACTGGTAGCCAGGATACCTGGATTTTTTACATTTTTAAATTGTGGTTAAAAAAAAGAGAGAGAAAATCCTTCCAGGTAGTAGAGAGAGTGTGATATTTTAGGGACTGGATTCTTCTGATCTCCTTTCTCCTTATGACTCTCCATATGCCTTCTACATATCTTTATACCAGTTGTTACTCTTTCATCACACTTTAAAGGGTTTATTTACCAAGGTTCTGGCCTCTGCCCTCATCTTTTCTTCCCTTCTATGATCCCTTCACAATCTCATTCATTCCAATGGCTTCAAATATGACTCCTCAATCTTTTTTTTCCAAGAGCTAATCTCTCCTGGTTCCAACATACAGCTCCAATTGTCATGCTTCCAATTTCGACTCCAAAAGAAGGGCAGCTGGTTGTCCCTAAGTGTTTGACTATAATGTAAAGTATATAAGGGTAAGTAGTATGAGATAAGGCTCCAAAAGTAGGTCTAACATATATTCTGAAGGGCCCTAACTGCCAGGATCAGGAGTTTATGTTTATTCACCAGGCAATAGGGAACCACTGAACCGTTTTAATTAACAGGGTTATATGATCAAATTAGAACTTAGAGATCAGAAGTGTAGCTCCACTAATACCTTTCAACCTTCCCAGGACAAAATATATCTCCCTGGTAATCACTGCCCTGTATATGCTATCCTCCCTTCCAGGCAGGGATGCTTTCTTTTTTTTTTTAATATTTGTATCCCCAGTACTTAGAACAGTGCCTAACATAGAGTAAGCATTTAACAAATGTTTTTTAATTTATTCATTCAAGAACTTTCATTAAGGTTTTCACCATTTAGCAAGCCCTAAATTAAGCCACCCTCACAACAACACATAATGAGAAGTGATTCCAAAAGTCATTTTCACAAAAAAGGAAAAAAGAATGAAAATGACATGTAAGCCCAGTTTTGATAACTATGATACTGAAGAGTCGAAAAAATAAGAAAGAACAACTCTTTTCAGTTGTTTTTGTTTTTGAAAAGGGAGAATGAATGCACATCTAGAAAGCAGATTAAATGAAAATGCCACAGGGCAAAAATGAGATC
Source organism: Gymnobelideus leadbeateri (assembly GCA_011680675.1). Classification (NCBI taxonomy): domain Eukaryota; kingdom Metazoa; phylum Chordata; class Mammalia; order Diprotodontia; family Petauridae; genus Gymnobelideus; species Gymnobelideus leadbeateri. The sequence continues at coordinate 31,029 of WOXC01005514.1, read as the reverse complement.
GAACAGAATACATCTGTATTCTCTAGAAGCACAAACTTTGGTAGGCATTTTCTTTTTCCTCAGATCAGATTGTCATTTCATTTTAGGAAATTGGGATTGTCCTCTGAGTAAGCTTCTTTATTTCTTTATGATAAAAAGGAAAATCTTTTACATAAATTCTCAAGGATTTTATTCTATCTCACTTAACCAACTACCTTGAAGTAAACCAATAAATGAACTACAAGTATAGGAAAGCAAATAGCAATTTTTATCAATGTGTTGTCAGAAAAACGTTGGTTTCTAATGGTATTCCTTTCCACAATAGCTGGCCTATGGCCTGCTGAAATAACAATTATATTTTCTTTTTGATGTAAACAAATCTCGAAGTAAAGGAAAAAAAAAACCAAAACAGCAAGGCAAACAAATCTTTCCATTCGTTTCCAAACTATGCTTCCTGAATTCTGGTAAACCTTCTTATTCCCCCTCCTGCCATAAACCAGACTATACCCCTGAGACTTTCTGATCTAACATGGTAAGCCTTCCTACTGTATGTAATATATAACACAACAATAGATATTTTGACAAAATTATATCAAAAACATGTATCACTCATTGCCTGATGGAGAAATTTGGGAAGAAAAATACTTTTTTAAAGTTTTAATAAGTATTACAACAGCCTTCTTCATGATATCTTGGACCAAAGTATAAAAAATACATATTAAAAGACTTCAAGTGTCAAGTTAGGAAATAAGATGATCATCTAAGAAAGTCAATCTAAGGATACATATAGTAAAAGTCTCTCAGGGTGTCTGAAAAACTTCACTCAGAATTTCATATACACAAAAATTCTAGAACCACACATAGGACCTAAAAAAGGTCATTACAAGAAGTAACTACAAGCAATAGTTCAATAGTCAAACTAATGAGCAATTATTAAGTGCTTAAAATGTGCCAAAGATTGTGGAAGTGTTTAAAGATACAAAGAAAATCCATAGATAAAAACAAAACCAGAATCTGTTCCTACTCTTAAAGACCTCACAGTCTAATGGGGGATTCAACATACAACCAGCTATGTATAAACAAAATATAAAGAGAATAAGGTGGAGGCAATTATCAGAGAGAAGGTGCCAGGAAGCAGAGATGAGAAGAGGAAGTCCAGCCAAGACAAGTGCCTGGAATTAGGAGATCGTGTGTCTTTTGAGAGTAAAAGCAAGGAGGCCAGACTGGATTGCAGAATGGATCATTTTAATATCGACATTCTCAATTAGCTTGCTTTAATTTTTACGTTAATAAATCATACAGTATAACTCTGTGCATGTACTTTTAAAACAGAAAGTTTACCACAGACATGTTAAATTTTATAGTACAAGACTACCCACCTCCCACAACCTAATATGCTGGCAGAAGCTTAAAATTCACACCAGACTGAGCAAAGATCAAGAATATACATAAAATGACCTCTTCTGTTCTTGAGTTGTGAGCATCATACACACACACACACACACACACACACACACACACACACACACACACAATATCAATCAATCCTGAGCCCACTGAGAATAAAAAAGGTAGTCAACCCAAAAATCCAGTGTCAGACCAAGCAAACAAGTAGGCAGAGTACCAGCACAAGTGGAGGCAGGCCAAAGACACATGGAGCCTACAGGGTTCTGCTTTCAGAAGCAGCAAGCACAGGGGACTACTCTAAGAAAGAATCAGAGGGAACAAGTCCCAAGGTGGTCTTGAAACCCACAGTGGGAACCTTGGAAGCCCCAGGGAGAAGAAATAACCAAAGCCATGCAGCAGAATTCAGTACAAAGGAACTGAGCTAAGAGTTCCCTAACACTGTGTCCTAAGATACCATAGAGAACTCTGAAGATCCAGAGCTCAGAACTTCAATGATTGAGAAAGGCCTTCCCCAAGGAGGCAGAGATCAGTGTGGGAAACTTACTACAATTCTCATCATGTCTACAAGCAGCAAAGTGGACAATCTATCTCTATGCAAAAATTGAAAAAGATCAAGTCAGAGCAGAAACTGACTGCTGACCTGAGATGCCATCAAAAGGGGTCAGCAATCTCACCCAGAAGCACAGCAGCCAGAAGAGCCTAGTCCTGACACAAATCCCAAATTTAGGAAGGAAAGCTAGGGATTTAAGTAAACCTGACAATGACAAGTTTAAAAAAATACTGTAGATCTAGACATCACCCAAAAGAAACAGTAACTCCATAACAGCAAGCAGAGCCTCAAGCGGGGGGAGCAGTGAGGGACAGCAGCATTTTTATAAGCACTAGTTGAATTGCTAGAAGAAATAAAGCAAGAGATTCAAAAAATGAAATAAAATCACTAGAAGAAAGAATTAGAAGGAGAATGAATAGCTAAGAAGGAGATAAACTTTACTAAAGCCAGGAAGTCCCTGAAAGCTACAAGAGACCAAAGGAAAAAAAAAACAGTAACTCCACAGGAAATGAAGAAATATTATAACAAAATCTAAAGACTGAAAAAAAAGGAAAATTAAGATATCTGATATTAAATGCAAGTAACTTGGAAAACAGGTCAACAAGAGATCATTAGATCATTTCAAAATCACTGACTTCTCCCCAAAAGACCAGGATACTCTATATCAAGTGATCAAAAATGAAAACAGCCCAGAGGTATTGGAAGCAGTGGGTAAAGTAAGACAGAATGAATGCAGCAAATGAAAGCCTAGAAAGAAACATTCCAGGAATGTCATAATCCAAAATCCTCAGCTTCTATATCAAAGAAAAAAATACTGCAAGCATCCAAAAGAAGTAGGCCAAGTACTAAGAAATCAGGATAAGGATCACATAAGATTTGGCAGCTTCTGTTATAAATGAGAGATGTTAGAAGATAATATTTCAAAATAACCCAAAAGATAAAGGTTGATAACTAAGAATAACATATTCTGCAAACTGAGTATAACTCTAAAGGGGTGAGATCTTTAATGGAATGGAGGACTTTCAAGCATTTCTGATGAAAAGAGGACTGAGCAGGAACTTTGAAAAATAAACATAAGAGTCAAGAGAAACCTGCAAGGTTAAGCTGATTTGAGCAAGTGGAAGGGACTTCATACTAATGAATTATGAATACTTTAAGGGGTGGGAGTGAACAATTACCTTTTGAGAATTTTGAGAAGTCTCCAAAGGGTACTGAAGAAGTTAAAGAAGGAAAAGAAGACCTAGAAGAAAGTTCCAATGAGGGGGAACCCACTATACTTCCTCAGAGAGCTCATTTCCAATTTTAGACAAATCCAGTTGTTAAGAATTTTGTCTGGTTGGACTACCTAACTATAAGATTCTTAAGATTAAGCCCTGGATTTTTTGTGGTCATTCTTTCCATTTGTAGTATTGTGGTTGATCTGAATGTTATAGATTTCGAACAGATTTAAAAAGACACCTCACCACCACATGCTTCTGTAAAGGTGAGAGGTCCACAGACGTGCTACAATCCACATATTTTCAAGTCTTTGGTTGTACTTAATTTTATTGTTGGTTTTTTCCCTCTTCATTTTTTTCTTCTTAAAAATATTATTGATTGTAAGGGATGGCTTTCTGGGAGGTGAGAGGGTAATGCTTGGGGAAATTTTGATGATTAAAAAAAGCAAAAGATATAAATAACAACGTATTTTTTTAAGTTAAGCTTTGGCATACAGGGAATTCTCAATCCAAGTACTCTTCTAGCTTATTTCTCTTTATTTTTCTTCATAGAAAGTTCCTCTCTCCAGCATCATCTCAAAGAGTCTTGAAATCTTCCAAACCCACCTCTTCAATCCAGACAGAAATCTACATGGCACACATAGACATTATAGTGTAGATGTCTAGAATTATGCTCACTGAGAGAATTGGAATTTTTGAAAAAATGTTAAAATAGATTTATTCAAACAAATACAGAAGGCCTAGCCATTAAAGATTTAAAGCCAATTGCTGAATTAATTCTGGAAGTATTAGCTACAATGCACCCCTTCTTAGCAATTCCCTATAAGCATCTGCAAACAGGAAGTGGGAGCTTTTCAACAAATTGAGGCTCACATTAGTAAGTCTTATGACGACATAAAGATCAAATATATCAGGAATTTAATGCTATGCAAACCATCATTTTTAGCAAAGATTCTTAAATACTTACTACTTAAAATTAACTCAATTTGATGTCATCTATTTTCTTCTTCATCCCAAAGTGTGCGGCACTTTCAATGAACCAAAACAGCTCCCTGACATTAAAACTCTTCTTCTGAAGCCCAGCCCTCTAAGTCTGGGGAGGAATTTATAATGAAATGAAACAATAAGAGCTTAAGCAGTTTATTATCTCATTTGATCCATACAAAACCCTGGGATGTAGGTGCTGTTAGCACCCCCATTTTAGAGATGAGGAAATTGAGGCAAATAAAGGTTAAATGACTTTTACAAGGTCGTACATCTACTGTCTAAGAATAGATTTAAACTCAGATCTCTTCCTGTCTCCAGGCCCTGAACACTTATCTACTGGGTCACCTAGCTGCCTCTATTGTGAGTGTCTCAAAAAACAACTACTGAAGCATATTAGCACCAACAACTTCCACGTATGATGCAATGCTAAACAGATTCTCCTTCTTTTTTTGGAGGGGGAAAGGTAGAAAAATTGGGGTTAAGTGACTTGCCCAAGGTCACACGGCTATTTTTTTGTGTTAAGTATCTGAGGCTACATTTGAACTCAGGTCTTCCTGACTCCAGGGCCAGTGCTCTATTCACTGTGCCACCTAGCCACCCCTGTTAAACATGTTCTTTAGGAAAAATAGCTGGGTTCATCATGAAAGTGAAAGCAAAAGCCAAGTGCCATACTACTATCCCCAGATAGTGACAGACTGGCACATGTTTCCAGGATGCTTAATAAAATTCTCTATGTTGATCCTAGGGAAGGAGAGCAACAAGAATTGGACAAAACAAGAAGGTATGGAAGAGTTGCTATTTCTGAACCAATGGAAACAACATCTCCATAAATGGGATCCCACATGCAGAATCATCATGTGATTGGCTATATGTCCAGAGCTCTGCATGGCCAGCTCAACTATGTTCTGAAGTGCTGCTACAGCATATGCTGGAAGAAACACAATTTATTTGCTATTAAATGAGGAAACCTCCAGAAAAGACATTTGGATTATTTTAATCAAAGTGTCTTTTAGAATGCATTAGAAATCCAGTTCTCCTGGTAACTAGCGCTCTTCTGATTTTGATCTTAGAGAAATAAAACCTATATATTTACCTGTGTTTTTTTGCCTATGCTGAGACATCTTCATTTTTTAAGTGCCTATTCCTTAGAGGTGGCATCCACGTGGTGCAATGAATAGGGTGCCAGGTCTGGAATCAGGAAGACTCATCTTCCTGAATTCAAATCTGGCCTCAGACCCTTACCAGCTGTGTGACCCTGGGCAAGTCACCTAACCCTGTTTTCGACAGTTTCTTCATGTGTAAAATGAGCTGGAGAAGGAAATGGTAAAGCACTTCAGTGTCTTTGCCAAGAAAACCCCAAATGCTGGACAGGACTGAAAAATGACTAAACAACAGAAACTGCTTGGACGAGCAATGGACTACTTCATACAATCAAATGGAGACATCCATACCCTGAACCATCCCCATCATAAAAGCAGCAACTTCATAACCAAGGCTTACGAAAGTTACCAGATACTCCTTTTAATGCCATTAAGGTATATAATAAATCAATGAACAAGCATTTATCAAGTTTCTGCTTTGTGCCAGGCACTGTCCTTGGTGCTAGAGACATAAAGACTCTGCCCTAGAAGAGTTTCATACCAGCCAGGGAAGACAACATGCACATATACAGGCACATATAAAAGAAGAAGAGGGAGACATCAGAAGCTGGGGGCAGGGCAGGGCGGGGTGTTCATGAAGAAGGGAGCATTTGGGGATTTGAAGAAGCAGTGGTAAGAAGGGCGCACATTCCAAATACATAGGCACAGAAATGGAAAATGGCATGTTACATGTGAAGAAGAGGAACCTGAACTCATATTCTAATGGTATAAAAGTAGGAACAGCAGGTGGAAAGAATCCTCGATAACTATCAACTTGGAAAGTCACCTCAGTTTCTTCTACCCTGGAGGTGGTGGATTCCCTCTTATTGGACGTCTTTTTAAAAAATTAATTAATTAATTTTTAGTTTTCAGCATTCACTTTTATAAGATTTTGAGTTCTAAATTTTCTCCCGTCTTTCTCCTCTTCACTCCCCAAGAGGCATGCAATCTTTTATAGGCTATACGTGTACAATTATATAAAATATATTTCCACATTACTCATGTTATGAAAGAAGAATCAGAACAAAAGGGAAAAACAACAAGAAAGAAAAAACAACAAAAAAGAGAAAATAGTCTGCTTCAATCTGCATTCAGACTCCACAGTTCTTTCTCTGGATTTCGCTGAATGTCTCAAAGAAAAGCCATGACATCACTATTCATGGATGTTGGGGAAAGTGTTCCTGTTCAGTAATGGCCAAGTGACCTCTGAACTCTTTAACACCGAATTATTCATGATGGGCTTAAAAATCTAATACTTAAATGTCAGATGTGAGAATCTCATATGGTAAGAAATAGATGTGACAAAATGTACACTGACAATTCTATTCTGACAAAGAATAAGACTGGATTATCAGCTATCACCAATTTTAAGTTTCCTTAAGAATTCTCAGAGGTTTGGGTCTGAAACAAATCTTAGAGGCCATTTAATTCAACCTCCCAATTTTACAAATGAAAACACTGAGGCCCAGGGAGGCTGGCACTTGTTGAAGATCACAAGGGGTAGTATGGGTAATATTTGAATCCAGGTCCCCAGTTGTTGCTGCTGTTTTTTCCACCACCCTGGTTCCCTAGACTATAGATGGATATCTTTCTTCCTCTCTTCTCCCTCCACCCATAGAGAGTATAAGCACCTTGAGAAGAAAGACTGATGCATTTCATTTTGTATCCCAAGTATCAAACCTAGGGGATAGCATTTAGTAAGTACTTACTAAATGTTAGGACACAAAAAGTACTTAATTAAGTCCTTCATTAACTCCTCAGTGTGATGAGGATGTCACCTTGGGTTTTTTGCAGTCTATGCATATAAAGGGCAACCTCTAGTGGCTTAATCTAATCCAATCCAGCAAGCACTTAAGGGTCCACTAAATGTCAAGGAAGCATAGCCCAGCTGATAACCTCTCCTGAGCCACACTGAGGGATGAGGCAAGAACCATTTTCCCTTTACCAATCTCTAATCTGACATAGTTAAAATCTAGCATCTGACCCTAAACCGTTTTGCTAATGTTTAGCTAAGACTATGAGCATGTGTGTGAATGTGTATATACATATATGAATATGGGTATATATGCATATATGTGTGTCCATATATGTATGTATGTATACATACATATATACTGTATCTTTACAGTTTAACTCTTCTAGAGGGAGCTAAGTGGACCTGGAGTCAGGAAGATATGAGTTCAAATCTGGCCTTAAATACCTACTAGCAAGTTACTTAACTTCTGTCTACCTCAGCCTCCTCATCTACAAAATGGGGATAATAAATGCACCTACCTACCAGGGTTGTTGTGAGGATAAAATGAGATAATATTTTTAAAGCACTTTTTAAAACTGAAAGCTCTATGAATGCTGGCTACTAGCCACTACTTAAAGACCTTACTTCTCCAAAACCCACATCCAGAATTTACACCAATAATACTATACGAGGAGGAAGAGCAAATGTGAGTATTGGGATAAAAAGTCATGTGACCAACTATATGTGTGTTGTTACATAAGTTCCTCACCCATAATGCTCTTGTTCCTGAAATCATCCTTCAGGAAATTCTCCAGGAAAATTGCCCTGATGTTTTAGAACCAGAGGGCAAAATAGAGATTGAAAGAATCCACCAATCACCTCCTGAAAAAGATCCCAAAAAGAAAACTCCCAGGAATATTGTAGCCAGGTTCCAGAATTCCCAGATCAAGGAGAAAATACTACAAGCAGCCAGGAAGAAACAATTTCAATATTGTGGAAACACAATCAGGTTAACACAGGACCTGGTAGCTTCTACACTGAGGAATCCAAGGGCTTGGAATATGATATTCCAGAGGGCAAAGGACCTGGGATTGAAACCAAGAATCCCCTTCCCAGCAAAACTCAGTATCATGTTTAAGGGGAAAATATGGTCATTCAGTGGAATAGAGGACTTTTAAGCATTCTTGAAGAAAAACCAGAGTTGAATAGAAAATTTGACATTCAGACACAAGAAGCAAGAGATGCCTGAGAAGGTAAACAGGGAAAAGAAATGATAAGGAACTTATCAAAGTTGAACTATTTACATTCCTACATGGAAAAACAATAACAGTGACTGATGAAACCTTTCTCGGTATGAAAATAATGGAAGAAGGGTATACGGGCATATGAATACATATGTGAATGTGTGTATATATGTTTACAGGTATACATGGATAGAGGGCACAGGTCGAATTTGGTGGGAAGGGATGATACTTAAGGGGTGAAACTGAGAGGTGAGAGAGGAATATAATGAGAGGAGATGGGGAGAGACAGGGTGGGGTAAACTATCTCATGTAGAAGAGGCAAGGGAAAGTGGTTGCAGGGGAGGGGAAGAACAGGAAGGCAAAAAGGCAAACCTTATTCTTATTAAATTTGGCTCAGGACGAGAAATGATATACGTACTAAATGGGATATTTCACCCTACAGGAGAGTAGGGGAGAGGAGAATGGGGGAGGAGGATGAAAGGGAGGGCAGGCTGGCGGGGAGGGAATTTGGAAGCACCTACTTTTGAAAGGGGATAGGATCAAAGTGGGGAGTGGACCAGGTGGGAGATGTGATAGGAGGGAGGGAAATGTAGTCAGTCTTTTACAATATATCTACTATGGTAATGTTTTGCATAGCTATACATGTACAGCATATACTGAGTTGCTTATCTTCCCAGTGGGAGTGGGTGGCAGGGGAGGAGGGGAATGGGTCTAGAATTAGAAGTTTTAAAATCAAATGTTTTAAGAATATATAAATACTATGATTAATACTATTTTGCATATAATTGGGAGATAATATGTGCAGAGTTTCACCTTGCCCTACTGGAAAAGTTAAAGGGGGTATGGGAGAAGAGATGGGAGAGTGCAGATTGGATGAGGGGATATCCTGTGGGACTGCTATTCTGGGGTGGTGGATAGGGGGGAAATGGGGAAAAAATTATAACTCAATATCTGGCAGAAATGAATGATGTAAACCAGAAGTTAATAAAACATTTGAAAAAAAATGAAAATACAAAGAAGGATCATAGGACATGACAAACTGGAAGGGAAAATGGAGGCCATCTAGTCCAGGAATGGGGAACTTGGGGCCTCAAGACCACATGTGGCCTTTTAGGTACTTGGGTGTGGCCTTTTAGTTGAGTCCAAGTTTGACAAAACAAATCCTTTTGTTAAAGAGGATCTATCTGTTCTGTGAAGTTTGGATTCCGTCAAAGTGCTGTACTTGAGGACCTAAAGAGCCACATGTGGCCTTGAGGCCACAGGTTCCGCCCCCCCACCCTATCTAGTACAAGTTCCTCGTGCTACCTGAGAAGTTAACCAACAGTAGTAGGAAAAGAGATTCAGGAAAAGCTAGAGCAGGGGTTTATTACCTGGGATTAAGATCTCAGGGAGTCCATGAACATTTCCATAGTAACTTATTTTAATAACCTTTGGTTTCAGTTATAATCCTATGTATTTTAATTTTATGCTTTTAAAAACATTCTGAGGTATGCATAGGCTTCACTAGGCTGTGAAGAAAGGTTCATGATGCAAAAAAGGATTAAGAATCCCTCGTTTAAAATGACCCTCTGATTTTTTCCACAGGATTATTTTTCATTAAATAACTGACATAAATAAAGAAAATTGCAGAGAGAGAAATATGACTTCTGATATTTCTCCTCTCTGGCTAAACAAAACTCAGTTTCCATTATCTTAATTATCACAGGAACATATCTAAGGGTAAAAGTATGTATCAAAACATTAAATTAACTTGTCAGATTTTAACAACATATAATGCATCCTTATAAGATGTGACAGCAATTTATGTAAAAAAAACTCTTTTATAATAATTAGCACATGAAAAATAAATGGCAGGGTATCTCCTACTCATGGTTAAGTCAAACAAATCTAGAAAAGACTGTTATACTTACAAACTAACTTAAAAGATTTGATAAAATAGCAATAGAATCTATCTGAGAATTAGCTAAAGTAATAAGAAAATTTATATGTATAAACTCACAAAAATATAAAGAACTGTGATTAGGAAAATCAGCAAAGAGGAACCAGTACTAGCAAATCTCAAAACATACCATAAACACCCATTTTTAAAAGTCATCTAGTACTACAGCACAAAAAAATAAAGAAATCAGGGTGGCTAGGTGGCACAGTGAATAAATCACCAGCCCTGGAGTCAGGAGGACCTGAATTCAAATCTGGCCTCAGACACTTAACACTTAACTAGCCATGTGACCTTGGGCAAGTCGCTTAACCCCAATTGTCCTCCAAAAAAAGAAAGAAAGAAATCCATTCAGTAGGATAGAGAAACCAGAAAAAGAAGCCAATAAATAGAAAATACTAGAATTTAACAAACCCACACTTACAAAGCAGTATAGGAAGGAATCATTATTCAATAAAAACTGATGGACAAAAACTAGAGAGGTACATGGCCAAAATAAATGAATTGAGGTCAATATAACATGAAACACGTAAGCTCAATTAGCAATGAAGATACTTTAAAATGCCTAAGACCTGGAAGCAAACTCTATAATATACACGTTGCAACTGTGGAGTAGAAAGAAATTTTCATCAGTCAAATATAAGATAGTATTCTAGACAAAAATCAATGCATTTGTTTATATGCAGCTACAATTTTGTGGGAAAATTCTATCTCCACAAAATAACAAATGAAACAGAATAGAAGAAAATATTGGTAGCAGATGCATAATAAAACAGTCTCCCAAGCTGAGAAGGAACTGACAGAGTTCTATACCAGCATACTAAAGTCACTTCATCTTCCTCATCAGCATTTGTTTCCTCCCCAATAAATGATGCTCAAATGATTTCAACCATGAACAAGGAGGAAATATGACCAGCTAACAAGCTTATGAGAAGGCATTTAAAATCCCCCCCCAAAATTTAGAGAAATAAATATCCAAACTTTATAACACCACTTCCCTGACAAAGCCAGCAAAAATTTGGAAACTCTAATGTTGGAAGAGCAGGGGAAGAAGAGGGACTCAGATCCATTTTTGCTGGAATCATAGGCTAGTACATAGACCCTGGATGACAATACAGCAAAGTACAATATCACAAAATTAAACATATATTTCCATCCAGCAATTTAACTGCTGGAACTCCATGTCAAACCAATCATAAAGGGGGATGACCTATATGTACAAACATACTAATAGATACTGTATGAGTTAAAAAATGACCTGTATGTCCAATAACAGGGGAAATGATGGAATTCCCTGTAATTTATTATTGCACCATAAAATGTGATAAATATGAAGAATATTAAGAAGTGTTACAGGACTGATACCCGGGCCTATCTGTGTGAGTCTGGCAGGCACTCCACATCCCTAGACCTCATGTTTCCTCATCTGCAAAATGTGGGGATTTGACAAGATGACCTATGAGGTCATCTTCAGCTCCCAATCTATGATCTTCTGAGCCCTGAGCAGAGGCCGAGTACAATAAGGACCAACATTGTATGTGCACTGCCTAAAATCACAGAAAAGAAAAAAAAGGAACAAAAAACAAAGACAGAAGAAAAACAAGTTCTGTGATGGTAAGCAGTCTCTTGACCTGTTTGTTGCTTTGAGTTCATTCTTTGGGTGAAGTCTGACTAACGGCTCAAGGTCTTGGGAAAGATTCTAACCTTTTTTTCTATGTGTTTAATTGTTTTTGGTGATATCTGTTAAGGTTACAATGGGAAAAAATTAATAATCATCAACATAGTTAAAGAGAAAAACCACTTAACTATGCTATTATTCCAAAATAATGCTAGATGATTTTGGAAATCATTCCAGAAATTAAGCTTCTATTAATTTTTAAAACTGCCAACAATAAACAAAATCCTCACATAATTTAAAAATTGTAACTGAATTTGTACTTTTATATATGCTACTTTTTTTTAACAAATACTTTATTAACTTCTGTTTTACATCATTCATTTCCGCCAGATTTTGAGTTACTATCATTTTCCCCCCATTATTCCCCTACCCAACCTCCCAGAATAGCAGTCCCACAAGATATCACTTCCTCCTATCTGCTCTCTCCCATACCTTCTCCCATACCCCCATCGACTTTTCCATTAGAGGAAGATGAATCTTTGTGTCCCAATGCCTGCACATCTTGTCTCCCAATTATAGGCAAAAGAGTATTAATAATAGTATTTATATATATATTTGAAACATTTAATGTTATGACCTTGAATTTCAGATCCATTTCCTTCCTCCCTTGTCACCCATTCCCTCTTGGGAGATAAGTAATTCAGTATATGTTGTACATGTCTAGCTGTGCAAAACATTATCATAGTAGGTATATTGTACAAGGCTGCTTATAATTCCCTCCCACTCATCCCACCCCCCACCTGGTCCATTCCCTACATGATCCTGTCCCTCTTCTATAATGGGTACTTCCAACCTCCCCTCCCCCCAAGGATGCCCTCCCATCCATCATCCTTCCTCTCATCCCCCTTCCCCCTATTCTGCTGCAGGTTGAGATATCCCATTTAGTATGTATGTCATTCTCTCCCTGAACCAAATTCAATGAGAATGTGATTTTGCCTTTTTGCCTTCCTATTCTTCCCCTCCTCTGCAGCCACTTCCCCTTGCTTCTTCTACATGAGATAGTTTACCCTACCCTGTCTCTCCCCATCTCCTCTTGCCACTTTCCTCTCTCACCTCGTAATTTCATCCCTTGAGTATTCTCCCTTCCCAACAAATTCAACCTATGCCCTCTATCCATATATAACTGTAACCATATACACACACATTCACATGTGTATTCATATGACCACACCCCCTTCTTCCATTATTTTCATAGTGAGAAAGATATCATCAGTCACAGATATTGCTTTTCCATATAGGAATGTAAATAGTTCAACTTTGATAAGTTCCTTTCGATTTCTTTTCCCTGATTACCTTCTCAGGCATCTCTTACTTCTTGCGTCTGGATGTCAAATTTTCTATTCAACTCTGGTTTTTTCCTAAAGAATGCTTGAAAGTCCTCTATTCCACTGAATGACCATATTTTCCCCTGAAACAAAATACTCAGTTTTACTGGGTAGGTGACCCTTGGGTTCATTCTCAGTTCTTTTGCCCTCTGGAATGTCATATTCCATGCCCTTCGATCCCTCAGTGTAGAAGCTGCCAGGTCCTGGGCTATTCTGATTGTGTTTCCACAATATTGAAATTGTTTCTTCCTGGCTGCTTGGAGTATTTTCTCCTTGATCTGGGGATTCTGGAACGTGGCTATAATATTTCTGGGAGTTTTCTTTTTGGGATCTTTTTCAGGAGGTGATAGGTGGATTCTTTCAACCTCTATTTTGCCCTCTGGATCTAAAACATCAGGGCAATTTTCCTTGAGAATTTCTTGAAGGGTGATTTCTAGGTTCTTTCCTTGATCATGGCTTTCAGGTAGTCCAATAATTTTTAAATTTTCTCTCCTGGATCTATTTTCCAGGTCAGTGGTTTTTCCATGAGATATTTCACATTGCCTTCTAATCTTTCATTTGTTTGGATCTGCTTAACAGCATCTTGATTTCTCATAAAGTCACTAGCTTTCATTTGCTCCAGTCTAACTCTGAAGGAATGAATCTCCTCAGTGAACTTTTGAGATTCTTTTTCCATCTGGCAAATTCGACTTTTTAAGGCATTCTTCTCCTCATTGCCCTTTTGGGCCTCCTTTGCCATTTAAGCTAGTCTATTTTTTAAGGTGTTGTTTTCCTCAGTCAGGCTGTTGACCCTCATTTCATACTTTTCCTGCATCCTTCTCATTTCTCTTTCCAATTTTTCCTCCACTTCTCTTATTTGATTTCTAAAGTCCTTCTTAAGGTCCTCTATGGCCTGCAACCCACTCATGTTTTCCCCTGGGGCTTTTGGAGCAGGACTTCTGACCTCACAGTCCTTTTCCCGCTGTATGCCCCCAAAATAGGAGTCTAGGGTTGCATTTTTCTGTTTCCTTTGCCTTGGCATGTTGCTACTTAATTGCTTGACTTTTGGGCTTGTTGCCACACTATGGCTTTAAGGCCAGCTAGAGGAATTTTCGTCCCGAACGTGTGGGGGCAACTTCCGTTTCTGGCAAGCTGTAAACTCACCCACAACTTCCACCCTAGATCACAATCCAGATCCAGGGAGGTTAAAGCAAGAGCGATTACCCCCCAAGACTGATCGCTGGATCTCCCCACGATTTGTAGGCTGGGAGCCAGAAATGCCTCTGAAAACTACAAAATGGCGTGTCTCCTCAGCAGCTTCTAGCCCCCAGGGAGGGAGCTGACGCATTCCCCAAATACAGGTCCCAAAGTCCATAGGACACTAACCTCTTACTTTGTCCTAGGCAAGTCTATGTTGATAATTCTGGAGTCTCCACAGTTCCTGGTGTTCTGGGGTTCCTCCAGCCGGCTGCTGGCCCTGCCGCCCTGGGGCTAAAACCTCGGCTCACGTGGACCTGGGCTCAGCTGGGCTCAGCTGGGCTCCTGAGCTCTGCGCTCTGGGCGCTGCCGGCTCCCAGATCACTGCGCTGGTCCCTCCTGCAGGGTGCTTGGCTGTCCTCAGCGGGAGGTTAGCTTCTCTGTGTCGTTCTGTGGGTGCTGGGGCTCCAGAAGTTTTTCAGAGTCCTTTTTTACATAGTTTGTGGAGAATCTGGGGGCAGAGAGGCTTGGAGGAGTTGTTTCTACTCCGCCATCTTGGCTCCGCCCCCCTATATGCTACTTTTTAAAAAGTAAAGGATAATTTCATTTGCTTGATACTTAAATCAATATTGAAATGAATTAACCACTGTCAGTTTCCAGGTTAATAACTCATGCTGTTCAAATAACAAGAAAATCAATCATAACTAAAAACACACCTATGTAACATCAATACTTATAATTAGAAAAAAACTTATTTTTGAAAATGTGAAGGACATACCTGACAGGATTGCTGGTTAAGGACACCCTCAAAGATTCGAGGCAGTTAAGAAGTTTCTCTTCTGAGATGCCAGACCGTAATTCATGGACATATTCTTGGGAAGATAAGGTACATTCATGCTTGCTATTTTTCAGTCCTCCCTGCAAAGGCAAAGAGACAGTCTATTTTAGGCAAGAGTAAGAAATAAATTACTATAACAAAACAGGAAATAATTATGCATATGATTATGTTACTTCATCATGCAACTACAGAGAATGTTAAGCATATAGAGAGGAGGTTTTTAATGCATATTTTGGGGTTGTTGACTATTTAATAGAGTTTGATGATGTTATGTGCCTGAAAACATCCTAATCACTACATTTCAAAGGGAAAATCATGGATAATGTTTTCAGTTTGACAGAGAATGTGGACCCACTCTACATAAAATGACAATACACTCTCTAAGGTGCTTGGATGAACAAATCCAGGTTTAAGATTGGTCTGTCTCTGCTTCCAAAAAGTCTACCTTATTATTTTTGTAGGTTAAGAGATTTCCACTATCATTCAGTAAGATAGAGAAAATAAAATGTGATTAGTATAAAGCATTATATACAGGCCAAATGTATTCATTTAAATATGCCAGAAGTCAAGGTGATTTATCAAAAGTAACATGCCATCTGAAAATTTATAAAGCAAACTTCTTCAGTTCCAATTCAAACAACGTGGATTATGTGTTAACTCCATGCAAGGCATCATAGGTGGTGCTGGGATAAAAAAGCAAAAACAAAACAATACCTATCCTCAAGGTGTTTACAGTCTAGTGGGGACCGACATCATGTACATAGATATTATACATGTAAATGTGTAGATATGGAGATATTGATGATATAGACAGATAAAGGTATAGGTATAGACACACATATATATGCATGCACACATATACACATACACATACACACACAGAGGCAGCTAGGTGGTGCAGTGGAGACAATTGTGCACCTGGAGTCAGGAAGACCTGAGTTAAAATCCAGCCTCGGCCACTTAGTAGCTGAATGTTTCTTGAAAAGTCACATAACATCTGTTTGCCTCAGTTTCCCCATATGCAAAATGGGTATCATAATAGCACTTCTCTCACAGGATTGTTGGACCAAATGAGATAATATTTGTAAAGTGCTTAACACAGTGCCTAGAACCTAGTAGTTGTTTAATAATGCTTATTTCCTTCTTTTTTCTTATATGTACATACAAAGTAAATACAAAATTTAAAAATGGAGGCAGAGGAGAGCATTAACAAAGAAAAGAATTAGGCAAAGTTGCAAACAGAAGGTAACATCTTGGCCCTCAAGGGTCTTAGGGGCTGGAGGAGTCAGAAGTGAAGAGAGAGACTGTTCAGAGCAAGGGAGACATGTAATAAAAAGTTGTGAAGACAGAAGATGGAATGTCACAAATGGGAAACATTCCCAGTCCATTCGGCAGAAGCAGAGTGTGGCAGAAGCCACATCTACTAATCTGGTTTAGAACCACCACAGCTAGTCTTCTTGAGCAGCTAGAAATTCAACAGATAGGTCATAAGCTTTCTAAAAAACCATTCAGAGACAGATAAAGACAAGCAAGGTGACTTGAGAACTACAATGTTAAATTTATCGTGTTCTTTTAAAAAGAAGCTGTGCATAAGAGATGTACAGTTTTATACACACTCTTTCTCTGTTCTTTATGTAGTGTACCGACCCTTTCATATGGGACCAGTCTCGTTGTTGAAAGGGGAAGAAAAGGAGCATTTGTATAAAGAAAAATGATAAAAAAAAACCCACTTGTGAAGAAAAATGGGCTGTAAGATGAAACATGAGGAATAACAGACTTTTCTGAGAACCGTGGAGAGAACGAGACTTGAAATCAATGTGCAAAGAGGATCTCTTTGGAGACAGAATAATGAATGAGGTGATAATAGCTGTAGTGCATTGTGATCCACATGGCCTTTCAGGTCTGCAAAGCATTTGACACATGTTATGTCAACTGACCCTCACAAAAACCCTAGGTAGGTGCTATTGTTAGTCCCATTTTTACAAATGAGGAAACTGAGGCAAACAGAGGGGAAGTAATTTGTCCAGGTCAGATAGGAACTCAGATCTTTCTGAATCTAGATCTAGTGCTCTATCCACTGGGTCACGTAGCCGCTCTAAAAACAACCAAACAAAAAACATTTTTAGAAAGTTAAGTTTCTAAAAAAAATAAATAAACCAAACAATTGTCTGGGAACCGCTGAAAGATTAAATAAATACTGTTGGATTCATACCTGACAAAGAAGGATTTATTTCTTGAATTTCACTTTATAAGGGAAAGGTTTCCCTCCCTGGGAAATTCATACATGCCAACGTGAGTGCAGAATAGGTGAGCAAGACCCTCCCAAAGGAATGGGAGTTCATGGCATAGTTGGCCTACACTTACATATGGAAAAGACCATGTCTGATAATGTTTAACAAGTTCATAATAATAATATTTAAAATGTTTTAGATGACTAAAAAAAAGGTCTAGGTGAGCAGTGATGAGGGCCTGAAAAAAGAGACCAGCTATGTGAGTAGAGACAAGCAGACAGGTAGAAACCTGGTGTAGAAACAGAAAGATCTGTCAAGTAGATCAGTTATGTGAGGTGAAGCAGAATGAAAAGCCAAAAACACTGCCAAGTTTATGAACCTGGGAAACTAGAAAAATGGTAGTACTTTAGAAAGAATTAAGAAAGTTTAGAAGAAAATTGGTTTTGAAGGGAAAATAATGAGTTCTCTTTTAGACATGCTGAATTTGAGATGTCTCCAGGACATCTAGCTTGAAATACTCAATAGGCAGCTATGTGACAGAGGCTTGGGGAGAAAGATGGGAGCTGGTTATATAGATCTGTGAATCATCTGCCCAGTGAAGATGAAATCCCTGGAAGCTGAACAAAGTCACAAATGCCAAAGGTATAGGGAGATGCCAGGATAGAATCTAGGGGAATACCTAGAGCTCAAGGGTTTATCCAGGATTACAGTGACTCCATTTCTCCTAAAGTCCATATTTTGTTTCATTGCTACTAATTATAATATTATATATAGGATTGAGAATGGTAAGGAGTCTTGGAGATCATCTCACCTAAACCCAATCATACTGCTGAGGAAACTGAGACCTAAATAAATAAAATCATTTATACAAGGCCACACAAGTAGCAGAACCAGAATCTTAAACTAAGGTTCACTCAGACTCTAAGTCCAAAGTTTTCTTCCTTATTTCATTATATAAGAAGCCAAAGATAGAAAGGATAGTCAGCATTAATGAAGAATGATTTCTGAACTCAATACTGTCAATTCCAGACATACCCCAAAGCCACAGGGGATGTGTAACACAGGGTGCAAGGCTATTTTTTGAACCCAGGCAGAAGGCAGAATGAGAAAAGGGGTCAGTGAGTTTTACAGATTGGCTGACTTGAAACATTTTAAGTGGATCACATATCACAAGATATACATACCAGATAGGACTTGAGAAACATCAAATTTTACTGAGTTATACAAAGGAGGAAACTGAGGTCCACAACATTTCAATGATTTATTCAAGACCTCACGACTATTCTTCATCAGATTTTGGAATGGATTCCACAGACACTCCAGTACACAATAAGCCTACACTGCTTCACCACGTTCAATTATAAAAAAAATTATATATATATATATATATATATATATATATATTATAATATATAATTTTTAAACCTTCATTACAGAAAAACAAGAAATCTGGAGCCTAATCAATAAGGTTAAAGATGATAATTTTAAGGTTACCTAATAGCAAAGGAATACAATAAATTAAAGTCTGTCTATTTTTAACAGGGTTGTAATACAAGTATGGCTTATTATTAACATCCTGTACTGATACTGAACAAAGGAAACAACCAGATAATGGATGGATAATAATGGAAATTTTAATTAGCTGCTCTGTATGAGATTAATGAAAATTACCACTGTGCCCATTTGATCTTTAAAAAATAATGCAGACAAAGTTAGAAGTTAGCATATATCATGCTATTCCAAAGCTAGGTGAACAAAAAGCTTTCCTAATTTGAAGCTATTCCATAATTTGAAAATTATTAGGATAAAGGTATTTGTCAGCATAATAATATTTATACTTTTACATTACAGTGCACAAAGAACCTAAAGGTATTTGGGGTCAACTGAGTAATCCTTTTTGATTAACTTAATTTCTGACTCAGTATGTTAATGGCAAATCCTATAAAAACAAACAAACAATATTCTCATGGAAGGAAGGTTCTTAAGTTTGGATTAGTTATGATTTTAGATTGAATTATTCTAACAAAAACATCCACCTCTACTGTATATAAAAACTTACAATTGGAGGAAAGCCTTCATATTTTTAACCTTTAGATGTTTCTTCTATCAAAATTAACTAAAAGGTATTTAACAAAATAAGAATCCATTGCTTTTGTTAGTTTAATTTTTTTTAAATAGTCATTATTTGGTAAAGGGAATTCAGCTTTAAAATGTAACCTCCCAGAAGGAGTCTCATACGTTAAAATCTGCACATGGTAAAATCAAATTTTCCATGAAAAACATATCAGAAATCATTTTGCTCTATTATTTTCAAATCAGCATAAAACAAGGAGCCATCTGCTAGTCAGAGATTAAGTTCCACTGTCCAGAAGTGGGCCCCACAAAAATGGAGTCTACCTGGAAGGGTACGCTGTACATGGTGAGGTATCTGAAGATGATACTGTACTGACTGCATCAAACCCTGAAATGCTACAGGGCCTTCCAAGTGGTATTCAAAATTAGTAACAAGTATTTACCCAACTTACACTAGACAAAGCAAATGAAGGAAGAAAATCTTTTATCAAGAGAATAATATACAAACAAACGGACAGATCACTGGGTTGGTCTAATGGTTCATCTATCTTGGAAAGGCACCATAAATGGACAAATTATTTTGTTCCAAAATAGAACAGGAAGAAAACAGCAGCCTAAACTGAAAACGATATATTTCACAGCACTTCAACAATCTTAAATTTCTACCCTGAATCATAATCTAATCTTTTTAAATAGCAATACTCTTCACATTATGCTACATGACAGGAAATCATGGATTACCATCACCTCAGGAATAATTACAATTCCAGGTCAGGCAAAGTACAATGGAGAGACTCACAGTGAGTATAAAGAGGCTACAGTGTACGTAAATAACAAATTATATACAAAAGTTTGTGTAAAAGACTTCAACTAATACAGCAATAACTAAAAAGGAGCAAGAAACACACATCTGCTACTCTCTTAAGTGCTAGGGATAGAAAAAAAGGACAAAATGGTCAGTCTGAGATGTTTAAGAGGCAATAGGTGATATGTGACTATAGAGGACAGCAGAGAGACTAAGGCTAGGTGGTAATGATCTAGTAATCAACTACATAGAGTTGATAATGGACTTTGTTGAAACTGATAAAAACACCAAAGGAAATAGTAGGGAGAAGGAAAAAGAAGACCAGGCAAGAGCTTTGGGGTATACCCCTAGTTAGTAGGTGTGCCCTGAATGTAGATTCAGGAAACAAGACAGATAAAAAGAGTGGGAAGGCAAGTAGAAGGAGAACCAGGAAAGAACAGTGTCACTAAAATCTAAAAAGGAGAGAAAATGCAAGAGAAGATTGAGTGATTGGTTGTGTCAAAGGCTGCAGATAGGTCAAGGGTGAGGATTGAGAAAAGTCAATTATATTTGGCAATTCAGAGATCATCAGAAATTTTGGAAAGAAATTTCAGTTAAATGATAAGTTCTGAAGTAAGGTTACAAAGGGTTTAGAAGCAAGTGAGAGGAAGAAAAGTGCTGGCATCTAGTATACATGGCTTTCTCATGGAATTTAGCTAAGAAAGGAGATATAAGGATGACAGAGAGCATGGTACGGTCAAGTGATTTCTTTAAAGGATGGGAGAGACATGGGCATGTCTGTGGGCAGCAAATGTGCACCACCATGTATAGGGAGGTAAAAAATAATAATAATAAGCATTTATATAGTGCTTTACAGCTTTACAAATATTATTTCTTTTTTTTTTATTCTCATGACCATCCTGGGAAGTAGATCTTATTATCTCTATTTTATAGATGAGAAACTGAGGCTCACTGAGGTTAAGTAACTTGGGCAAGGTCACAAAGCTAGTAAATGATCTTCCTCCTTCCAGGTTCAGGATCTACCCAATGTAGCACCACCTATTTCAAAGAGTGAGGAACACAGTTGGGAGCACTGCAATTTGCTGCACAAGTCAGAGGGGATGGAGTGAAGGAGAACAAAGTAGAGGAAGATATGCGAGGGAGGTAGATGAGGAGTGAAGAAGTGGGCGCTCTCCTGGAAGGCCTCAGTTTTCTTTGATGCTGAAGGAAGATGTGCCCTAAGAGGCTACAGAGGAGATTAAAATTTCGGGAACAAATGCTATGGATAGCAGAATAGCGATGTTATGAGGGAAGAATAGTATGTTAGCTATGGAGCTATGTTGGCCCAGCAGAAAGAACACAAATTTGTGGCAGATCTTGTCAGTGTGGTTTAGGAAATCAAAAGTAGAGGACAGTACAGAATGACATAGGGAGAGTGTGAGATCACATGTGAGGCCTGTGGAGGACATATAGAAGAATTCAGGAGAGAACGAGATCATATCACTGTGGAAATATAACATGCAATGAGCTATTCATGTAGCTATATATGCCTGTTCATTGGTTTTGTCAGACACGTAGTGAACAAAGAAAGTTGTCATCACCAACAGGGTTCTCTTTAAATGCCCGCAAAACTAGCACAGCAGTTTTGGTAGATGTTTCATGAACAATGTGATCCATGGGACAGCTGCAGTTTCCATAACACACTTCAGCACTGTCCTATTTATGTAAGAGAAAGAGGCTACAACAATCCTATATGTGTCACTAGCAAAGTAAATGATGAAAAAGAGATGATGAATCAGTATATTCTAGACCTTTGTACTTGAAAATTTCATCAAGAAATAATCAAATGCTATTTTTGTTCTTCAGAGAATGAACAGTGGTCCATCCCATCACATCTTTTGGGGTTTAGCAGCTATCTAAAAAAAAAAAAGGTTAAAACTATATTGCTTATTCATAAGAGTAAGAGATAAGACTATTATATGAAAATGAAGCCTGAAGACAATCCCACCCAAACCACTCATTTCTTTTAGTTTCCACCTCAACATCTAACCTTCTCGCTAAGTGTTAAGGTGTAACATTAACCAGCTTAAATTCCGTTTACTTCCTAATTCCCTACTTATTACTTATACTGTATGACAGTGTAACAGATATTCAATGAGAAAAAAATGACCCAAAATGAGACAGCAAGGGTAAAACCAAAGACCTGGATAATTTAGAAACTAAATATTAAGCATCAGAACACTGGAAGCTAACCCTCTATCTAAATATCCATCTGGTGACAAGACATGTACATAACTATATATATGCATACCTGTCTTTATACATGAGTATGTAATAGGGATGAGTCAAACACAAAATAAATTTCGAATGCTTTGTCAAGTTCCTAATAACAAAAATTTTTAGTACTTCCTACACAGACCTAGAAAAAAGTATTATGAAATCCATATGGAGTAACAAAAGGTGAAGAATCTCAAGATAAGTGGCAAGAAAGGGAGATTATCAGTGAATACCAAATCTCAAACTGTAGCAGAAAGCAATAATCTTTAGTTATTTAGTACCAGTTTAAAAAAAGAAAAAGATTGATCAATAGAACAGCATAATATCAAATATAGAAGGAAAGTGTTTGATAAACCCAAAGACTACATTTTCTAGAAGGACTCATGATTTGACAAAAACTGCTGGGAAATGTGCAACCTGGCAAAAACCAGATTTAGACCAATACTTCATACCATATACCAAGATAAGTTCCAAATGTATACAGCTCCTATATGCAAAAGGTTACATCATAAACAAATTATAGAAATTAGGAAGAAACTACCTTCCAGACTCCTCATTACAAGATAAAATGGAAAAATTTGATTATATAAAACTTAAAAGGTTTTATATAAATAAATATAATTAAGAAAGAATTAGAAGAGACAGGTAATTTGGCGGGGGGAAAACTTTTGCCACATGTAAGTCATGTAAGGAAGTGATTCAAATGTATAGACTAAGATCCATTCCCCAACTGATAAACAGTCAAAGGATATGCATAGGCAGTTTTCAAAGGAAGCGGGGCGGGGTTATTCAAACAGCCGGCCCAGGCTCTAGTCTCTCCCGGAAGACGCCAGAAGGTTCCCGGCTAGGGGAGGAGGGAGGAGGCGGGTCTGGAGCAGCTGCATAAAAAGGCCAGCCCTGAGCCGAGGGAGGCATATCCAGGCTGAGCAACCACCGAGAGTGAAAGCTGCAGCTGCAGAACTACAGCACCCGTCTGCGTCCTCCCGCCAGAGAGACTGCAAGCATCAGAGCCGAGGATCTCGACCACCTCCTTTTCCTGTAGACCTTTGGACGCTGCTTCTCCTTTCCAGCCCCAGAAAAGAGGAAGGGAAGAAGTCCTGCAGGTATCATGTCTGCTGCCAAGGGAACGGCCATCGGCATTGACCTGGGCACCACCTACTCCTGTGTGGGGGTCTTCCAGCATGGCAAGGTGGAGATCATCGCCAACGACCAGGGCAACCGCACCACGCCCAGCTACGTGGCCTTCACGGACACTGAGAGGCTCATCGGGGATGCGGCCAAAAACCAGGTGGCCATGAACCCCCAGAACACCGTCTTTGATGCCAAGCGGCTGATCGGCCGCAAGTTCTCGGACCAGGTGGTCCAGTCGGATATGAAGCACTGGCCCTTCCAGGTGGTGAGTGAGGCTGGGAAGCCCAAGGTGCGCGTGTCCTACAAAGGGGAGAGCAAGTCCTTCTACCCAGAGGAGATCTCGTCCATGGTGCTGAGCAAGATGAAGGAGACGGCGGAAGCCTACCTGGGCCAGCCAGTCAGCAACGCAGTCATCACCGTGCCAGCCTACTTCAACGATTCCCAGCGCCAGGCCACCAAGGACGCTGGGGCCATCGCCGGCCTCAACGTGCTCAGGATCATCAACGAGCCCACGGCAGCTGCCATTGCCTACGGCCTGGACAGGGCAGGCTCGGGGGAACGCAACGTGCTCATCTTCGACCTGGGCGGTGGCACCTTCGACGTGTCCATCCTCACCATCGATAGTGGCGTTTTTGAGGTGAAAGCCACAGCAGGGGACACCCACCTGGGTGGGGAGGACTTTGACAATCGCCTGGTGAACCACTTTGTGGACGAGTTCAGGCGGAAATACAAGAAGGACATCAGCCAGAACAAGCGGGCCGTGAGGAGGCTGCGCACAGCTTGTGAGCGCGCCAAGCGCACCCTCTCCTCCAGCACTCAGGCCAACCTGGAGATTGATTCCTTGTATGAAGGCACGGACTTTTATACCACCATTACTCGGGCTCGTTTTGAGGAGCTGTGCTCAGACCTCTTCCGGGGAACCCTGGAGCCCGTGGAGAAGGCCCTTCGGGATGCCAAGATGGACAAGACCCAGATCCACGACGTCGTTCTGGTCGGGGGCTCCACCCGCATCCCTAAAGTCCAGAAGCTGCTTCAGGACTTCTTCAATGGCAAAGAGCTGAACAAGAGCATTAATCCCGATGAAGCCGTGGCCTATGGGGCAGCCGTGCAGGCAGCTGTGCTCATGGGAGACAAGTCCGAGAAGGTGCAAGATCTCCTGCTCCTGGACGTGACGCCCCTGTCCCTGGGTCTCGAGACAGCAGGTGGGGTGATGACCACTCTGATCAAGAGGAACTCCACCATCCCCACCAAGCAGACGCAGACCTTCACCACCTACTCGGACAACCAGCCGGGTGTCCTGATCCAGGTGTATGAGGGGGAGCGAGCCATGACCCGGGACAACAACCTGCTGGGACGCTTTGAGCTGTCGGGCATCCCCCCTGCACCTCGGGGGGTGCCCCAGGTCGAGGTCACCTTTGACATCGATGCCAATGGCATCCTGAACGTCTCGGCCACAGACAAGAGCACAGGCAAGGCCAACAAGATCACCATCACCAACGACAAGGGCCGGCTGAGCAAGGAGCAGGTGGAGAGGATGGTGCAGGACGCCGAGAAGTACAAGGCTGAAGACGAGGCTCAGCGTGAAAGGGTGGCTGCCAAGAATTCCCTGGAGTCTTATGCCTTCCAGGTGAAGAGCGCCATGCAAGAGGCCGGCCTGCAGGACAAGATCAAGGAGGAAGACAGGAGCAAGGTGCTGCAGAAGTGCCAGGACGTCCTCTCCTGGCTGGAGGGGAACCAGCTGGCAGACAAGGAGGAGTACGAGCACCAGAGGAAGGAGCTGGAGCGGGTGTGCCACCCCATCATTGCCCAGCTCTACCAGGCACCTGGTTCACAGGGAGGGAACAGCTGTGGGGCCCAGGCCCGGCATTCACACCCCACCCCCGGACCCACTATTGAGGAGGTGGATTAGATAAGGGCCTTTGGCTAGCAAGGAGCTTGAGGAGCCAGTGGACAACAGCTGCTAACTCTCCTCATCTCTCTGGGGACTTTGCTCTTTCCCCAGCTGCTATCACTGGGGAGCTCTGTTCTCAGCAGCCCCACTCCCTGGGGGTCAGTGACTTGGTGACTTTTTCTTCCAGCACTTCTCCTCCAGTCAGGACAAGCAAAAGATTGTCTACTTAGCTCTTTGTTCAACTGCTGTAACATGTGTGTTTTCTTATTTGTCCGTTTGGATTATTTATAAGAAAAACGGGTGTATTTTTTTTTTTTAGAAAATTTCAATAAATGATGGAAAGCAATTACTCATTTGTCTCTGCTGGCAATTAAGTATCATTAGAGCAAGCACAGAAACAGGGCAGTTTTAAAAATCATTATTTAAAAATTAATTAGTATTCATGGCTTTTGGTTTTACATCATCTCCATTTCCAAATATGCCATTCTCTTAACTAGTGAGCCATCACTTAAAAAAAAAAAGGATTTAAAAAAAGGCGGGTGTTGGGGTGGGGGTGGGGAGTGATAGTCCAGCAAAACCAATGAACACATCAAGTCCCATTCATGAACTATTTCACACCTACATCCTCCCAAACTCTGAAATGAGGGCAGAGCTCACCAGATTCACGAATAAGTCACAACCCCCTACCTTTATGTGTGAACAGCATCAGCTGTGCTTTCATTCTTGGGGCAAAGAGCAGATGATGTAGCCCCTTGGGCCTTGGAGGGGGCAGGTAAGCAGGTTGGGTTGGGATGTTATTAAAGTGAACAGACCAAAGCATGTCCCCTTCTTTGCAAGTGGAAGATAGTTGCATATGAAGCAACTGCTTACCCCCTATATCTTGAATTGCTTGTTCCCAGTCCTGGCCTGTTTTTTCTTGATTTGGGCTCATCTCTTTGCTCAGAACTGGATGGCGAGCAGTCTGTCAGTTAGAGAAAGTCTCACCACACATTCCATACATAACATCAGTTGCTTCCCCTCTGTTACCTGGATTACTAGCTTTGATCTCTTAGTTCCTATTCTCAGGAAACCTCACCATGAAAAAATAACAACCTGGGATTCTAAAATCCACTACAAATTAATTTACAATCTCCAAGTATAAAAACCCACAAGCAGGGACTTAGAATTGGGAGGTACCTTATATATTATATATACTATAATTCTCTCATTTTACAGATGCAGAAACAGAAGCTTAGAAGAAGACTGTGACAAGTCTGAGATCATACAGTTAGAAAACCATAGAACTGGGAATGTGTTCATCAGGTCAATCTGAGTCACAGGCCTCAGAAATGATTTGTTTCCATTTTAAATATCCCATGGGTTGTATGGATCTATCTCTCTCAGCTTTGGCAGTAGGCAAAAGAGAGGAAAATCCTCAGGAGTTACTTTTGAGGTCTTAAGAAATCAGTTTATCCTCATTAGGAAAAAAAAGGTAGTTGAAACATGTATGTTGTTCATGTAAGGGCAGGGGCAAAGGCAGTCAAATCATCCCGCCCCACTTCAAGTGCATACGGTCTGTATGTTAGCCCAGCTACTTTACCCAACTGAGAACTCTTCTCTGTTGAATCAGTCCCAGGCCTTATTCTGACTTTTATTCATCTCTGTCACCTCTCTAGCAGCAGGGAGAGGAAGAAGAAGAAAGCATGCTTCATTTGCAGGCCTCAAGAATTATGGTTTATTATTGCAGTGATCAGGACTGTATCAACTTCCAAAGTTGGTTTTCTTCATAATGGTTTTTTAAAAAAATTTTCTCTAGTTCTGCTCACTTCACTCATCACCAGTTCCTAGTTGTCTCCCCAATTTACTCAGAAGCTGTCCGTTTTCTTATTTTTTTCCTGATACAATAATATTCCATTGCATGTTTATAGCATAATTTTTTCAGCCACTCAGCAATATATAAGCAGTCCATTATAGTCCAGGTTTTGCTACTATAAATAGACCTCCTTATGTGTCCTTTCTTTCATATCTTTCAGGTATAGGCCTTTAATTGGACATGATTCAAAGACTTTGCAGACTGTGGGGCAAACAATTTGTAAAGTATAATTTCACAAAATTGGAATATGTTTTACTCCTGCCCACTCTCCTTGCTAGAATGAAGAGAAACACCCATAATTTAGAATAGCCTAGTTCAGTATAAAACACCTGTTGAATCAGAATTCCTAGAAATACCTGTATTCACCTTGTTGTCTCTGTAATACTAGTAATATGAGAGGTGACATAGTATAATACTTAAAAATATTTAAATATTAGCTTCTCTCCACCTTGACTGGCATAAAATTGGCCTTTATGCTACAGTCTGCTGCTGATGACAGAAGTAGTTATGTTAATCTGGCATTTAACAAGTGCCTCAGAGAAAACCATGGAGCCTGCTCAGGACAGTCAGGACCACTTAAAGAGTGTAGCTTAACCACTTAATTCAGCTTATCTCAAGTCCATGAACATTCATTAAACTCCTAAACAAACCATCAATATTTCTATAAGACAGCAATAAAACCAGTTGGAAGAAATTTTAAAAAGACAAATTGCATTCAAAATGACTACAGAATACATAAAATACTTGGGAATCTACCCTAGGTAATAAATGTAAGAACTGTATATTTACAGCTATGAACTGTGTTTAGAAGTAAAAATTAATTGTTCAGGTGTAGGTTGAGCCAATATATTAAAAATGACAATACTACCTAAAGCAATTTACTTATTCTATGTGATTTAACTACCAAAAGACTACTTTATTAGAACTGGAAAAATAATAATAAAAATCACGTTAAAGTGGGTGCAGGGTTCAGAATCTCAAGAGAAATAATGATAATAATTTTTAGGATGAGATTATTTCTAGGTAAAGGCCTAATATTGCCTGGGATACAGATTTGGGGTGCAATGTAACAGAAGAATTAAAGGGAAACAATTAATTTGCGGGGGAGGGGGGGAGGGAATCTTTGCAAAAAGGTTCTCTAAAAAAGTTCTCATTTCCAAGAAACGTAAGGAATTAATTCAAATTTGTGAGAAAAAGAACCATTCCTCAATTGAGAAATGATCTAAGGATACAAACAGACAGTTCTTAAACGCAGAAATGGAGGGTAACAACAACCATACTTTAAAAACAAGTTCCAAGTCATTATGAGAACAATTCTGAGGAGATTCCACTTCATAGCACCAGAGTGGTCAAGGTGACCAGAAAAAGGAAAATGACAAAGGCTGCATGGACTGTGGGAAAACAAGTACATTGATTCAGTGTTGGTGGACTCATAATCCCATTCTGGAAAGCAATTTGGAATTATACATAAAACCTTATTAAACATTGCCTGAGCTTTGACCCAGCTCTTCCACTGCTAGGCCTATAGTCAAAAGTTCAGGAAAAGAAAGAGGAAAAGGTTCTTTTCTTGCCAAAATATTGATAGCAGCTATTTTTATGGGAGAGAGAGAGACGGGGAGAGAGAGAGAGAGAGAGAGAGAGAGAGAGAGAGAGAGAGAGAGAGAGAGAGAGAGAGAGAGAGAAGGAGGGGGAGAGAGAGAGAGGGGGGGGGAGGAGGGAGGGAGAGAGAGAATAATTAGTTGTATATGAATGTGATAAAATACTATTGTCTTTTAAGAAGTGATGCAAAGGAAGGTTTCAAAAAGACATGGAAGGAGATAAATAATTTAGACTGTAATATCAATATTATCAAGATGAATCATTTAGAGGACTTTTATAAACTGGCTAAAATGAAATGAGCAGAACTAAAAAACAATTTACACAATAACAACATTGTAAAAAAAATAACATGACAAAATATGCTACAGATTACAGAGAGGTGACAAATTTAGGGTACAGAATGAAACATAAATATTTTTGTGTACACTTAATGAGGGAATTTGTTTCCGCATATTTGTTACATGAAATTTATTTTTTCTTTTCCCTATCCTTCCAATCTATGCATGCATCTATCTATCTATCTATCTATCTATCTATCTATCTATCTATCTATCTATCTATCCATCTATCTTTCAATCCATCCATCCCCTTCTCTCCCTTTATTATCTACCTACCTACTTTCCTATCTATGTGCCTTCCTCTTTCATCTATTCTCTCTCTCCATTATCTTCCTGTCTTTCTTTCCCTTTCCTTCTCTCTCCCTCCCTCTCTGCATTATCTCTCTGTCTATCTCTCTGCCTTTCAGTCTCTCAACTATTCTCTCTCTCCCCCTCTGCTCTCCTCTCTCTCCCTCCCTCATTCTCTCTATTCCCCCTCTCTCCCTCCCTCCTTACCTCCCTCGCTCTCTCCATCTCTCTCTTTCTCTTTCTGTCTCTGTCTCTCTCTCTGTCTCTCTGTTTCTCTCTCTGTCTCTCTCTGTCTTTGTCTTTGTCTATCTGTATCTGTCTCTCTCTCTGGCTCTCTCTCTGTTTCTCTCTGTCTCTCTCACTGTCTCTCTCTATCTCTTCTGTCTGTCTGTCTGTCTGTCTCTCTCCCTCCCTCCCTCCCTCTCTGTTTCTCTCTATCTCTCCTTCCTCCCCTTCTGCCCATGAAATAAAAGGGGTAACAATAGGAGGAAGAGAAAACATTTCTGTTACTTTAAAATATGGAGGGTGGGGGGCTGTTACAAATGTAAAATGTAAAATTAGACTCTATTTCACCATGTCTGTGTCTATGCGTTAGTGACTTGAAGCTTCTGAGGTGTAAGTCTTTCTGAGCAATGGCGTTTTGAGACTCACTAGGTTATGTTTCCATAAGAAAAAATTTTTTTTCAAAGACAAGTTTTGGGAAGAAACACAGCTTCATTTCTCCAAACATTTCACTAGCACCCTACTCGTGTTTCCTTGGTGACAGGTCTCTGGACTAACGCCCCATCTCCCCATTCTTTCTCTACTCCAGCCCACGGTTTTGCTCCCCTTCTCCTCCTGCCTCTTCTGCAACCCTTCCTCACTTCCCACCCTCCTCTTTTGCTCCCCCTCACCTCCTCCTTCTCCGGCAAACCCTTCCTCACCTCCCACCCTCCTCTTTTGCTCCCCCTCACCACCTCTCTCTTCTGCAACCCTTCCTCACCTCCCACCCTCCTCTTTTCCTCCCTCTCTCCTCTCCTTCCTCCTCTCCAGTCTTCCCCCGGGTCCCATCCCAAAGGGTGGTGCCTAGAACACCTAGAGGTGCCCAGGTCCTTCATCCCAGGTCCCGATGCCTTGCAGGGCCCCGGGATCAGATCGGGAGACCGCACAGCGAAAGTCAGGAAAAGGGGGGTGGGGGGGATTCCTCCGTTCCCGTAATTATGACACTAATTCGAGCTTCACCTCCTTGGAAGCTTCTCCACCCGACAAATGTCCCTCCCACCCCAGGGAACAACTGAGAACTTTCCTGTTGTCCTAAAAACTGGTCTAGCTCGGGTGACATCACATACAAGTCTCTCCAAGCGCCGCCTCCGCC
>WOXC01005513.1:0-308532 GCA_011680675.1 Gymnobelideus leadbeateri | reverse complement strand
TTCAAATAAGATGATAGATGTCAAGGGTTTTTAGGGGTTTTTTGTTTTTGCATACCTTAAATCTAAACAAATATAGTTAATGGTGTATGAGTATTTTATTTTTGTCATTTGTGTTCAAAAATGAAGCGTGTGAATATAATTTCATTCCATTTTAGCCAGGTAAATATGGAATATTTTATCCTCTTAATAACTCTTCTAAATTGACATGTCTAGCTTTTGTAGATTAGAGCCCTACTCTGTGTGTTATCTTCATATCCTATGATACTACTAGGGATCGATATTCAGTAAAGAGCATAGTGTATGTTCATAACAATGGCAGGCATCCCATGAGCTCCAAAAACTATGTTTTCACAGTAGAAAGGAGTACACTCAAATATACATTTAAAGTTTCTTTATTTTTTTAATCATTTAAGATCATGGTTAAGAAAACATTTTTTAAAACAGTGTAGGATTAATTTTCATTTTAATTGCACTACAGTATACAAATATCTCATGTAACAAATTAAAGACAAGCATCATTTCAGTTATTTTTACTTTGATGAAGTTGAAAGTAAATCTTTAAAAAATATATAGTTCCATGGGAAAGATTTTGAATTTACCTTAAATTTGCTGGGCATTTACTCAGACACATTTCCTTTTTTCAAATTTAAGCTATTTTTATATAAGAGATTGAGAGATACGTTTTTTCATATGTGTTTCTTTAGTTTCTACCAACACTGTGGGGCTCCTTATTTTCAATAACTGATGTTACCCCTCCCAGAGTGATTTCAAGGACAGTCTCTCAACCCAAAGCAAAGAGCTATATTTAGATTATCCTGAATTGGTGGGGGGAAACATTTGTTAGTATTGGAAGTCTCACCATTGATACTAAAAACATATCTTTAAAACAATTACATTTATTAATATTTCATTGAATCTGTTTATGTTATGATTCAAGGCAGACAAAAATATATGAGAGGTCTCTTCACCTTAAGAATATTTGGAAAAATATGATAGATACACATTAAATTTTATTATTGTTTTGTTTGCTTTTTGGATGGGGGAAAGCAGGCAATTGGGGTTAAATGACTTGCCCATGGTCATGTGGCTAGTAAGTATGTCAAGTGTCTGAGACCGGATTTGACCTGAGGTCCTCCTGACTCCAGCAATAAAACAAATACTACCTCAATTTACTCTGCCACCTACCTGCCCCTACATAATGAATTTGAACATGATTACTTACTATACAAGGCAACATAGGAAAAATGGTAAATTGTTGTATAGATATGCTATAAAATTTCAGGATAAGGAGATATTTTGGTGGACTAGAAGGATAAAAGGACCTTAAAGTAATTTATAGATTCTATGAAGTAGAAGTAAGGAGTTTGGGGTGGGAAGATGAGGGGAGAGAGAGTGCCAGGTAGGATGGAAAGTAAGAAAATCGCTTAACTGGACAACATTTTGAAGGAAATTGTATAACAAGACTGATAAGATAAGATAGGGCAAAGTAATTAAGGACTTTAAATGTGAAATAGATTTATATTTGATTCTAAAGGAAATTGGAAGACACTAAAGTTTATTGCATAGGAAAAAGAAAAGTCAGAACTATATTTTAAGAAATTATCAATTAGCACTCTTTGACTCCAGTCATTGAAAAAAATTTAAATTCATCTCAGTTAAGACTGATTAATAAAAACATCAAAATCTTTCTTATGGCAGAAGAGTCAAATTGGCTGTCTTTTTGACTCCCCTCCTACAATGTGTACACAATGCTTCTTCTCAAAGGCAGGTAATATTTCTTTTTTTTTTTAAAAACAAATGCTTTATTAACTTCTGTTTTACATCATTCATTTCTGCCAGATTTTGAGTTACAATCATTTTCCCCCCATTATTCCCCTACCCAACCTCCCAGAATAGTAATCCCAGGCTGGGCTTCCTCCCCAAGTGTGCTCTCCCATCTCTCCCTCATACCAGCAACTCTTCCCTAAGGGAAAGAGTAAATCTTACATCCAATGCCTGCACATCTTATCTACCCTCCTACAGCAAAGATGTATAATAATGGTATTTATATATCTGAAACAACCCACATGCCAACCTCAAATTTCAGGATAGTTTGCCTCCCTTGTCACCCATTCCCTCTTGTGAGATAAGTAATTCAGTATATGTTGTACATCTCTGGCTATGCAAAACATTATCATAGTGGATATATTGTACAAGGCTGGTTATAATTCTGTCCCACTCATTCCACCCCCCACCTGGTCCATTCCCTACATAATCCTGTCCCTCTTCTATAGTGGGTACTTCCAACCTCTCCTCACCCCAAGGATGCCCTCCCATCCATCATCCCTCCTCTCATCCCCCTTCCCCCTATCCTGCTGCAGGTTGAGATATCCCATTTACTATGTATGTCATTTTCTCCTGAACCAAATTCAATGTGAATGTGGTTTTGCCTTTTTAGCCTTCCTTATTCTCCCCCTCCTTTGCACCCACTTCCCCTACATGAGATAGTTTACCCTACCATGTCTCTCCCATCTCCTCTTGCCACTTTCCTCTCTCACCTCATAATTTCATCCCTTGATGTTCTCCCTTTCCAACCAAGACCCAACTTTGCTACCTCTATCCATATATGACTGTAACCATATACACACACATTCACATATGTATTCATATGACCACACACCCTTCTTCCATTATTTTCATAGTGAGAAAGATATCATCACTCACAGTTATTGTTTTTCCATATAGAAATGTAAATAGTTCAACTTTGATAAGTTCCTTTTGATTTCTTTTCCCTGATTACCTTCTCAGGCATCTCTTGCTTCTTGTGTCTGGATGTCAGAATTTCTATTCAATTCTGGTTTTTTCCTCAAGAATGCTTGAAAGTCCTCTATTCCACTGAATGACCATATTTTCCCCTGAAACAAAATACTCAGTTTTGCCTCCGTCAGTGACCATAGGTTCATTCCAGTTCTTTTGCCCTCTAGAATGTCATATTCCATGCCTTTGAATCCCTCAGTGTGAGGCTTCCAGGTGCTGGCTGTTCTGATTGTTTCCACAATATGAAATTGTTTCTTCCTGGTTGCTTGTAGTATTTCTGTGATGGGATCTGAACCTGGCTGTGATATTCCTGGGAGTTTTCTTTTTATCTTTTCAGAGGTGATCATTGGATTTTTTCAACCTCTGTTTTCCTCTTGGATCTAAAACATCTTGGGAGTTTTCCTTGAGAATTTCTTGAAGGGTGATTCTGTTCTTTTCTTGATCTTGGCTTTGCAGGTATCCAATAATTTTTAAATTGTCTCTCCTGGATCTATTTTCCAGGGTCATGGTTTTTCCCATGAGATATTTCACATTGCCTTCTAATCTTTCATTTGTTTGGATCTGCTTAACAGCATCTTGATTTCTCATAAAGTCATAGCTTCCATTTGCTCCAGTCTAACTCTGAAGGAATGAATCTCCTCAGTGAACTTTTGAGATTCTTTTCTATCTGGCAAATTCGACTTTTTAAGGCATTCTTCTCCTCATTGCCCTTTTGGGCCTCCTTTGCCATTTGAGTTAGTCTATTTTTTAAGGTGTTGTTTTCCTCAGTCAGGCTGTTGACCCTCATTTCATACTTTTCCTGCATCCTTCTCATTTCTCTTTCCAATTTTTCCTCCACTTCTCTTATTTGATTTTTAAAGTCCTTCTTAAGGTCCTCTATGGCCTGCAACCCGCTCATGTTTTCTCCTGGGGCTTTTGGAGCAGGACTTCTGACCTCACAGTCCTTTTCCCGCTCTATGCCCCCAAAATAGGAGTCTAGGGTTGCATTTTTCTGTTTCCTTTGCCTTGGCATGTTGCCACTTAATTACTTGACTTTTGGGCTTGTTGCCACACTATGGCTTTAAGGCCAGCTAGAGGAATTTTCGTCCCGAACGTGTGGGGGGCAACTTCCGTTTCTGGCAAGCTGTAAACCCACCCACGACTTCCACCCTAGATCACAATCCAGATCCAGGGAGGTTAAAGCAAGAGCGATTACCCCCCAAGACTGATCGCTGGATCTCCCTCAAGTTTGCAGGCTGGGAGCGGAACTGCCTCTGAAAACTACAAAATGGCGTTGTCCTCATGGCTCTTCAGCCCCCAGGGGAGGAAGCCGACGCATTCCCTAATACCAGTCCCAAAGTCCATAGGACACTAACCTCTTACTTTGTCCTAGGCAAGCTTTGTTGATAATTCTGGAGTCGCCACAGCTCCTGGTGTTCTGGGGTTCCTCCAGCTGGCTGCTGGCCCTGCCACCCTGGGGCTAAAACCTCAGCTCACGCGGACCTGGGCTCGGCTCGGCTCGGCTCGGCTCAGCTCCTGCGCTCTGTGCGCTGCACACTGCCAGGTCCCAGACCACTGCGCTGGTCCTTCCTGCAGGGCTGCTGGGCTGTCCTCAGCGGGAGGTTAGCTTCTCTGTGTCCTTCTGTGGGTGCTGGGGCTCCAGAAGTTGTTCAGAGTCCCCTTTTACATCGTTTGGAGGGGAATCTGGGGGCAGAGAGGCTTGGAGGAGCTGTTTCTACTCCCCCATCTTGGCTCCGCCCCCAGGTAATATTTCTAATTGACTTTAGATGTAGAACATCTAGTACAATGTCTGACATATAGTAGGCACTTAACACATGGTCACCAATTCATTGGTGCAATGTCAATTCAGCAGGAAATGTCCTTTAGACTGCCCTAGGGGGCTGATTTTTGACCCTCTGGTGATTCACACTTCATCAACACAACTTAAAGTCAGATTGGAAATGTGATTGGACCCAAAAGGCAAAATGAGAGCAAAGAATAAAAAAAGTTGTGAAAATTCAAATTTAGAATTTATGACAAGGTGAGAAAGAGAGACAGAGACAAAGAGCAATAGAGAGGGGGAAAGAGAGAGGAGAGACAGAGAGAGAAAGGGAGGGAGGGAGAGAGAGAGTTCCTAATCATTACATGTAGAAAAGTGTAATGATTATCTCAGGATGTAGACAGTTCCCTCAATGAATTTCACAAATAGAAGCTGGACAAATGATGACTATTAGTTGAGCTATAAAGGGAACTGTTTTCTTGTATATATTGGATGAGATGGCTTGGATTACCCTTATGATTCTGATATTATGTGATTTTGTGATTCTATGGATAATACAGTTAAAATGAACTTGAAATTATAGAACATTGAAAGTCAAAGTCACTTATCTCTAGGCAAAATCAAAGTATTCACTTTGTAGGAACAGACAGTGGCAAAGAGAAGTATAATGATTTTCTTAACATAAATTTACTAATTTTTTTCATTGAAATATACAGAAAAATGACAGAAACAAATTTCAGCACGGTGGAGGAATTCATTCTCCTGGGATTTTCTGATCTTCCCAGTCTCCAAGGGTTTCTCTTTGGGAGTTTCTTAATCATCTACACAAGTATCCTGGTAGGAAATGGCCTCATCATTGTCATTACCAAAGTTACTGCTGCTCTGCAAACCCCCATGTACTTTTTCCTCAGAAATTTTTCTTTCTTAGAAATCTGCTACACATCACTGTCTCTCCCAAGAATGCTGTCAGACCTTTGGACCCAGAAGAGAAATATTTCTTTAGTAGCTTGTGGTGTACAGCTGTTTACCCTCCTTACTCTAGGAGGCTCTGAAAGCTTCTTCCTGGCTGTGATGGCCTATGATCGTTATGTGGCTATCTGTAAGCCACTCTACTATCCTGTCATCATGAACCACAAAAAATGCATCCAGCTGGTTACTGGTGCCTGGGTAATTGGAATTCCAATTCAGATAGCACAAACATGCCAGATATTCTCTCTGTCTTTCTGTGTGTCTAATAAACTCAATCATGTTTTCTGTGATATACCCCCATTACTGAAACTGGCCTGTGGGGATACCTCTTTGAATGAGTTATCAGTCTATGCTGGTGCTACATTCTTTGTTACTGTTCCTTCACTGTTGATATTCTGGTCCTACTTCAAAATCATTAAGACCATCCTGAAGCTACCATCTGCTATGGGGAGACGCAAAGCCTTCTCCACTTGTTCCTCCCACCTGATAGTTGTGGGCTTATTCTATGGATCTTGTTTTATTACATATTTGAGACCCAAGTCAAATCATTCCCCCGGAGTAGACAAAGTACTTGCCCTTTTCTATACTATTATAACCCCACTGTTTAATCCTATGATATACAGCTTGAGGAACAAAGATGTCATTGCAGCAATAAAACAATTAATACCTAAGCAGCTCAGTTAAATTCATGGATTCTGTCTTCCTATGTTTTGGTCTCAGAGTTCTTATAAAATCCAATTTTTTGCTCTTATGGTTCTTTAAAAAAATGTTTCCATGTTCTACATCTCTCATCTTAATAACTTTCTGCTGGTTTTTCTTCATGTTATAAATATTATTCATCCTTGTATTATACATATGATCCCTTTTCATTTTTTGCTTTTGAATCCCTAGTTTATTTCAGCTCTCAAATTAAGTATAACCTAGAAAATGAAATCCTTTTTTATTCCCACAAATGTTAGTGCCACACATAAGTTTGCACATATTCTTTATGTACCTGTTTATGTAAATGCTTTCTCTCCTAGGCTGGATCAGAAACTTAGCAGGGACTAGGGCCATTTCACATTTATCTTTTTATCTGTGCCCCATAATGCAACCCCAAGCAAACACTTATTCAATGATTAGTGATTGATTATCATTTTTACTTACCTGCCTTTAGTCATTCCAAAAAAAATATATATCAATCACATAACTGTTCTTCCCCAACTTGGGATTATGGTGTCTGCTTCTATTTATTAAGAATCAAGAGGGGCGGCTAGGTGGCGCAGTGAGTAGAGTGCTGGCCCTGGAGTCAGAAGGACCTGAGTTCAGATCCGGCCTCAGACACTTAACCCACACAAACAAAAACCTAGCCGTGTGACCTTGGGCAAGTTACTTAACCCCAATTGCCCTCCAAAAAGCAAAAAAAAAAAAAAAAAAAGAATCAAGGACAGATTTAGAATAATCAGTGAATTAAATATAGAGATTGAAGAAGATATGTTGTATATCTGGAATAGCAGATAGACCCCTTTAGGTGCAATGTAAAGCATGGAAAAATGATTCATTCATTATGTCTGGAAAGGTAGTTCAACTTTTTTTTTCATTTAGGGGAGGAGAAATCACTATATCTTTCTCTTAAATAAAAAGAGAAAAGTGTGTATGTGTGTACACACATATACATACACATGCATACACATGTGTACACATATTATATGTGTGTATATACAATGTAATTTTGTATAGCATATGTAATTTTACATCTATATATGTCTATAGAAAAATATATCTATATAAAATATAACACGTTTATCTATAGCTACATCTGTATCAATACAATCTATTTCTATATTCTAGCTATATTAATTTCTATTCATGTATGTCTGTATATATGTGTATATATGTTTATATAGAGAGAGGTATATCCAAATACATGTACAGATACTGATGATATTTTGATATAGCTACTAGTAATTTATAGAGAGAGATACAGAAATATGTGAATTTATTTTTCAATTATAATGCTACAATATATCTTTCAAATCTCACTATTTTAAAATGATCAATATCATCATTTAATATCTTTTCCAAAATAGAGTTATTGCTCACAATGTATATCATAGAATAAGTATTAAATAAATGTTGTTGACTTGAAATGGTAAGTATTTATTGCAAGTTGACCTATCTCTCCAAAATAATTCTACTAGCTTATAATTCTCACACCAGTGAATATGTCTGTACATTTTGGCATTTTCTCACTGGCACTGAATTTCATTTTTCATTTTTTTTTTGCAATTTTATGAGTATCAGAAAACTTTTAATTTGTGCATTTTTATTATTCAAAAAGTAGAAAATATTTTAAAGTGATTATCAGCCCTTTGCATTTATTCTTTTCAAAGCTGATTTTCAAAGTTGCATTTTTATCATTTAGCTATATGAAATCTTTTAGAGGAAACCATGGTATGTTTCCTCTTGAAATTTTTATGTTTTCTTACTTTTTACACAGT
Source organism: Gymnobelideus leadbeateri (assembly GCA_011680675.1). Classification (NCBI taxonomy): domain Eukaryota; kingdom Metazoa; phylum Chordata; class Mammalia; order Diprotodontia; family Petauridae; genus Gymnobelideus; species Gymnobelideus leadbeateri. The sequence continues at coordinate 300,528 of WOXC01005513.1, read as the reverse complement.
TTAGAACAAAAGTATTTTCCTGTAAGCAACAATCTATTATGAACAGTTTGTGGCAAATTATAAAACCTAAAAGCATAACTTGGTGAAAATCCCCCCTTATGTTGAAGTAACAGGAAGGAAAGATTTTGATTAATCTAAACAATAGGGTCATCATTCATTTATATGGGGATAGTTTTTGAATCTCTGCTTTGGAAGTATCCCAACCTGTAGGTGAACAAAAATCACTCACTAACATGACTAGAACACAAAAACACTCTCTAACAGACTGTGTGTATGTGTGTATGTATGTTTATATTCGTGTGTTAATATATTTATGTATTCTTTTTTTACTTAGCCTCTGAAGAACTTGAGGGAGGAGGATTTCACTACAATCCAAACTAAAAACTTCTCTCAGCTTTGTCTCCAGTCAGACATCAGGGTTCCAGGTCCATTTTCTGGATTTATCTAATTATTTCAAAGAAGTAGTATGGATTAGATTTCTCCAATTCTTTTTTTAGATGTTTCATTTTTTTAATTTATGGAACAAAACAAGCATTTCTACAACATAGTACAATGATAAAAGGTCATTATGCATGAAACTGCAAATCTACTATGCACAACTTTCTATTCCTTTAAAATAGACAACAAAATTATCACGTAAATTTCATTTTTTCACCAACCAGAAAACATCTTTCCTACTTCCATCTTTTGTACTCAGTGCCATCAGCTTTGCTGGTCCAGTAACCACTTCTGGAAGTCAGATGGGTGGGTATAGCACAGAGTACTCAACCTAGCAATGAGTCCTACATAGCCACAGGATGTCAGAATATATCTTTATATGTTCCAACATCAATGTGGCTTCAAAAATCCTTATCTTTTTTTAATTATCCCTTCTTCCCAGGACTTCCTCCTGAGCCAAAAAAAAAACAACAACAACATTTTTCACATAATAATAGAAACAAAATATCATTTGCATAGCACTTTAAGATCTGCAAAGCATACTCTTGTAAAACTCTCTAAGGTAGGTTGTCTTACTATCTCTAATTCATGAATGAGGAAACTGATGCACAATCAGCACTAAGTGAATTATTTTTCCAGGTCCTTCAATTAATAAGGGTCTCAGGTTGGATTTTTGTTTATTGGGTCTTTTTGACTCCAAGTCCAGTGTTCTATCTTTGATATCCCATTCCTGTTCACCGCACTGTGTCTAATAGAATCCCCACTCTACCATACACACAGGCACAAATATTATCTTTTGAAATTTATTTGAATTTTGAATTTTCAATAAAGGTTTTGAATTATTCATTTTAATTGAAATTCAATTTACCCTTGAGGATTCTCCATCCATTGCAACCTTCTTCCATGGTATAACAATAATTCAACAATGATGCATATAATAAGTATATGTGTATATACATACATGTTTATTATAATATACATGCACATATTAATTATAATATACAGAGCTTATGATTTGTAGAGAACATTAGAAATATTATCTATAAAACAAATGTTGGAAAAGTTGTAAAAATACCATGGATGTTGTTTGGTGGAAGAAACAAGAACGTAGTGGAGCTGTAGGGGGAAATAAAATGAGATACTGAGTCTCAGAAAGGAAAAGGTATTGAGGAGAAATGAGATGAAATAATCCTACAGTATTAATGCAGAGAAGTTGCATGCCTATCAACCCTTCTATTCTTGTGAGTAATAGGAAAAGGAATGATGGACAAAAATCCCCTTTAGAAGCAGCTAGATGGAGAAGTGGATATGTCACTGGACTGGAGTGAGAATTCAAATCAAATTTCAGACTCATTAGTTCTGTGACCTAGGGCAAGTCACTTAATTAATTTCTCTCTCACTTAAGTCCTTTGTAAAATGGGAATATTTATGGTACTTACATTGTAGGGTTGTTGTATTAGTTATTATGTGAGAGACTATGGATACAAGGATAGATATGAAATAACTACCCTGCAAGGTAATAGCAGAAACATATTGAACAGAAAACAAAACAAAACATGTATAAAGATACTTCAATGCCAAATATAAATACAGCAATTACAAGGACATTTTTAGGGATGGAGAAAGGTACTATAAAATTGAAGAATCATGAAGACTCTCATAAAGAGAGTGGCTCCTGACCTGAGACCTGAAAGGCACTATTGGTTCAAAGAAGTCAAAATTCATCTAAGGAATTGAAATTAGAGAAATAAGTGGAGGAGAGACTTTTAAGTGGAAAGAACATCAGGTTGAACATTTTAGACCTCTGAATTACATTTGAATGATTTTGCTTCCAAGATCAGAATTTTCTCCATCTCTCAGAATTATTTTAATTTTAGAATTAGGAATATCAACATTCTGCTCACTGGGCAAAGCCATGAATATTCCCATTCACATTATTACTGCTCTCAACACAGAAAGTAGTTTACATATAGTACTCTTATAATCTTAAAAAAAAATAAATCAATGAAGGTTAATGTGATTCTGTTTCTCTACCTTATTCTCCATTTTAATCATACTTATTCTCTTTTAAACTTCATAATGGAAATAATATAGTTCTTATTATTTCTTGAAATACTTAAAAAGTATAGGTGATTCACATATGTGCATTACTTTAGAAAAAAAAAACTTATCTGATCCTACACTTTTCTTTCCATCAATCTGCTCAGCCATATATTTCACACATAACATTAGTGAGAAGACTGAGATTTGTAATCTTAGACTTCTATGGCTATTCATTAGAGAGGATAGAAGAGATCTATCTATCTATTTATCTATCTATTCATGTTTTAATTATATGTATATCTTATAGAGATCTATATGTAATAAAGGTATTGCTATATTAGTATATGCATATATTTTGGTATATCTATTTGTACATATATGTATATATACATATATTCATTTATGTATCCATATATACATATACATTCATATACATACATATATATATATATATATATATATATATATATATATATATATATATATATATATATACACACACATATAGTTCGCATATTTGGGGTTGATTTACAATTTACTGAAAGTTAAACTAAGGGGAGGCAGAGCCAAGATGGCAGAGTAAAAACAGCTCATCCAAGCCACTCTTCCCCCAGATTCCCCCCAAACTATTTAAAAGGGGACTCTGAACAACTTCTGGAGCCCCAGCACCCACAGAACAACACAGAGAAGCTAACCTCCCGCTGAGGACATCCCAGCAGCCCTGCAGGAAGGACCAGCACAGCGGTCTGGGAGCTGGCAGCGTGCAGAGCACGTGAGCCGAGGTTTTAGCCCCAGGGCGGCAGGGCCAGCAGCTGGCTGGAGAGACCCCAGAACACCAGCAGCTGTGGCGACTCCAGAATTATCAACATAGATATGCCTAGGACAAAGTAAGAGGTTAGTGCCCTATGGACTTTGGGACCAGTATTTGGGGATCCCGTCAGCTTCCTCCCCTGGGGGCTAGAAGCCACTGAGGAGACACGCCATTTTGTACTTTTCAGAGGCAGCTCCAGCTCCTGGCCTGCGAACTGTAGGGAGATCCAGCGATCAGTCTTGGGGGGTAATCGCTTTTGCTTTAACCTCCCTGGATCTGGATTGTGATCTAGGGTGGAAGTCGTGGGTGGGTTTACAGCTTGCCAGAAACGGAAGTTGCCCCCCACACGTTCGGGACGAAAATTCCTCTATCTGGCCTTAAAGCCATAGTGTGGCAACAAGCCCAAAAGTCAAGTAATTAAGTGGCAACATGCCAAGGCAAAGGAAACAGAAAAATGCAACCCTAAACTCCTATTTTGGGGGCATAGAGCGGGAAAAGGACTGTGAGGTCAGAAGTACTGCTCCAAAAGCCCCAGGGGAAAACATGAGCGGGTTGCAGGCCATAGAGGACCTTAAGAAGGACTTTAAAAATCAAATCAGAGAAGTGGAAGAAAAATTGGGAAGAGAAATGAGAAGGATGCAGGAAAAGTATGAAATGAGGGTCAACAGCCTGACTGAGGAAAACAACACCTTAAAAAATAGACTAACTCAAATGGCAAAGGAGGCCCAAAAGGGCAATGAGGAGAAGAATGCCTTAAAAAGTTGAATTTGCCAGATGGAAAAAGAATCTCAGAAGTTCACTGAGGAGATTCATTCCCTCAGACTTAGACTGGAGCAAATGGAAGCTAATGACTTTATGAGAAATCAAGATGCAGTTAAGCAGATCCAAACAAATGAAAGATTAGAAGGCAATGTGAAATATCTCATGAGAAAAAACACTGACCTGGAAAATAGATCCAGGAGAGACAATTCAAAAATTATTGGACTACCTGAAAGCCAATATCAAAGAAAGAACCTAGAAATCACCCTTCAAGAAATTCTCAAGGAAAATTGTCCTGATGTTTTAGATCCAGAGGGCAAAATAGAGGTTGAAAGAATCCACCAATCACCTCCTGAAAAAGATCCCCAAAAGAAAACTCCCAGGAATATTATAGCTAGGTTCCAGAATCCCCAGATCAAGGAGAAAATACCCCAAGCAGCCAGGAAGAAACAATTTCAATATTGTGGAAACACAATCAGAATAGCCCAGGACCTGGCAGCTTCTACACTGAGGGATAGAGGGGCATGGAATATGATATTCCAGAGGGCAAAAGAGCTGGGAATGAACCCAAGGGTCACCTACCCAGCAAAACTGAATATTTTGTTTCAAGGGAAAATATAGTCATTCAGTGGAATAGAGGACTTTCAAGCATTCTTGAGGAAAAAACCAGAATTGAATAGAAAATTTGACATCCAGACACAAGAAGCAAGAGATGCCTGAGAAGGTAATCAGGGAAAAGAAATCAAAAGGAACTTATCAAAGTTGAACTATTTACATTCCTATGTGGAAAAGCAATAACTGTGACTGATGATATCTCTCTCACTATGAAAATAATGGAAGAAGGGGGTGTGGTCATATGAATACATATGTGAATGTGTGTGTATATGGTTACAGTTATATATGGATAGAGGGCATAGGTTGAATTTTTTGGGAAGGGAGAACACTCAAGGGATGAAATTATTAAGTGAGAGAGGAAAGTGGCAAGAGGAGATGGGGAGAGACAGGGTAGGGTAATCTATCCCATGTAGAAGAAGCAAGGGGAAGTGGTTGCAAGGGAGAGGAAGAATAGGAAGGCAAAAAGGCAGAACTACATTCTCATTGAATTTGGTTGAGGGAGAGAATGACATACATACTAAATGGGATATCTCAACCTACAGCAGAATAGGGGGAAGGGGGATGAGAGGGGGGATGATGGATGGGAGGGCATCCTTTCGGGGAGGGGAGGTTGGAAGTACCCACTATAGAAGAGGGACAGGATCATGTAGGGAATGGACCAGGTGGGGGGTGGGATGAGTGGGAGGGAATTATAAGCAGCCTTGTACAATATATCTACTATGATAATGTTTTGCATAGCTAGACATGTACAACATATACTGAATTACTTATCTCCCCAGATTGAATGGGTGACAAGGGAGGAAGGAAATGGATCTGAAATTCGAGGTCTTAAGATTAAATGTTTCAAATACACACACACACACACACACACACACACACACACACACACACACACACACACACATATATATATATATATATATATATATATATATATATTTATAAAAGAAAGTTAAACTAAGATTTTATGCATTCACCATTTTTTTACAACATTTTCTCCACTGTATGGAAGGCACTGCATTAGATGCTTTGTATGCATATAAAATTTACTGGTGTTGTTACTTGGTTGCCTGATACAAAGAGACATTTTGACTTTTTTAAGGTCTGTCTTGTCAGAGTATAGTTACATACACTGTTTTCTATCTCATAGTCAAGGCTATAGCCATCTTCTCTAATTCAACCCAATTATATTTAATTCATTACATATCTATTGATATATATCTATTTGGTAACTAGAGTCCTTCATATGGCCTGTGATAAACGTTTGGGAAATCAAGCCCTCAGTTCAGTTTAAAAGATAACAATGGTACAGAAGCCCTGTTACTTTCTGAAACTATTCTATTCTATTTTACAAGCTGGTTTTTTTTTTTTATTTCAGGCAATTATAATTATTTTTGAGCTGGAAAGAACTGCAAAAATCATTAGATCAATTTAATTATTTAAGAGAATAGCAGATCAAGATCCAGAAGGGGTGGAGTAACTGGCCTAAGTGCAAAAAGATTCTAAGTACCACAGTCTGGCTTTGACATCCTGGGTTCTTGATTCTTGTAACTGCCACTCATTTCCTTATTATGTTATAAATAAATCTCAAGATTTAGAGGGAAAAAAATGATCAAGTTTGATCTTCCACACTCATGTACTATAGAGAAGAACAATTACAGCTTTAAAAAAAATGGGTTTTCTTTCTTTAAGATAAATTAATAAAATCATCCAATATTTCTATTTTTAATTCAATGAAATTTACAGTTATAACATTTTGCTGTCTGCTAATTGCTTTCCTCATCATAGTTATATGAAGCAGGGAGTTTAAATATTATCTTCCCTTTTTTTTTTTTTTGCTGAAGAAACTACGCTTTAGAGCAGTAGCTACTTGTAAACAACCCCACAGCTAGGAAAGTCAAAAGTAAAGCTTCTACTCCCTGACCTCAGTGTTGAAGGCCAAAACATTTCCATTGCCTTGTGCTGCCTCATTAAAGTCTTTTTAGAGTCATAAACCTGGAGTCTAAAGACCTGGCCTCTAATTAAAAGCAAAACCAGTGACCAGGGAGAGAACCTGTCCCCAGTGAACAAAGACAAGAATCCTTTCTATTTAAAAGACAACCATCTGTGTGAACACAAAAAGATATTTTTCAGTCAGTCAGTTCCCTAACTCATGTGGTGGACATTGTAGCAGGCTTTAAAGCATAACTTAGTGGCGGTGTGAGTAGAAAGCCTTGAACTTAATGTCAAGAGAACTTGGGTTCTGATCCCAATTCGCACACAATAGATTTGTGACTATAAGCAAGTTTGACAATTAAGTTTCTCCTTGGGGGAAAAAATGGAGAATAATGCTAATACCACCCTAGGAGGACTGTTATGAAGATAAAATAAGACAATGAATTACAGAGCTTCACAAATGTTAAATGATTTTATAAATTCTATTTCTCATACATCCATACCCTTTTAAAATATAATCATCAAAGAAAGAAGCAGCTGAATATAATTTTATCCTTTTCAAGAAAGGGTAAGTATTGCTATGGTAAGACTTTATATTAAGATTCTTTGATTTGAGGTGTGATTGGAACTAGATTTTAGCTAAACTCCCATGATACTTGTATGTTCCTACTTCAAGAACAAGATTCAGTATAGAAAATGGTGACATTCTCATAAAACCATGAGAAGAAAGGCCAAATGAAAAAAAAATCCTGTCTCAAAGATAGCAGCAGCTTTTGAATTTGAAATATTCAAAATAAAACAAATCTCTGGTTAAAAAAGAACTAGAGTAAGGTTATTTGTCAATTCTGAGAAAATTTTAATATATTCATTACTAAGACTGAATGGTTGATCAACAATAAGAACTTAACAAGGTGAAATAAGATGTGAGGAATGAAATTAAGCAAGTTTTCTTTACTATGACTGTTTCAGCTTTTTTGTTGAAACAAAGAAAAGAAATAAGCAGTGTATTTTTGCTGTGGAAGCTCATGTCTATCAAAGTTAACTTTATAATTTCCTTATAGAAGAGATTAAGACTCGAATGCATCTCCATATTTACAAAAGTTGATTCCACTTAAAAAGTTCTATTTCTTAAATTATTTATTTTCTTTACTTTTCAACATTTGCTTCCATAACAATATGAGTTACAAATTTTCTCCCCCCTACTCCAATATGGCATGAATATATGGCTGATATAGGTGGTGCATATACATTCACATTAAACATATTTTCACATTAGTCATGTTTTAAAGAAGAATAGGTTGGGATCAATGAGAGGGAAAGAAGAAACAAAACAAAGCAAAACAGAAGAGTGAGAAATAGTATGCTTCAATCTGCATTCAGACTCCATAGTTCTTTTTCAGCATGTAAATAAAATTTTCAACCAGGAGTTTTTTGGAGTTGTCTCAGATCCTTACAATGCTAAGCAAAGCTAAACCTATTAAAGTTGGTCATTGCACAATATTGCTGTTACTGTCTATGATGGTCTCCTGGTTCTGTTCACTTTACTCGGTATCAGTTCATATAAATCAAGGTTTTTCTGATGTCTGTTTGCTCAACATTTTTTATGGAACAATGGTATTCTATTATACCCACATACCACAACAAGTTCTATTGGTAAGGCTCTTTTTTTTTTTAACCATCTTAAATCACAAATTGAGGAAATTGCCTGAATAAGAAAGATTAAGATAATGCAATATAGAGAAGACTGAGGACATTGAAAGACTGGTTTGAAGATAAATTACTTCACTGGACCATTTTTTTCTGTGGTATTTCTATATGTGCTGCACCTAATAATGCAGATCTCAGTCCTTTCTGTGCCATTTTCTTTTATGGCCTCCTTTAGGTTTGCCACTGAGGGCACATACAACATACTAGGGACTGTTCTCAACTACTTTCATCTTCACAAAAATTAAAATTCAATTGAGAAACTTTCTATAATTTATCACTTACTATTACCATATGACTGGTCCATCATTTTAAAACTACTTTTTTCTTGGATATTATCATGTAACTTCTCTTGTTTAGTCTTCTATTCAAAAGGTGATGCAGTTTCTTTATGTCTAAAGGGGGAAAATCTAAATGGTAGAAGTATATTCAAATAAGTACAAGACCTGGAAAAAACAGAGGGAGAGCAATAGAACTTCAAAATTTGAGTAACATCTGAGAGGAGATTGCTTCAACCATAAAAATAATGATTAGGAATGAGTGATTATAAACATAATAAAAGATAAATACATAATAAAGTGATCATGATTTAGGTTGGGAGGAGATAGAACTGAGAAAAGATTGTCCCAAGCATTCTAAATTCATATGCCCAATAATGTTGTTGTTCTATCGCACCAGACTAGGAGCAGAGCACAGTCCCATGTGAGCTGTGTGGTTCTAGATCCAGGGCAGCCTTGACCAGCAGCACAGACTGTCCAGAGCAAGCATTAGGAGACTGCATCACCAGGAGCTGTGGTAGTTACCAGACTTCTCAACCCATAAATGGCAAAGGGAAAGCAAAAGGCGAGTTAGTAAATCTGTTGCAACCTGGTGACAGAAGAGCATGGTCTGGTCCTTCCCCTTCCTCCTCCATCTACCATCCCCCCGAATCTATGGTGGGGCCATGGTATTTGTAGTTGCTGGTGTGTGGCTGCCTCTGGAGCTCCTGCCATGCAGATTGTAGTTGGACCAAGCAACCATTCAGAGGGTAATCACTTGCTTTAATGTGCTTGGATCTGGATCACAGTTTTGGGTGTTGGTCCTGGGGTGTGTGGCAGTATGCCAGAGCTTGGGGGGTCTTTAGAGTGGGTGTCCTCATCAGACCTCTGAAAACATCTGCGAAAACTCTAGCAATTTGGGACATAGAACTCTCCATTCTGGAAACAGAGTTCTACCATGGCAAAGAGTAAAAAAGTCAAGTAATCAGCTAGCAAGATGAGCCAGGAGAGGAGAAGCAAAATCAGACCACAGAATGTTTTGTTGGGGACAAAAAGGATCAAAACATGAAACTGATGAGATGCAGGCACTGGGAACCCCCTTGAGCTCTCCTTGAATCTTTGAGGTATAGGCTCTGGGAATCCCCCTTGAACTCTGATTAAATCATCCCATTTGATACAGTAATTGCATGAGACCATCAGCCTTACATTGTGGCTGGGCCTAGACTTCTGTTACTAGCCTAGCCCTCCATTGTCCATCTACTTTCCACACTTGAGCCTATCAAAATATCAATCCACTCTTGAACTGGCCTAGCCCATTATTGTCCATAGTCTCCCAGTAGCCTCCAGCAACTTCTCACCCTTAATCACTCTTTGACCTCATCTGATTTCTCCTAAACACCCTCCCCAAACACCTCCTCTACACTGCCCCTAGATTCCTCTCACAACCTTCTGTATATAAGATCCCATCTTCCTTCCATGTGGTGTGAGAGCTTCATAGAATGACCTAGCACAGATTTACTCTGTGTCTAATACAAGTGAACCTTTAATGAACTTTACTTTTCTTTGGCTGAGAAGACTTCAGTTAAATACATTCTGCAGGACCTGGCTTGTTGGTATTTTATGGTCTCCAGAGCAACCCTAACCATCTTTATGGGTAACGTCTTAATTTTTATGGTTCCCTCACTGAGAACACTGCTAATCTCACATCTTCTCCAGCTGGGACTGGAAGATATGTAAGCCCCTCTTTCCCTAGTACTTTGGAACTGTGTGTGTGTGTGTGTGTGTGTGTGTGTGTGTGTGTGTGTGTGTGTGTGTGTGTGTGTGTGATTTTTTGGGGTCTTGAACTCTTAGGTCCCATTAGGTGAGACAGCTAGGAGGCTGTTTCCTGCTCAGCTTGACCTCAGGTTCTCAGTCCTGTTTGGTTATTTTGGAGAACATGGACATGTGCAGCTTCTGAAGAATGGAGAAAAGTGACAGACGCCCCATCTGGAAATGTAAGCCAGATTTTTTAAACTCTCTCAGTGCTGGGGACTGGAAAAACTTCAGGTACTTTTTTGTGGGTTTTTGTTTGTTTATTTTTTGAGGCTTACTCTCAAACCTTCCTTTATGGAGGAAGGGACTTCCAGGCCCTATGCCTATAGCTCCCTAAAGTTCACCTTTGGGTTGTGTTTTACAACGTTGGAAAAAATTTAATTTCTTTGGGGACCTTAAAAAGGAAGAGTTGTTTTTTTGCAACACTGTTTGGCCTCGGTATTGCCTAGAAAACCATGAATCAGGGTTGTTTTGGGGACTTTAAAAGAGAATACCCTGTTGCAGTTAGAATCATACTGTCACAGAGAAGGAAGATGGATTGGAGTTGCCTACTTAATGGCCTTAGTTGAATTTTCTTGGAACATGGTTCTCAGGAAAGATTGGGAGATGTTTGAAGCTAGAGCCTCTCCACAAAGGGGCAACAGGGACCAATTAAATGACCCCTTTCCTATGGCTTCAGCCCAAGCCCTGCTCACGTCCCAGTCACCAATCTCACTTAGTCAGCTCCCCCAGAACTTTCTGCTGGACCCCAACCCTTTTCCTCTTGGTTCCCCTTCCCTTTTCCTCTAGCCCAATACCCCTCATTTCCTGACTCCTACACCTTCCATATCTCCTACCCTGCATCTCCCAGCATGGCCCCACCCCCCACAGGGCCACCTGCTCAGGTCCCAGCCACTGCTCTTGCTGAAGTGCTTCCATCTGTGGTCCCTCCCCCTGAGGCAACATCCACTCAGGCCTCAGGATCTACCCCCTAGTTAGTCATGGAGGTATCTCCTCTTCTGACCCCTTCCTCTCCTCATATGCCAGCTGAATTTCCCCCTTGCCAGCTGGATCCGCCATTCTTGCTGTCTGTTCCAGTTCAGCCAGCACCCCCCCCCCCCCCCCCCCGCCAGTCACTCTCTCACAGGAAGTGGGACTTCCAGTCTCCCTTCCCAAACCCATGAATTTAATTCTTGTTCACTGAGGTAACCAAAAATAAAACCAAGTTGAGAACTAAGAGATAAGGAAAAGTGGAAGCAAGGTCTCCTGACTCAAATCCCAGGGCTCTTTCTATCACATCACCTCATTAACAATGTTTAAGATATTGGACTAAAGTGAGAAGGACTTGTTTCTCATTAGAAGTTAAAAAGTGACCTGGGAGAGGAGCTATTCCCATAGACCAAAGAAAAATAAGACTCATTTTCTTTTTAAGGAACTCTAACTGATTACAGCACAATCAGAATTGTGGAAGGAGCTTGCTATTCTTTTTTCAGAATTTAGAAGATTGAGGTGGGTATTTTAAAATTTAGTTGAAGGAGAGTCTAATGTACAGGGAAGAGTAGTGTTGTGTCTGTATTCAAGAAAAAACTGGCTCTGAATTGCCGCTCACATAAACTAACTTTGTGAACTTGGACATGTCATTTAACTTAAGCTTCAGTTTCTTATCCATGAAATGAAGAAAAAAGACAATCACATTATATACCTCTCAGGCATGTCTTTAGATTCAAATGAGATGATAGATGTCAAACTTTTTTTTTTGCATATCTTAAATGGAATTATATATCAGTTAATGGTGTATGAGTATTTTATTTTCATCATTTGTGTTAAAAAATGAAACAAGTGAATATGATTTCATTCCATGTTAGTCAGTTAAATATGGAGCATTTTGTCATCCTGATAACTCATCTTAATCAACACGTCTAGCTTTTGGAGATTAGATCCCTAATCTGTGTGTTATCTCCATATTCAAAGATACAACAAGGGATCAATATTCAGTAAGGAGCATAGTGTACTTTCACAACAATGGCAAGTATCCCCTGACCTCCAAAAGACTATGTTTTCACAGTAGGAAGGGATACACTCTAATATTTAAGGTTTTTTTTCTTAATTATTTAAGATAATGGTTAAGAAAATATTTTTAAAAAATATTATAGACATAATTTTCATTTTAATTGTAGAACTACAACATACAAATATTGTATGTAACAAATTAAAAAGAATCTTTATTTCAAACATCTTTACTTTGATGAAATTTAAAGTAAATCTATAAAAAAAATAGTTCCATGGGAAAGATTTTGAGTTTACTCTAAAGTTGCTGAGCATTTACCCAGACACATTTCCTTTTTTCAAGTTTAGACCATTTTCATGTAAGAGATTGAGAGACACATTCTTTTCATGTTTGTTTCTTTAGTTTCTACCAACACTGTGTTGCTCCTCATTTTCAACAACTGATAGTACCCCTCCCAGAGGGATTTCAAGGACAGTCTCTTAACCCAAAGCAAGGAGCTACATTTAAATTATTCCGAATTGGTGGTGGGAAACATTTAGTATCAGAAGTCTCACCATTGATACTAAAATCGTATCTTTAAAACAATTACATTTATTAATATTTCATTGAATCTGTTTATATTATGATTCAAGGCAGACAAAGATATATGAGAGGACTAGTATTTGGAAAGGGTAGTTAGGTGGTGCAGAGATTAGAGCACCAGTCCTGGAGTCAGGAGGACCTGAGTTCAAATCCTACCTCAGAAATTTAACACTTACTAGCCATGTGACCTCAGGCAAGTTGTTTAACCCTAATTGCTCTGCATTACCCCCTCCAAAAAAAAAAAAAAAGAAAAAAAGAAAAAAAGAATATTTGAAAAAATAATATAGACATATATTAAATTTTAAAATGATAAATTACTCTACAAGGCAACATAGATACAATGGTAAATTGTATAGATATGCTATAAAATTTCTTGATAAGGAGAGATTTCTCTGGATTGGAAGGATAAAAGGACATCAAAGTAAATTATAGATTCTATGAAGTAGAAGTAAGAAGTGAAAGCATTCCATGCATGGGGTGGAGAGATGGGGGGAGAGAGAGTGCCAGGTAGTATGGAAAGTAAGAAAATCACTTTACTGTGCTGTGGGCTGCTCAGTGTCCAGCACTTAGCATGATTCGGAGACGTGAATAAGAAATGACCAGGCCATGTGGGTAGCTCAAGGAAGAACCATGAGTCATTTATTGATACTCAGGGAAAGGTTTTTATAGAGCTAAGAGACAAAGGATGGGAAGGAAGAGGAATCATTATCTTAGTCTGTTGTATCCTGTAAGTAGCATGGTAATAAGGCCTATTGTTTCCTAGGTGCCATAGAGTCTTGGGCAGTTATCTCTTATCTCAGTCAGTTACATCTGAAAGGATGCTCTTGAGAGCTGGCCTCAAAGCCTAATGGCCAAGGCCCAGTCATCAAGAACATCTGCATAAGAACCAACTTCCTGATAATGTTTTGGACAACTTAAGTTTTGGGGCAGAGCCTGTGGGCCTCAGAACTCAAATACCATCCTTATAAGTGTAACCCATATCAAAAGAACTCTGGAGCTGACTTAGTGAAAAGTCTCGGAAGAGGTCTTTGTTGTTCAGGTCCACTGATATCAGGGTAATTATCTGAAGTCCTGGCTCAGGCCTCTTTGGCTCACCACATTACTGGACCACATTTTGAATGAAATTGTATAACAAGAGTGAAAAGATAAAATAGGGCAAAATAATTAAGGACTTTAAATGTGAAAGTTTATATTTGATTCTAAAGGTAATTGGGAGGCACTAATGTTTATTACATAGGGGAATAGCTAAGTCAGAACTATATTTTATGAATTATCATTGAGCTCTCTTTGAGTCCAGTCATTGAAAAAAATCTAGATTCTTTTCAGTTAAGACTGATTCATCATAAAGCATTTTCTTGGCCATGGCAAGAGAGCCAAATGGGCTGTCTTTTGACTCCCCTCCTACATTGTACATGCAATGTCTCTTCTCATAGGCAGATAATATTTCTAATTGACTTTATATGTAGAACATCTAGTACAATGTCTGACATACAGTAGGCACTTAACAAATGGTCACCAATTCATTGGTGTAAGTCAATTCAGCAGGAAATATCCTTTAGACTGCCATAGGGAGCTATTTTTTGACCCTTTGGTGATTCATACTTCATCAACATGACTTAAAGTCCAATTGGATACGTGATTAGACCCCAAAGGCAACATAAGAGCAGAATAAAAACGTGAAAATTGAAATTCAGAATTAATGTCAAGGTGAGAAAGAGAGACAAAGAGCAATAGAGGGGGGAGAGAAAAAGGGTTGGAGCAGAGAGAGAGAGAGAGAGAGAGAGAGAGAGAGAAACAGGGAGATAGAGAGAGAAAGAGAGTTCCTAACCATTAGATATAGAAAAGTGTAATGATTATCTCAGGATGTAGACAGTACCTTCAATGGATGTCCACAAATAGAAAATAGAAGCTGGATAAATGATGACTGACAGTTGAATTGTCATGGCAACTGTTTTTCTTGTATATATTGGATGAGATGGCTGTGATAACTCTCATTACTGAAATTTTATGGTTTTGTGATTCTATGGATAAGACAGTTAAAATGAACTTGAAATAAAAGAAAATATTCAAAGTCAAAGGAAGTTCATGACTTATCGCTAGGCCAAATCAAAGTATTCATTTAATAAAAACAGACAGTGGGAAAGAGAAATATAATGATTTTCTTAACATCGAATTACTAATTTTTCTCATTGAAACATACAGAAAAATGGCAGAAACAAATTTCAGCACAGTGGAGGAATTCATTCTCCTGGGATTTTCTGATCTTCCCAGTCTCCAAGGCTTTCTCTTTGGGATTTTCTTAATCATCTACACAAGTATCCTGGTAGGAAATGGCCTTATTATTGTCATTACCAAAGTTACTGCTGCTCTGCAAACCCCCATGTACTTTTTTCTCAGAAATTTTTCTTTCTTGGAAGTTTGCTACACATCAGTAACTCTTCTGAGAATGCTGTCAGACATTTGGACCCAGAAGAGAAATATTTCTCTACTAACTTGTGGTGTACAACTGGCTATCCTCCTTAGTCTAGGAGGCACTGAAAGCTTCTTCCTCGCTGTGATGGCCTATGATCGTTATGTGGCTATCTGTAAGCCACTCTACTATCCTGTCATCATGAGCCACAAAAAGTGTGTTCAGATGGTTACTGGTGCCTGGATAATTGGAATTCCAATTCAGATAGGACAAACATGCCAGTTATTCTCTCTGTCTTTCTGTGGGTCTAATAAACTCAATCATGTTTTCTGTGATATTCCCCCATTACTGAAACTGGCCTGTGGCGATACCACTTTGAATGAGTTATCAGTCGATGCTGGTGCTACAATCTTTGTTACTGTTCCTTCACTGTTGATACTCTGGTCCTACATCAAAATCATTAAGACCATCCTGAAGCTGCCATATGCCATGGGGAGACGCAAAGCCTTCTCCACTTGTTCCTCCCACCTGATAGTTGTGGGCTTATTCTATGGATCTGGTTTTATTACATATTTGAGACCTAAGTCAAACCATTCACCAGGAGTAGACAAAGTACTTGCTCTTTTTTATACTATTGTAACCCTACTGTTTAATCCTATGATATACAGCTTGAGGAACAAAGATGTCATTGCAGCAATAAAACAACTAATACCTAAGTGGCTCAGTTAAGTGCATGGATTCTTTCTTCCTATGTTTTGGTCTCAGTTTTTATAAAATTCTATATTGTGCTCTCATTTCTCTTTTTAAAAAAACCTATTTCCATGAAGTATAACACATCTGTCACCTTCCTAATTTTCTGCTGGTTTTCCTTCATACTATAAATATTATTCATCATTATATTACAATATGATCCTTTTTTCATTTCTGTGCTTTTGAATTCATACTTTCTTTCAACTCTCAGCTTAAGTATAACTTTGAAAATGAAATCCTTCTTGATTCCTGTAATGGTAATGGGCTTAGAAGATCTTCCATGCCCCTTGTTTTGGGAAGCTAGCAGGTGGCCCTTGGTTTCAAGTTCATAATTGTGTCAAGTATTGAGACCAAGAACTTGTGAATACTGCAGTGGGATGAACTTGCTGACATGGCAGTAAGGGGTGGGGCAGGGAAGTGATTTTGAGAACAGAACTGCTAGTGGCAGAACTTCTTCTGAGAGCCAGCCAGAATTTCTGCTGAGTACTTCTGTTTAGAACTGTCAGGAAGGAGCACTGCTGGGAAACAGAACTTCAGGGAGCAAGCAGCTTGGAGGGTGAGGAGTTACTGTGAAGAAAAGGAAGATCTTTGCCTGAGGGAACCTTTTTTGTTTTGAAGGCTGGGGAATGTGGGTGTCCACTGCATTAACTATGTATACCAACTTTGTGGCTACTATAATGACTTTGGCTTTCTGTTTTGGGGACTCAGCTTTCTGATATTTGAATAAATGTTTTGGCTCTGTCCTCCATGTGGGGAATCTGTTACATTTTATGATTTACTACTACATTTGCATATTTATAGTCATTGTGGGAATTGTGAATATTGCATTGTGCTTACAATTCCCCCAAATGTTAGTGTCGAACATAAGTTTGCACATATTCCTTCCGTACCTATTTATGTAAATGAGTTCTCTCCTTGGCTAGCCCATAAACATAGCAGGGACTGGGGCTATTTCACATTTATCTTTGTATCTGTGCCACATAATTCAACCCCAAGAAAATTGATTTTTGATTGATTATAATTTTTAAAAATGATTATTGATTGATTATAATTTTAACTTTCCTGCCTTTAGTCATTCCAACAAAATTATATACATTATTCATAACAGTTCTTCCCCAACTTGGGATTGTGGTATCTGCATCTATTTATTATGAAGGTATTATAAAGAACACATTTATAATAATTAGTGAAAAAATATAGAGATTAAAGAAGAAATGTTGCATATCTGAAATAGCAGTTGGGCCCCTTTAGGTGCAATGTAAAGCATGGAAAAATGAATCATCCTTTATGTCCGGAAATACAGTTGAACTTTTTGTTGTTGTTGTTTAAGGGAAGAGAAATCACTGTCTTTCTCTTAAAAAAAGAAAAGTGTATGTGTGTGCATACATATATAAATACACATACACATTCAGGTATATACACACACATATATGTGTATACACAATGTAATTTTGTGTATCATGTGTAATTTTACATCTACATATGTCTATAGAAAAATCTATCAATATAAAATACAACATATTTATCTCTATATCTAGATCAATAAAACCTATTACTATGTTCTATATATATTCATTTCTATTTATGGATATGTATATATATGTATGCATATTTATATATGTTTATATACAGAGAGAGTTAGATCCAAATACATGTATAGATACTGATGATGTGTTGATATATATATATACACATTAGTGATTTGTAGAGACAGATACAGAGATAGAGATAGGTGGAATTTTTTTTTGCAATTACAAACAATGGTACAATAAAAACCTTTCAAATATGACTATTTTAAAATGTTTAAAGGTATCTTTTCCAAAATGGAGTTATTGTGCACAATGCATGACATAGGACAGATAGTAAATAAATGTTGTTGACTTGACTTGAAATGGTTTTTATTGCAAGTTGACCTCTCTCTCCAAAATAATTCTACTAGCTTGTAATTCTCACAGCAGTGAATATGTCTGTACATTTTAGCATTTTCTCACTAGCACTGAATTTCATTTTTCATTCTTTTTTTGCCAATTTTATGAGTATCAAGGTAGAACATATTTGAAAGTAACTATCAACACTTTGCATTTATTCTTTTCAAAACTGATTCTCAAAGTTGCATTTGATCATTTAGCTATGTAAAATCATTTAGAGGAAACCATGTTATGTCTCCTTTTGACATTTTTATGTTTTATTACTTTTTAGATGTTTAGAACAAAAGGTATGCTCCTTTAAGCAACAATCTATCATAATCCGTTTGTTGCTAATTATAAAACCTAAAACCATAACTTGGTGTAAATCTCCCTTCATGCTGAAGTAACAGAAAGGAAAGATTGTTTTCCTCTTTTTAATTTTTTTCTAATTTATTTATTTATTTTTAATTTTCAACATTAATTTCCATAAGATTTTGAGTTACAAATTTTTCTCCCCATCTTTCCCCTAACCCCCCAAAATGGCTAGCCTACTAAATACCTGTAATGGAAATGCACATTTAAAGATCTTCCCTGCCCCTAGCTTAAGTGCACCTGGAGCCTGTGGTGGGAGGCTTGTTTTTCAGGAAAGCCCACACCTTGATACTTTGTGATTGGGCAGTGGGTCAAGGAGGTTGTTACAATCTCTGAGCCAGGAGAAGGCTATATAAACTCTGATGAGAGGTTTTGCTTTGGGGTTCACTTTGAGAAGTGTTGTGTGATTTGACCAGATGAGACTCTGGGAAGCCGTTGTTGAGAGCCCCCCGGCTTTGAAAACCCAGATGTTGATGCTTCCCTCTCTGGTAACTGTGATTTGGTATTGATGTAATGGTTGGACAGTTTGGAAGCTTGTCTGTTTGATCTGTGAGTTCTGTAACTCTGAAGTGCTGACCTTTACCCCTGAACTAGGTAATACATGTTTGATTAAAGTAAGCTTGTTAACCTATTCTGAGTTGCTTTCCTTTTGAAAAGCAGATCTAAGAACCTATATTGGCAGCTACTCTGGGGATATTGGGGTGCTTGCTGCTACAAAATGGTGACGAGGATGGGATCTGCTGAGTAAAAGGAAAGTATGGGGGCTGGGATAATTGTTTGTTTCCCAGTTGTGGTAGCTGTGACTCTGTGGAGCCATGGAGCAGGAGAGAACGGCCTGCATGCTGACTTCACTGAGCTGAGAGCAGGAATGGTGAGCTGCCTGCATGGAGACCTGTGGAGAAGCCTGGAGCTGCTGCCTTCTGCAGGAGGAGAAGGAACCCAGGAGTTTGGAGTTCAGCCACAGGACAAGATAAGGACTATGTGGCAAAGCAGGGGCACTGAATGTGTTTCCTTGCTGCATCCCACAGTTTGGGACCCAGGGGGGATGGACTTGTGACTATGGTGGGTGGGGTGAAGTGCCATGGACCCCAAGGACCCCACTTTGGATTTGTTGCCTAGTTCTCTCTCTGGATTTGGAAGCAGGGACTGGAGCAGTGTTATGGGAAGGACACCGCCCCCCTCCCAAGAGTACTTTATGTGATAATGCTTTGTATTTTGTGAAGTGATGTGAAAATGCAATGTACTTTGTTTAAGACCCAGTGGCCACTTTGGTAACTTTAGATGTACCTTGAAAATATGACTTAAGAGATGGTTAGTGCTAATTGAAATGTAAATTTTCTATGCTATGGGCATACTTAGTAAGACTTTACTGAATAAGTGACTAATTGTACTTTGAGATATTGTTACAGATAAGAGACTAATTGAGTTAACCAAGACTTGCCCCAGAGTGGAAGACTTGTACTTTGAAAACTGATGTAACTGATTGAGTTAACTTAAGAGTGACTATTTTTTTTATTTTACTGATAAGTGGACTGAGTTAACATTTGCCCCATGAGTGGAAGACTTGGACTATTGTATTTTGATATTATATTGTGATTTTCTTATGTACCTGGAAAATGTGACCTAAGAGATGTTTAGTGCTAATTCAAATGTAAATTGTGTATGCTATGGGCAAGAAAGATCTTGGGGCTGAATGTAATGGAAATGCAGATTTAAAGATCTTCCCTGCCCCTAGCTTAAGTGCACCTGGAGCCTGTGGTGGGAGGCTTGTTTTTCAGGAAAGCCCACACCTTGATGCTTTGTGATTGGGCAGTGGGTCAAGGAGGTTGTTACAATCTCTGAGCCAGGAGAAGGCTATATAAACTCTGATGAGAGGTTTTGCTTTGGGGCTCACTTTGAGAAGTGTTGTGTGATTTGACCAGATGAGACTCTGGGAAGCTGTTGTTGAGAGCCCCCCGGCTTTGAAAACCCAGATGTTGATGCTTCCCTCTCTGGTAACTGTGATTTGGTATTGATATAATGGTTGGACAGTTTGGAAGCCTGTCTGTTTGATCTGTAAGTTCTGTAACTCTGAAGTTTGGGGTGCTGACCTTTACCCCTGAACTAGGTAATACATGTTTGATTAAAGTAAGCTTGTTAACCCATTCTGAGTTGCTTTCCTTTTGAAAAGCAGATCTAAGAACCTATATTGGCAGCTACTCTGGGGATATTGGGGTGCTTGCTGCTACAATACCCCTTTCCCAATCTGTTCTCTCTTATATCCCCCCCTCTCCCCTGCAACTGTCTAGTAAGGCAAGATGTTTTTCTGTACCACAGTGCCTGTATATCTTATTTCCCAGTTGCATGTAAAAAAAAATATAATACACATTTGTTTTTAAAACTTTGGTTTCCAGATTTTTCCCTTCTTCCCTCCTCACCCACTCCCACTGGGAGATAAACAATTCAATATAGGTTGTATATGTGTAGATACACAAAATGTTTCCATAATATGTATATTGTCAAAGATTAACTATATTTCCTTCTATCCTATCCCACTCCCCACTTACTCTGTTTTCTCCTTTGACCTTGTTACTTCTCAAAAGTGTTTACTTCTAACTACCCTCTCCTCCAGTCTGACCTCCCTTCTATTATCCCTCTTCTTATCCTCTTCCCCCATATTTTCCTGTAGGGTATGATACCTAATTGAGTGTGTATGCTATTCCCTTTTTAAGCCAAATTCAATAAGAGTAAGGTTGTCCCATTCCCTTTCACCTTCCTGCATTTCCCCTCCATTGTAACAGTTTTCTCTTGCCTCTTTTATGTGAGATAATTTACCCTAATCTATCTCTTCCTTTCTCCTTCTCCCAATATATTCCTCTCACCTCTTAATTTTATTTTTTAGATATCATCCCTTCATATTCAATTCATCCTGTGCCCTCTATGTATACATGCACATATATATGCACAACCTCACATATATTTATACACACCTACACTCATATGTGTGTGAAAGTCCTTGTGAGATGATGGCATGTAGTCCCCCATTTCCTCAAGAAATCTAGCACTGGGTTTCTCTTGGGCAGCACTGTGTTGGATCCCCAGAAGAGCAAGAAAATCCTGCATGATGCTGCTTTGGGCATATAATATATTCCCTTCAACTGTCTTCATACTGAGAAAAATCTTATGAATTATAATTTTTGTTTTTCCATGTAGGAATGTAAATAGTTCAACTTTAATTAGTTCCTATAATTTCTTTTCCATATTTACCTTCTCATGCTTCTCTTGCTTCTTGTATTTGAAAGTCAAATTTTCTGTTCAGCTCTGTTTTTTTTTCATTAAGATTGCTTGAAAATCCTCTATTTCACTGAATGACCATATTTTCTCCTGGAACATTATGCTTAGTTTTGCTGGGTAGGTGATTCTTGGTTTTAATCCTAGCTCCTTTGACATTTGGAATATCATATTCCAAGCCCTTTGATCCCTTAATGTAGAAGCTTCTAGGTCTTGTGTTATCCTGATTGCATTTCCACAATACTCAAATTTTTTCTTCCTGACTTTTTGTAGTATTTTCTCCTTGACCTGCGAACTCTGGAATTTGGCTATAATATTCCTAGAAGTTTTCTTTTGGGGATGTTTGTTAATATTAAAATAGTTTTTATTTATTCATTAAAATAATTACATTATAATGCAGCAACACTGGCAATATAGCATTGAAATCATTCAAAACAAAGCATTTTTTTTCCTTTTTTTAACATTCTTGTGATCATTTAAGGAAGAATCTTATAAGGATTCCTTGGAACATACAGAAGACTTCTCCAGGCAACCTCTTTATATAATGTGAGCTCCCTGAAGGCAAGGACAGATTTTTATATGTTTTTTGTTGTTTTTGCTTTTTGGAAGGGGGAGGTAGTGCAATTGGGGTTAAGGGACTTGCCCAAGGTCACCAGGCTAGTAAATGTAAAGTGTCTGAGGCCAGATTTGAACTCAGGTCCTCCTGACTACAGGGCCAGTGCTCTATTCACTGTGCCACCTTGCTTCCCCAACAGTTTCTTTTAAATTTTTGTACACCCCAAACTCATCTCATATATAATAAAGTGCTTAATTAATCCTAACTCATTAGCCAGCTGATGGATTGGTTAATAAAAAACTATCATATGCACATTTAAGTAAAATGTAATATTATTGAGAGCAGAGATTATTTGATTCTGTGCATCACTATGCTTAGCCTAGTGTCTGACACATAATACAAGCTTAATAACTGCATGTTGATTGAGTAATAATGATGTTTTGCTCCATTAGCTTTCTTCCAATAGAACTTTGTTATTTGTGTCCCTTATTGTCTTTAGGAAAGTCATTAAGTTCATGCCACCTGCCCCCTTTCTCTTCATTATCTGATGATTTCTTCCCCTTTTCATTGTTCTGTTTATGTGATGGTTTTATTATATACTTGGTCATCATTTGAATGTGAGTGTTCCTAAGGTCAACTAAAGACTTTATACATTCTTTATAGGCCTTCTTCAGATTAGTATCATCACTGGAGATGACCCCGATCTCGGTGTTGAACGCCAAAACTTTTTCCATTGCCTTGTACTGCCTCATTAAAGTATTTTTAGAGTCATAAACTTGGAGTCCGAAGACCTGGCCTCTAATTAAAAGCAAAAAACAGTGACCAGGGAGAGAACCTGTCCCTCCTGAACAAAGACAAGAATCTTTTTTATTTAAAAGACAACTATGGGTGTAAAGACAAAAGAATATTTTTTGCAGACAGTCAGGTCCCTAACTCATGTGGTGGACATTCTAGCAGGCTTTAAAGCATAACAGTGGCAATATGAGTAGAGAGCCTTGAATTTAATGTCAAGAGAACATGGGTTCTGATCCCAATTCTCACACAATAAATGTGTGACTATAAGCAAGTTTGACAAATAAGTTTCTCCTTAGGTGAAAAAAAAAGAATAATGCTAATACCTTCTTAACAGGATTGTTAGGAAGATAAAATAAGATAATGCATTACAGAGCTTCACAAATGTTAAATCATTTTATAAATTCCATTTATTATACATCCATGCACTTTTAAATATACTCACCAAAGAAAGAAGGAGCTGAAAATAATTTTATCCTGTTCAAGAAAGGTAAGTATTGCTATGGCAAGACTTTATATTAAGATCCTCTGATTTGAGTTGTGATTGGAACTAGATTTTAGCTAAGCTCCCATGACAGTTTTATGTTCCTACTTAGAGAACAAGATTAAGTATAGAGAATGGTGATATTCTCACAAAAGCATGACAAGAAAAGCAAAATGAAAAAAAAAATCCTTTCTCAAAGACAACAGTAGCTTTTGAATTTTAAATATTAAAAAAAAAAACCTCTGGTTAGAATAGAACTAAAGTGAGGTTGGCAAATTTATGGATGTATTAAATGAATGTATTAAATGTATGAATGTTAAATGAATGAACGTTAAATGAATGTATTAAAATGTATGAATGTATTAAATGAATGTATTAAAATCTTTCTCATGGCTGAGAAAGAAGATTTTAATACATTCATTGCTAAGATTGAATGGTTAACCATTGTAAGAAATTGACAAGATTAAATAAGATGTGAGGAATGAAAAGAACATGAATTTTTAAAGCCAGTTTTCTTTACTATGAATGTTCTTTAGCTTTTGAAAAGAAATGAGCAATGTGTCTTTGCTGTGGAAACTCAAGTTTGTCAAAGATAACTTTATAACTTGCTTGTAAAAGAGATTACAACTCTTATGATTCTCCATGTTTTCGATGTTATGCTCAACTCGTTTAACTTAGGTAAATATAAAGTTGTGATTGAAAAGAAATAGCATGAGTACATCAGGAAGAATTTGTGCCAGGTCTTGCTGTAATAAACAAAAATAAATCTCTAAAGTAAAAAAAAGAGAAATATATACTACTATACTAAGAGAATACTATATAATTCATCTAAAGTTCAGTAATGAATTTGTCAGAACAATTTTCATCTTCCTGTAAAGTTAAAAAATTTTTTTGACTGGATGATTTTGATTCAGATTCTAAAATTTTGGAGGAAAATGAAAAAAAAATTGAAAAGAAGTCGTTTCAATGCCAACTCAAAAAGGAAGGTCTAATGGAGTATGACAGGAATCTTAATCAGGTCCTATTTCTTATAACATATTTTATTACTCTATCAGAAGGGAAGTCAATTATCAAAGTTTGCACAGACTTTTACCATTTACCTCATGCTTGAAATATTTCTAAATATTTGAGACTTCAACCCTTTGCATGATGTTGAACTATATAAATCAGTCAATTTATTCAATTCCTAGCACTAGATTGCTGCTAGACTTCTACCACCTTCAGCCAGCACCAAAAACGAAACAAAACAAAACAAAACAACAACAAAAAAAAAACCCTTAAACATCTATGACCCTTTCTCTGTTCTCAAGATCATATTCACAGTGGGAATGAAAATAAACATGCAAAACAATTAAATACTAAGAATGAAATGCCTCACTTAGCCCCAATTGCCTTGCCTTCCCCCTTCAAAAAAAATAATAACAAAGTGCCAAAATGTGTAGTCTAGCCAGAAAGGCTTAAATAATTTAACACTGGAAATGATCTTTAGATATATTCAGCCACAGACACAACTTTTATAGAGGAAGAACCTGGGGCCTGGGGTTTACAAAAGGAAGGAAAAAAAAAACTTGTTTTCAATAAAATTTGAACTGATGCTTGATAGACAGGTACTTCTAATAAATTAAATTGGTCAGGGAGAACTACAATTTACACCCTATTAAAAACAAAACAAAAACAAAAATGTACAACAATAATTTAAAAAACCTCTTGATGCCTACATAATTTTCTCAGCAATTTGCCTTCAAGTGATCAGTACATGGACAAGTTCATTGTAAAGAATTCATGTTAAAGTTAGGATAAATAATAGCTTAATATATTTCCTTGCAATATATACTTATAAGGATACATTTTGTTAAAGAGAGCAAATATCTAACCTAAACTTTCAAATGTCTGATTTCTAAAGGATAAATAGAAAGAAGGAAGGAGAGAAAGATATATAGATAGATAGATAGATAGATAGATAGATATACATAAAGCATATGAATTATCCAAACTACTATTAAACAATTAAGGAATCCCTACTGTTTTCAGGACTGAGGTTTAAGCAGACCAAATTCTATAAAACAGGCTTCATGTATGTGTGATTTGTATGACCTAGTTAAAAAGTAAATCAAACAAATATAGAGATGAGGATTAAGGAGTAATAAGAGAAATGTTTGTGTGTGTGTGTGTGTGTGTGTGTGTGTGTGTGTGTGTGTGTGTGCGAGAGACAGAGAGAGAGAGAGAGAGAGAGAGAGAGAGAGAGATGGCATTGGCAATGTGCAATAGGAATTCAAGGAAAGGAGAGTATTAAAAAGGGAGATGATAGGGCATATGGCATGAAGGCAAGGAAAACAGCACAAAGAAAGTGGGAAAGGAAGAATTTTACATTACTTCTTGTATAACTTGACCATTAGTTAGGAAATATAATCATAATAGTACATATGTATGTATATACAAATTTGTATGTGCATATATTCACATATATACTCAAGTATAAGCATTTATTATATATGAATGTGAAGGTATATATGTTTTTGCCTAGTCATGAACATATAACACGGGTGTTTCTGTACATACTTAAGTATATACACATATACATATATGTATATTATACACACACCTATATCTTATATACTCTGATGTAGATTGTTTTAATGAATTAATGGGTGTGGATGATAGTCCCTGGATCCATAAATCTAAAGTTTCTAGAATTAGGGTTGGAAGAGTTAGAGTTAACCAATAAGAATTCATTAATCAGTTACTCACTATATGCAAGGAACTGTGCTAAGCATTCAAGAAATAAAGTAAATAAAATCAAACAATAAAAAAAGAATTATTCTTGCCTTCTAAAGATTATATTCTAATAGTAGAAAAATTTAACCAATTATGTACATACAAGGTATATGCAGGGAAATTTGGAAGCAATCTGAGGCACCAGCCAGGACACAAAGAAAGGTCAATTGCTATAAGATGGGATTTAAATTGAGACCTGAAGGAACACAGGAGGTAGAGATGAGAAGTGAGAACATTCCAGGCATTACAAGCAGACGTTTTAAAGAAAGAGAATTAGGAGTTTAAGTATTAGATATGAGTAGTTGGTAGTAACATTAAAATATGAAAAACTTAAAAGTAACCTGATGGAACATATAATCTATTTTTTTTTTTATTTTACAGAGACAGAGAACAAGGCTTTGCTGATATGACTTATAAGTTGATATGATTGGAACATCCTGAAATCAATATTTCCAAAAATGGAATACAGAGGGAGAAAAACATCTGGAGGAAATGTGACTATTGTGACGGAATTCATCCTCCTAGGATTTTCTGACCTTCCCAACCTTCGAGGATTTCTGTTTGGGATTTTCTTGGTAACCTACATGAGTATCCTGATAGGAAATAGTCTCATCATTATAATAACCAAGGTGGATGCAGGTCTCCAAACCCCTATGTATTTTTTCCTTGGGAACTTTTCCTTCTTAGAAATCTGCTACACATCAGTCACTCTTCCCAGAATGCTGACAAATCTTTGGACCCAAAAAAGAAACATTTCTTTCCTGGCCTGTAGCATACAACTTTGCTTTCTCCTCATTTTGGGGAATAGTGAATGTTTTCTCTTGGGCGTGACGGCATATGACCGTTATGTAGCCATTTGTAAGCCTCTGTACTATGCTGTTATTATGAACCAAAAAATGTGTTTTCAGCTGCTGATTGGCTCCTGGATTACTGGAATCCCAGTTCAGGTAGCACTGACGTGCCAGATCTTCTCTTTACCCTTCTGTGGTTCTAATAAACTCAACCATGTTTTCTGTGACATTCCCCCATTACTGAAACTGGCATGTGGGGACACCTCTATGAATGAGTTTTCTGTCTATGCTGATGCTGTGTTATTTGCCATGGTTCCCTTTCTTTTGATTGTTGGGTCCTATGTCAAAATCATTAGCACCATCCTGAAGCTCCCATCAGCTACAGGGAGATACAAAGCTTTCTCCACTTGTTCCTCCCACCTCATTGTTGTAGGCTTATTCTATGGGTCTGGTATTATTATGTATTTGAGACCAAAGTCCAGCTACTCAGCAGGAACAGACAAAGTGTTCTCCCTTTTCTATACTATTGTGACCCCAGTATTTAACCCTTTGATATATAGCCTAAGGAACAAAGATGTCATTGCTGCACTAAAAAACTTACTAGCTAAATGACCAACATGAAGAAGTAAAAATTTAAAAAAAAAAAAAAAGATCTAATGGAAGCTTACTCTGCCTGCCCTCATTCCATAATCCCTATAGAAAAATAACTCTTTTTGTCTCTCCTCCCTGCATTCAAAAACTTTCAAGTCCTTCAGAAACTTCTTCCCATTTTCAGAATTATGTCAACTGAGTTTGAAGACAAATTGATTCCACCTAAAATGTTCTATTTCTTAAATTAAATATTTATTTATTTTCTTTACTTTTCAACATTTGCTTCCATAACAATTTGAGTTCCAAATTTTCTCCCCCCAACCAAGTATGGCATGAATATATGGCTGATATTGGCTCTACATATGCATTCATATTGACATATTTTCACATTAGTTATGATATAAAGAAGAATTGGTTGGGATCAATGAGAGGGACCATGAGAAAGAAGAAGCAAAACAAAACAAAATGAGTGAGAAATAGTATGCTTCAATCTACAATCAGACTCCATAGTTCTTTTTCTGGATGTGATAGCATTTTCCACCATGATTTTTTTTTTTTTGGAGTTGTCTCAGATCCTTACATTGCTAAGAAATGTTAAACCTACCAAAGTTGGTCATTGCATAATGTTGCTGTTACTCTGTGCAATGTTCTCCTGATGCTGCTCACTTCACTCAGCATCAGTTCATATAAATTCAGGTTTTTCTAAAGTCTGTCTGCTCATCATTTCTTATGAAACAATAGTATTCTATTATATTCATATACCACAATAAGTTCTTTTGTTAAGGCTTTTTTTTATCATCTTAAAGTTGAAAACACAAACTGAGGCAATTGCTTGAATAAGAAAGATTAAGATAATGCAATATATGCAACACAGAGTAGACTGAGGACACTGAAAGACTGGATTTGAAGATAAATTACTTCACTGGACCAGTTTTTCTATGATCTTACTATGTATGCTGCATCTGATGGTACAGATCTCAGTTCTTTCTTTGTCATTTTCTATAATGGCCTCCTTTAAGTCTGCCACTGAGGGTACACACAAAGTACTATGGACTGTCCTCATGTAATTTCTGCTTCACAAAAATAAAAATTCAGCTGAAAAGCTTTTTATAATGCCTCACTATTACCATATGACTAGCCCATCATTTTAAATCTACCTATTTCTTAGATATCATCATACAACTTCTCTTGTTTAATCTTCTATTTAAAAAGTGATGCAGTTTCTTCATGTCTAAAAGGGGAAAATCTAAATGGTAGAAGTATATTCAAATAAGTATAAGACATGGAAAAAACAGAGGGAGAGTAATAGAATTTCAAAGTTTGAGTAACATCTGAGAGAGCATTGCTTCAACCATAAAAATAATGATTAGGAATGAGTGATTATAAACATAATAAAAGTAAACACATAATAAAAAATCTTGGTTCAGGTTGGGAGGAGATAGGACTGAGAAAAGATTGTCCCAAACTTTCTAAATTAACATGCCCAACAATGTTGTTCTTATTCTTGCTATCATTACTGCAAAGGTATCAGGGAGGATAAATAAGATCTAATGTAGGAAATAGATATGTTGGGGATTCATTTCATCCCAAATAGACACAGATAGCCCAGACTTCTTCCTTGAGTCAATCAATGAATTAGCCTAATACTTTAATCCCATCCTAAACTTATAAGGAATATAGAAAAAAAGGGAGAAATCTACATGTCTATAATTATATGTTGTAAACAATTATACATTATGTATTGCCTTTGCTCATTATCCACACCTGGGATAGACCTAATATATATTTTCCTCTAAGAGTTGCTTTAGCCACACTCTACAAATTTTAGTATAATGGTTCATTATTCTTCTCTAAATTTTATACTTTATAATTTTTGGCATTGTGCTCTATAATAAAAGGCAGCCCCTATAATCACTTATTTGATAATAGAGAGTGGGTTTTGTACTCAGTCCAGAGTTCAAGGACTTTGCTGAGGCATGCTCAACATGCAACTGTGAGCAAGTCAATTAAATACTCAGCACCTTGATAGCTCTCTAAAACTTCATTGGCAAGGAATGTTGCTCCCTGGAACTCCCAGCACTGATCAAATGACAGATAGGTTCACTATGCTTAATATTCCTGCAATTCTGAATCTGTGTTACTTTTTTTTATTCCTTAATATCTGATGCATTTTTTTGTAAATGTGCTGTATCTTATTTAACATAGGCATTCTCCTTATGACTTAATTCAACAATCACGAAAGGTTTATAGTAGTTATCTTTTTAAATATTTTCTTCACATGAAAATGTTTTGTACATTTTTCTAAGTAGGAAATAAACAAGTCAATGTCATACATATATTACATGAATATATATACATGGCAATCTTGAAAGATATAGTGTGTGTCTGTGTGTGTGTGTATGTGCGTGTGTGTGACTGTGTATCTATTGGTTCATGGATAGAATGTCGGGCTGGAACTCAGGAAGACATGAGCACAAATCCAACCGTGGACACTTTCTAGCTATGCAACACTGGTCAAGTCTCTTAATTCTGTTCATCTCAGTTTCCTTATCTGTAAAATGGACTAGAGAAGGAAAAGGCAAACTGCTCTAGTATCTTTGCCAATAAAACCCCCATAAGGCATTACAAAGAGTCAGATATGACTAAAAAATGACTAAACAATAAAATCTATCTATCTTTCCATATAGGTCTTTCTTTTATTCTACTTTGTTGTATTTTTTCTTAGTTATTACAGATTTTTAATAGGTATAATTTTAATTAATATTTATACACTATCATTAATATCTTTAACCAAAGTACCAATTTCCCTTTTTTCTTTGTCTGAGATCATGATTATTTTTTATTTACTGCATTCTTCTGAGGTAAAATATATTCTACCCCTATCATCATTGTAAGTCTACTTGATTCTGTATATTTTAAGTTTTTATTTCATATGGCAAATCATTATGTTTTTAATATATTACCAACAAATTAGGATCTAAAACACATTCATAGCTTTATAATATTCCTCTGTCAAGCTCTCCTTAACCTCCTTATGCCATTGGCATATTCCATTCAGTGTGTCCATTTTGGGGACAAGCCCAAGCCAGTCATTTGCCATTACACCCTCTCTCCTATGATTCTGTCCCCAAAGTGTTAATAACACTCTATTACTCTCCCTCTGTTCCTGACATTTCTTCATACTTCACTATTCCTCTCTTGTTCTGGCCATATTCTTCCTTTTGTGAATTCCTTTTAGAGTAGCTATTTATTTTCTAGAAAGATGAAGGCTGACTAGGTTTTATTCTCCTTCTCTGCATTCCTGAATCTAAGAATTTTGCCATCATGACCAGAGTGAGTGAGGTCTTTTCACTCCACAATAGCCCTTTGCAATGTCAGTCATTGTCTCCAATTGTGAAATTCCTTTGGGGACCTACATTTTGTGAAGCACCTAGGCAGTGCAATATATAGAGCACTCTCCTTAGAGTCAGGAATTCTTGAGTTTGAAACTTGCCTCACTAACTTATAAATGGTATAACCCTTGAGAAACCATTTACATTAGCCTTACTTTCCTCATTTGTAGTTAAGATAACAATAGCATCTGTTTCTAGGGTCCTTTTGAGAATTGAATAAGATAGCCTATATAAAGTGCTTTGAAAACTTTAAAACATTTGCTAAATGCTAATGATAAAGATGGCAATGATGATAAAGATGAAAAGCAGGAGGAGGTGGGGGAGGATTGCCATGTGGGGAATATATCATTTTCCTTCATTACTCAGATATCCTGGATGTGTTATAATATTCTTATATATATATATTAAATATTATTATTATATAATATATTATTATTATTATATTCTTCTGACATACTGGCCCCCTTTTCCATTTCCTGATTTCCTTTGGATGCCTCAGTTTTGGTGATATTTTATTTTATTTTATTTTATTCCTCTCCCACTTAGGACTCCAATAATTTTGATGTCATTACTCAAAACACTTGGTGTCTTCTCAATTTGTAATATCCCTCTGCAGCTCCCTTCTCTCAATGGTAAGTTCCTTTCAGAACCTCAATTTTTGTGACTGTCTCAGCTCTGCTTCTGACTCTAATGACTTTGGGACTATTTTCTCACATAGATAACTGTTGAGGGCCAACTCCAGTTAGGCAGGTAGAAGCAGCCAGCTTCTTGCAGCTGCTCCCAGGCCAGCAAGATACTGCCTCACCACTTTCTGTGATGTGCAGTGAATAGCATGCCCTGAATTCTTATGCACCCTGATAGCAGTGATGCAAAGGCAACTGAGTACAAGGGAAGTGTGCAACCTGTCCCGTGTGATAAAGGAACTAGCTTACTCTGTAAAAGGTACATCAACCCTGATCATCAGATGAATAAATGGACTTCACTGCTATGAAGTTTCTGCCTGGCCTGTGTCTAAATTCCATGGTCTCCACTTCATTGTGGCCACTCCTGAGCTGGCCTCAGATAACTCTCATCCCATTCCACCCTAACTTTCCATCTCCCTTTTGTGCACTGTCTTCCCCCATTAGAATATAAGTTAATAAGGGCAAGTTTTCTTTTCTCTCTCTCTCTCTCTTTTTTTTATCCCTAGAACTGAGGATAGCATCTGAGATGTAGAAAGAGCTTAATTGATTTTCTTTTGCCTGCCCATCTCTATTTTACCCCTCTCCTCTGTTACATTGATGAACTGAGGGAATTAACTGCTAATTTTCTTATGGATTATCAAACATAAGACTACAACCATCTATAAATGTATGAGTAACATTCAAGTATTTCTGCAGAGTAAAACTTGCGTACTTTAGAGAGAGTATATTACAGTTACATTCCAATTAGTGCAAATAATAAATTCCATGAAGTGTTTACATTATGTATATTTGCACCGCATATTTCATGAACTAATTATCATATCTTAGATAATTTTAATTAATATGCAACATACAGATAATTTTAATTAATATAATATAGTATTGATAATTAATATTTAGATAATTTTAATTACTATATAATTAATAATAATTAATATTTAGATAAATTTAACATTAAATTCAACCAGTTCTCAGTATTAATAATTCATAGTAGTTGGGATCTAGCCATATTCCTTCTAGATTAAGGTTAGCTTAGGAGCAATTTAAGGACAAAGTTTCTCTCAGTCCTTACCTCTCTTCTTCATTTCTGTTCCCCAAGCACAGAAATATTCTCATAAAATACCGTAGTTGTAAATCAGTATATCATGTGCCAACTGACAATAATGAGCACTGTATACTCTTCACTGCTCTATAGGCGACTTTCAATTTCAATTTTTAGGATAGTGTAGTTTTCAATGAACCCTAGCCCATCTCCAACTGACACCAAAAGCATCATTAATATTAAAAGGATAGGCATTTGTTTTAGAGAAAAAGTGAAATCTTTAAAATTAGCACAAAACTTGTGAAAGGCAATCTAGCTTCTCCTCTTCCTTTCCATTTCTGAATGTAGTATGTGATCTATTTCACTGGACATCTTAAAAAATATATAATCTTGATGGTAGACATTCTTCATAAGTTTTATTTGTATTGTGTGGATAGTTCAAATGAACCTTTCTCAGACTTTATGATTATCACACAAACACATGTATACTGTGATCATTTCATTGTGATTTTTCTTTCAAATATTCATTATGAGTACTGAAAAATGAAATTACAAAATATCCAAAATAATGATATTTACCTAGTATCTAATCATCATTTAATAAATCCCATTGATTTACTGATTCTCCTGTTTATCTGAAATGTCCTTTTGTCTCAATGTTTTGTTTGTTGTAAGTCTACATCAATTGAGATTGATGTAATTAAATTCCTCCAAACACCTGCCCAATTTAGTAATGTTCATAAATGATATTTTAATAAAACTTTCTCTTCCCTATTTCATCATTCCATAAACTTCCCTGGAGAGACAGAAGTAAATCTCAAAGGACTGAAGGCCATTTTGCATTTTGCCATAGTCAAATAACTCATCACCATGTGCCCAGTCTACTCATAGTGAACTGTTCTCCTCCAGGCTTAAAAAATCTGCTCTTTAGAAAGCAATCAGAATTTATTACTGGGACCATTCTGAATTTTCTTTTTCTATCAATGTCAATAAGCATTTGTAAGGTTTACTCTGTGCCAGGCACTGTATTAAGGGCTGGGGGAAAAAAGGAAAATGAAGACATTCCCTGCTCTTAGAGAGTTTACATTGCAAAAAGGAACACCACAGACACATACATGAGTATTTACAAGATAAATATAGAATACTTGGAATGTAGCCTTAGAGAGGAAAGACTTCTGGACATGTAGGATAGCCTATTCATGGCAGAGGGAAGCCAGAGAAGGGTGAAGATAGGACAGAATGAAGTTCTGATAAAATTCACTGACTATTCCAAAATGTACCTACGACCTTTCAAAGGGAGTAATGAATTAAGAAACTAGAAAGATAACAATATGCTAGCATATGAATATTTTAAGAAGACAAACAAGTTTATATTGGACCCTAGAAGTAATAGGAGACAGTGGAGGTTATTTAGTAGAAGGAGAATGCATTTTATTGTCATATACCTCAAGCTCCCAGGGTCATCTTTATTATAGTATTCTTGTCTATTGCATATCAGTATTTATTTTTTTTCTTTAATTTGTTTATTTTTAGTTTTTAAGATTCATTTCCACAAGATTTTGAGTTACAAATTTTCTCCCCATCTAACCCCTACCCCCACCCCAAAATAGCAATCCTACTGAATATCCATTCCCCCAATCTGCTCTCTCTTATATACTCCCCAATTCCCCTCTGTGACATTCGAGTAGGGCAAGATGTATTTCTATACCCCAGTACTTGTATATCTTATTTTCCAGTTGCACGTAAAACAATTATATATATATATATACACACACACACACACACACACACACACACACACACACACACACATTTTACCATTTGATTTTAAAACTTTGCTATCCAGATTTATTTTTTCCCTTCTGCTCTCCTCATCCACCCCCACTGGAAGGAGAAGTGATTCTATATAGGTTACAAATGTGTAGTTAACACAAAACATTTCCATAGTAGATATGTTGTGAAAGAATGATTGTATTTCTCTCCATCCTATCCTGCTCCCACCCCACTTATTCTATTTTATACTTTGACCCTATCCCTTTTAAAAGTGTGTGCTTCTAACTACCCTTCCCCTCAATCTGACCACCCTTCTATCATCCTTATCCCCTTCCCCCTACTTTCCTGTAGGGTAAGATACCCAATTGAGTGTGTATGTTATTCCCTCCTTAAGCCAAATTCAGTGAGAGTAAGTTTGACCCATTGCCTTTTACCTTCCTGTTCTCCTCCTCCATTGTAACAGTTTTCACTTGCCTCATTTATATGAGGTAATTTACCCTATTCTATCTCTCCCTATTTCCTCTCACTATATTCCTCTCTCACCACTTAATTTTATTTTTTCGATATCATCCCTTCCCATTCAACTGATTCTGTGCCCTCTATGTATATATGTACACATATATATACAAAATCACACATGAATTTATTTGCACATATATCCTCCTATATAAACACACACATATATACATATACATACATACATATACATGCATATTTAAATATATATGTATATTTATACACACATATATTACCTTCAACTATCTTCATACTAAGAAAAGTCTCATGAGTAACAATTATTATTTTACCATGTAGTAATGTAAATATTTCAATTTTAATAAGTTCTTTATGATTTCTTTCCCCTGTTTACCTTCTCATGCTTCTCTTGCTTCTTGTATTTGAAATTTTCTATTCAACTTTTTTTTTTCCATCAAGAATGCTTGAAAGTCCTCTATTTCCTTGAATGACCACATTTTCCCCTGAAACATTATACTTAGTTTTGCTGGGTAGGTGATGTTTGGTTGTAATCCTAGCTCCTTTGACCTCCAGAATATCATATTCCAAGCCCTTTGATCCTTTAATGTAGAAGCTGCTAGATCTTGTGTCATCCTGAAAGGGTTTCCACAATACCCAAATTATTTCTTCCTGGCTGCTTCTAATGTTTTCTCGTTGACCTGGGAACTCTGGAATAAGGCTATAATATTCCTAAGAGTTTTCTTTTGGGAATCTTTTTCAAGAGCTGATCAGTGAATTCTTTCAATTTCTATTTTGCCCTCTGATTCTAAAATATCAGGGCAATTTTCCTTGAGAATTTCTTGAAGGATGATTTCTAGGTTCTGTTTTTGATCATGGCTTTCAGGTAGTCCAATAATTTTTAAATTATCTCTCCTGGATCTATTTTCCAGGTCAATGGTTTTTCCAATGAGATATTTCACATTGCCTTCTATGTTTTCATTTGTTTGGATCTGTTTTGTAGTATCTTGATTTCTCATAAAGTCATTAGCTTCCAATTGCTCCAGTTTAATTTCTAAAGAGTTATTCTCTTCAGTGAGTTTTTGCAATTCCTGTTCCATCTCGAAAATTTGGCTTTTTAAGGCATTCTTCTCCTCATTGACTTTTTGGGCCTCTTTTGCCCTTTGAGTTACTCTTTTTTTAAGGTGTTATTTTCTTCAGGCAGGTTGTTGAATCTCTTTTCATGGTTTTCTTGCATCAATCTCATTTCTCTTCCCAGGTTTTGTTCCACTTATCTTACTTGATTTCCAATTTTTTTTGCTTTTTTGGAGAACAATTTGGGTTAAGTGACTTGCCCCACATCACACGGCTAGTAAGTGTATCAAGTGTCTGTGGCCACATTTGAACTTAGGTTCTCTTGACTCCAGGGATAGTGTTCTATTCACTGTGCCAACTAGCTCCCCCCAAATCCTTCTTAAACTCCTTCCTGGCCTGTAACCAGTTCACATTTTTCTTGATGCAGGGGCTCTGACTTTGTTGTCTTCCCCCCACCCCATGCTTTGATCCTTTTTGTCCCCCAGAAGGATTCTATTTGTATTTCCTCTGCTTATTCATCTTGCCAGTAAATTACTTGGATTTTGAGCTCTTTGCCACAGCAGCACTTTGCTTCCAGAAACAGCTTTGTCCCAAATCACTGGATTTTTCATAAATGTTGTCAGAGGTCTAAGGAAGAGCCCTCTCTAAAGACACCACACTAGCAAACTGGTGTTTCTCAACCCAGGTCCACCACCCAAGAAAGCAACTCAAATCCAAGCAGGTCAAAGCAAGAGTGATTGCCCTCTGAAATGTTGCTTACTCCCTCTATAATCTGTAGGCCAGGGGCTCCTGAAGCAGCCATGTAGCAGGCTGCAGCCACAGCCACCATGCCTTTGCCACCTCTCATTCTAGGGGCAGGGGCTGGACTGTGCCCTTCCTTTCCAACAGAGTTCCTGACTGACCTTTTACTTTCTTTTTGGCATTTATGTGTTGAAAAGTTTGGAAACCAGCACTGCTGATGGAGATTCACTCTCCTGAAGTCTGTTCTGGCCACCACTGCCTCCCTGGGGCTCAATCCTGGGGCTCATGAGGGACTGCACTCAGCTCCCATAGGGCTGTGGTAATTCCTTCCTGTTGGCCTGCCAGGCTGGATTCAGTGGGAGATTTGTTTCTCTCTATCACTTTGTGGGTTCTTTAGCTCTCACATTTGTTTAGAGTTATATTTTATAGTATTTGAGGTGGTTGTGGGGGGAGGTCACATAATTTCCTGCTTCTACTCTGCCATCTTGCCTCTGCCTCCAATTGAATATCAGTATTTAGGAGTAATAGGAACACAGAGTAAACAAGATCAAGATCTAGTAGCAAAAAAGTATTATTAAACCCCAAACCACATGCTTATGGGTATGAAGGAACTTATGCTGCTAACAGCATGGGTTCAGATATATGAGAATCTCCCAGCACTGTGAATTTGATTTAAGTTGAAGTCTCATTAAGTTAACCTACAGCATTCATTTGTATATGAAATTAAGTTCTTTGTGTGTGAATGAATTCAGCAATTGCATGTTGTACAAACAATGTTGTACGTGCATGTTGTATGTACATGCAATGTTGTATGAGATAGTATAAAATGGTCACAGTGTAATAGCAATTGGATCTTATGGAGAGTAAGAGGAAAAATCAGGCAATTGTCCTAATGGATTTAGGCAAAGGTCACTATATGTATGAATATGAGAGAGCCACTTTTTTATAGTGAGGAAAATCATAAACATTTTCATTTCTTTTTTCATGGCCAGAAGATTTTCTCTGAAAGGAGTCATATATTTCCTCTCCCATATAGAGACAGCCTTTCTATACCCCATGTAGGAGACTGACATCATTATGTGGTCAGTTCACCCATTCCACACTTCCAGTTCATACTCTCCTCACCTCTAGCTCATAAATTTCCCCTCTTTCTTTAAATCCCATCAGGCGCTCTCTTATGTGTAGCCTTTCTGAATTCCCCCAATTGTAATGTCCTCCTTTACCAGAAAACTTCATTTCATTTTGTATTTATTTTATATAAATATACTTATATATGGGCATGATGTCTCTCCATGCTTACAGAATGTAAGCTCCTTGAAGGTAGGGCTCGTTTCCTTTGTTGTATTTTTATCCCTAGTGCCTAATACAATAAGACAAATATTAGAAGCTTTATAGACACTAATTGTTTTATTGGATTCATCCTCACCCCATGTTTCCAAGCACAGTATGAATCATCACCTGCTGGATGTGCAGCACCTATTGTTAAAGTGTCAGGTGTATTTGATGATCTCAGCAATATGTTTCAGTTCTGAAATATACCGATTCCTTAATTTTAATAATTTCTTTCTAAACAGTTTTACAATGTATTTTGCTTAATTCCAGGTTTTTTTTAATGGAAATGGGAAAAAATCCCTTTATATCCTTGTATAGATCATGTTATGTGGTTATTGCTC
Organism: Gymnobelideus leadbeateri; assembly: GCA_011680675.1. Classification (NCBI taxonomy): domain Eukaryota; kingdom Metazoa; phylum Chordata; class Mammalia; order Diprotodontia; family Petauridae; genus Gymnobelideus; species Gymnobelideus leadbeateri. The sequence continues at coordinate 262,038 of WOXC01005513.1, read as the reverse complement.
CCATTGCCCACATGTGTTTCATTTTGAGAGACTGATGGAATTTTTCCAATTTTAGTCATTCTAGTTCTATTTACTAGTATCCATCTGTCTTAATATAGTAGAGTGATACATCATTATGGCCCAAAATTGAAGACTTTCAATCTCTTGGAACACTATGTCTCTCTAATTATCCAATCAATCTCCTTATTGATTCAAATAAGAAACAGAATATCATGAAGATATTGTATATTTTTGGCCAAACACTATACTAAATAAGAGCTAAGGAAGGAACAAAGTTCAGAAGGAGCTTACTGTATACTGTAAAATGTAAATGTTTCACAGTCGAAATTTAGCTAATATAAAATTTGGAAAATTGGCATAATCCAGTCCAATTAAGCAAATATGAATTTAGTGCAGCAAACTTTCTTAGACTTTTGGGTAAAAAAAAATCTGTCTTCAGGGACTTTACCTAACATTACTCTATGATGTTGAAGTGGCAGTTAGGTTCCTATAGTGCTAGTTCCTACACAAGGTCCCTCGCAAAGCCCCTCAGGGGGCCTCAGGAACCTAGCGTAAAGGTATGACTGTTGTGAAACCTCGCCCTGCACCTGCCTTGTAACCAAGATGTAACTAAAACAAAGAACTGCCCCGTTAGCTTGCAGCCCCCCCTTAGTTTACATCCCTATGTAGCAACAGTTGCCTTGCTGACCGCTGTTTGTTTCAGGAAGTACTTTTTATTGTATAAAAGCTTGCTGGACAGACTTCTCAGGGCTGCCTTCCCTTTTGGGAGACAGTCGCCAGCTTAATTAATAAAAGCACTCCAAAAAAAAATTAATTGGCTATGCAGTCCTGTATCTGCATCAATTGTCCATTACGATGTCACAGTGTTTGCACTACTAAGCAGATACAAAGTGATTTGATTCAGGGTCCTCATATTGCTCAGTGTGGACATAGTATTTAAGTTATTAAATTGTTGGAAAAAATGAGAAAAGGGAGAACGTAGAATACTGGTGCATAAAAGAATGCTTTATGAAAAAGGTGGTGTTAGAGGAAGGTGGACAATCTGAAAATTCTAATTCAGGAGGAAATACATATCCTGAATAAGGGACAACTTATGGGAATCAAAAGAGGCAAGAGGTAAAATGCTGAGGAACGATCTAGGCTTAGAAATATGAAGTAAAAATTCAGACATTTTTCCTCTATCCCTGAACAAAATAGTTTTGGTGACATCAATTTTCTAAAAGTATTGTACAACATTAGTGTTTAAAATTTAGACACTTAGTTTGACCTTTAATTTCAAGAGAAAATACAAAATCAATAATAGAGAATTAAAGTATTAACATTCCTTTTTGATGGTCCATCATCATAAATGACAACAAGTTTCAATAGGAATATTTTTTCCCAAAACACAAGGTTATTAACTGGGAATTATAAATTATCTAAAGGAGAGAAGAGAAAAATGATGGGAAATTTCTATAATTATTGCATGATAAGTATACAGACAACCAACATGTGAAAATTCCACTATTTGGGTCATTATATTAGTCAAGTTTGAAATAATTTTTTCATTGCAGCAATGACATCCTTGTTCCTCAGACTGTATATAAGGGGGTTAAACATAGGGGTGACAATGGTATAGAAAAGAGCAAGTATTTTGTCTGTTCCTTCTGTGTGGGTAGATTTGGGGCGTAAATTCATAATGATAGCTGACCCAAAGAATAAAGCCACAACTATGAGATGAGAAGAGCATGTAGAGAAGGCTTTGGATCTCCCAGTGGCAGATGGAAGCTTCAGGATGGTGGAAATGATTTTGATATAGGATCCAAGTATCAACACAAAAGGAATCATGGCAAAGAGAACAGCATCTGCATAGACAGAGAATTCATTCAGAGAGATGTCTCCACAGGCCACCTTAAATAAAGGATGGATATCACAGAAAACATGATTAAGTTTGTTAGAACCACAGAAGGGCAGAGAGAAAATCTGATATGTTTGTCCAATCTGGACTGGGACCCCACTGAGCCAAGATGCAACCACCAGCTGAACACATACCTTGTGGCTCATGATTAGAGGATAATTCAGAGGCTTACAAATGGCTACATAACGGTCATAGGCCATTACACCCAGTAGTAGACACTCAGTACCTCCCAAAATGAGAAGGAAGCCAAGTTGTACAGCACAGGCCAACAAAGAAATATTTCTTTTTTGAGTCCAAAGGTTCATTAGCATTCTGGGGAGGGTTACTGATGTATAACAGATTTCCAAGAAGGAAAAATTCCCAAGGAAAAAATACATGGGAGTCTGGAGAGCTGGATCAACCTTGGTTATGATAAGAATGAGGCCATTTCCTATCAGGACACTCATGTAGATGACTAAGAAAATCCCAAACAGAATCCCTTGGAGATTGGGAAGATCAGAAAATCCAAGGAGAATGAATTCCATCATATCAGTGAGATTTGTAACTGCCATTGTTTTCTGTGCATCCAATCTGTGTCAATCATGAATTCAGAATTGGCAAGCAATTTTCTCACTCAATGCTTCAGTTCCCTCTTCTGCAAAATGAGTGATTTAGATTAGATGACCAATAATGTCCCTTCTAGGCCTGGTATTCTATATTTTTAGCTTCTTATAATTGTGACAGTCTATATCTTATTATCTAAAATCCCTTTCAGATCTTACATTGTTTGTTCTATATTTTAAACCCCCATCCAGCAACTATTGCTTTATATATTCTACAATGGAAGATACTTTACAAATGATAACATTATAACTTTTTGCTACAAAGTTGCTTCTAGTTTAAAATGACATGACTTCACAAGTCCAGAAGATTTGACATGCATGTAGAACCAGCAATTAGGATGCAGTAAAACTTGTAAAATCATACTAAATCACCATAATACCAATGAGAGTACCGGCAAATATTTATCATTTATATTTTCATAGGATATACAATTTTAAGTGAGTCATGGGTTTTATGGTGGGTAAGGGATGAATGGGAGGTGGGCTAAAGGAAATATAATGATTGGCATTGAGTCAGGTGTTTCTTTAACTTTGTTCATACAATTATTTTATGTAGGAAATTCCACCCCCCCTACTTTTCACTATTTATCAGAATCTTTCTCTCATTTCTAGGCCAGATTGAATTATCTTTTTCCCCCTCAAGCTTTCCCAGGCCACTGCATCTCAAAATGATCTCTACCTTCTTTGCACTCTTAGGGTCGTTGTCTATGTTTTGTAATTGCCATTTGCAGGTCATCACAAAAGCTTTTGTGTGGTTTTAAGGTTCAATATCTTAAAACCATACCTAGACATTTGGAAAACCTATGTTGTGCCCATTCATTTAGTTATTTTGCTATATTTATATATTCTGTGTCTCCAGTGCAATTATTTTTGATGGCAAAGATCCTGTCACATATTTCTTTCTTAGACTTACCCTCTCACCTTTAGGTAAGAGTAGTATATTATATATTTATTAGGCTTTGAAATGCATGGTTTCAGAAACAATAGAAGGACTTTATGCCCCAAAGTACCTGACTGATGCTTTGAACTCCACTACTGAGTTCATTTATTTGGATTAAGAAATTGTTTACCTTCAAAACTCTCTAAAAGATGAGTCACATTGTTCCACTTGCAGTCAATAATACTTCACTTTGTCTTCTTTATCATATCCTTTCTCTTGTGATAGCTAATTGAGAGTTGCTCACAGACAGAAAGGCATAAGTAAATAGGTATATTGTAATAATTAGCATGGTCTCTGTGCTTAATGTGGTAAACTACCTGGAAGGAATGACCAAAATTTATAGCTTTGGATAAGGAAAATCAGAGAGTAACTGATAAAAGTGATATATACACAGAAAGTGATGAGGTCTAGACAAGAAACAATATATATATATATATATATATATATATATATATATATATATATATATATATATATATATATGAAGGTTCTACAATATCCACATAAGGATATTTCTTATGTGGAAGCTTTCCCTACCAAAGGGAAATACAAATTACTTATCATTTAGTACATAATATCAGAGGGTTACCTCAGGCACATAGAGTTAACTGAATTGTTTAGTCTTGAATGATGTGTCAGAGGCCAGGTTTAAACCAAGAATTTTTTTCTGATTTCAAGAACAATATTTTATCAGCTACATCAAAATGCCTCTAAAAGGTGTGAGGGATAGAGGGAAGGAAAAAGAGAGAGAGAGAGAGAGAGAGAGAGAGAGAGACAGACAGAGACAGACAGAGAGAGAGACAGAGACAGAGAGACAGAGAGATTATTTTAGCTATATAAAATAACAAAACTTTCAAAAAGAAACAGTTGCAATATTAATAGAAGCTATGAAATTAGAAAATATTTTCATCAGATTTCTTTGATAAAATCTGAACTCCAACATAAATAATGAACCCACCTTAATTATTATTCACTAATAGATAAGTTATCAAATTATATCAATATTTCAAAAAGAAGAAATATAGTCAAAACCATCTCATAAAAACATTACAAATCATTAATAACAAAAAGTAGTATAGCATTAAGGATTAAGCTGATGACCGTCAGATTTGTAAAGATAATAAAATAAAGAAATAATATTGAAGAAAGCTTGGGAACACACCACACACACAAACATAGTAATACATCATTGATGAAACAAACTTAAGCCAACAATTTTATAAAACAGTTTAGAATTGTGTGTGTGTGTGTGTGTGTGTGTGTGTGTGTGTTTACATAATTAATTGGCCCCTTGAAGAGTTTTGACTATGGAGTCCACTACTGGAACCTACACAATGTAAAATTCAGAAATAAAATCCAACATTATTTTGAATTATCTGTAGCAACATTTTTGTGGCTTAATAAAAAGCTGGAAATAACTTAGGTGCTCTTCAACTGATAAGTGACTGAACAAACTGGGCTATCAGAATGTGATGGAATTCTGTCGTGCAATAAAACATGGGGAACTTGAGGAACACATAGTAATGTTAAAAGTCTTGAATGTACAAAGGTAGAATAAAGGAAGAATCAAAAGAACCACAGTCACACTGGAAAAAGAAATTAAAATATGAATATTGCTAAACAACAATTGACTTCAGGTCTAAAGAAATGAACATTTTAAGCCTTTCTCTGGGGAGAACATATTGGGGAATGCACAGCAAACCCAGAAATGATGGTTGCATAAGAAACAAGAAGCACTAATAAAATGAAAAGCAATAGCAACAATGGAAGCCATGTCAAGCATGCACTGTGAAGTTATGACTGCAATGCCTGTGATAAGGAACTTTTATGTGCTTGTTGTGGTATTATAGGAAGGGAGTACAGTCCATGTGAGAATGATATGAACCCCAGTCCCTTATCTACCAGTGCACATTTAGGAAATATGATTATAGATTTCAAACTGAAGAGACCTTTGAGGTCAGCTAGCTCAACCTCCTAATTTTACAGTTGAGGAAAGTTGGCCCAGAATTCCAATGACTTAAGCAAAATCACAGAGATAAGAGCCAAGATTTGAACACACATCTTCTGATGACAAATCCACCATGCTTTCCACGTTATATTGCTGTATCTCTAAATGCTTTTACAATCAAATGAAACTTGATTTGGGAAGTAATGATCTAGAGAATTTGATTCACAGGGAAATGCTTGTCTTAATCCTAGATTTTTAGAAGGTTCATGAACTTGGAAGAGAAAAATTTATTTTCACTTTAATTGGTTTCCTTTGTAATCCTATGAATTTTTTTCAAATTTATATTCTAAAAATAATATATTCTGAGGAGAAATTCACCAGACTGCGAAAGGGGCCTATATATTTTTTTAAGTTTAACACTCCTGATTTAGAGTTCTGTGATGTCGATTTAAAACTGGCCCAGATTCTGTGGATTAGATTTTAAGCCTCTGACCCCACTTGCCTATTTACTTATAACAAATTAGTTGATTCAAACAGCAATTATCATGTACCCAATTATTAAGTAACTATTCATTAAGTACTTTCTCTTTGCCAGAAATTATTCAAGCTAAAGTTTGTATGGAGTATGTTGAGGAAAATAAATACATGAATAAATTCATGTTTGAATGAATGAAATTAAGGAGCCTGGAAAAATAATGTGCATCTTACTCTCATCTTCCAGTAATTTTAAAGTCCTTTGGGATTATGAACCTATAGCTAGAATGGACCACATAGGCCATGTAATCTATCCCCTATCTTCTTATTCAAGTTGTTAATTTAATAAATAGGTCCATGGGCTTCTAAAATAGAGAATAGCTATGATTTCACTTATTTTTCAACCTTGCTTCCTCCCACCTTTACAAAGAATAGATGTATTAAATAAAACTTGTCTTTAGTATATTACTCATTTGTATACTTTGTTTTATTGCTGAACATTATTTACCTTTCAATAAAAATAATACTATCTTAGCCTCTCATAATAGTAAAGAGCTTTATACATTTTGATGTGATTTTCTAGCCATTTTGTTTGAGTTAATAATAATTTGAGGAAATAAAAGTGCCCTTTGAAACAGGATCATGTATGTTAAAGAGATTCCCATCCAGGTGTCATAAAGATTTCTAATTTTTTATTGAATCTTGATCCCTGATTAGGATCACAAGATTTGGAAATCTCAGGTAGCTTATAGACCATCTGTGATATGCACAAAGAACTTTACTATCTGAGTTGTCGAAGCCAAAATAGTAATATAGCTCATACATACCTTGCCCAGATTCAGCTGCTTCTTTCTGAGATGAATAAATTGTTAAAGTATAAATATAAAATAACTCATTTATATAGCAAGCACTTTAAGGTTTCCAAATTCCTTACATACATTATCTGATGTTAACCCTGTAGGTGCCCTGTAAGGTAGATGCCACAATAGTTATTATTCTCATTTTGTAGAGGATAAAAAAAAATAATGTAAAAAGTTGGGTAGTTATCTGGAGGAAGGATTATAATCTATCCCTGTTTGTCTCACAGTGTGAAGTTACAAACAAGGGGGAAAATGTACAGAAAGGTTATGCTTGGCTCGATGTCAGTATTTCTGTATTTGGTGGTGGAGCAGAGAGGGAGAAGTTGAAACAATCACCAGAAATAACAGTGGAATGAATAAAGTTAGTTTGCACTGGGTTCCCCTGTTTGGAACTCTTGCAAAAGGGCCTTGATTGTCAGCTGGGTTAGGATAGAATTTCTTATTTTTTCAGATATGGTTGGACTAAATATCTTGTTTAGGTCCATAAAAAATTCAAAATTCTGTGAAGTTGGAGAATTTGTCCAAACTTACAACTAATAAATGAAAGAGTTGGAATTTAAATCACTGCTCTCTTGAATCCAGCTTCAACATATTTGCTACCAAACCTTCCTGCCAGTCTTTTAATATTAAACCTTGCACTACCACCAAATTTTGTGAGAGGTATCATTTCCCCCTTCTGAAAAACTTTCCTTGTGTTCAACTCAGAGCTTTTAAAGTAGGACTCCATGTCTTCTCTTTTCTGTGGGGACACTTCCTCTCCCATGTCAATTTTTAATGTTTAATGAGAATTAAGTTCTAATGACTCCAAATCCAGGACATTTACATTCATTAATTAGGTAGAGTGACATAATATAAAGAGCGCTGGGGATAGAGGACAAAGTCTTATTTCCAGTTCTGGATCTTCTACAATTTCATAGTAAAGCTGTTGTCAAGTCAACATCTGCCTCAATTTTTTCATCTGCAAAATGGGCAAAATATAGTAGGAAATAGTTTGTAAAGTGTTTTACATGTATTAAATTAATTTGATTCTCTGAAACCCTGAGAAATATATGTTATTATGCTATCTGCCTTTTACACATGAGGAAACTGAAACTGAGGAAGTTTAAGTGACTTGGCCAGGGTACCATAGCCTGTAAATGTCTGAGATAAAATTCAGATTCAGTTCTTCCTGAGCCCTGCCCTCTATCTACTGTGCCACCTAGAAGCCTAATGATACTTCTACTTCTTACTAATGAAAGAGTTTTAGTAAATATTTAGAACAACAACCAGGAACTTATTTACCTAATACTTCTCTTCTCTGTAGCATCTATTATCTATTATAATATTAAGACAATGTTAAGTTAAATCCCCCTTTAGCCCTTGGAAGGGTGAATCGATATAATTGAAATATCAAGAGACTGTCACTACAACAGTACAGACAAGAAAACTGGAATGGGAGACAGAAGTCCTGGGTTTGAATCCAAGTTCCAGAACTTATTATCTATGTGACCTTGGATAAGTCCCTTTCCCTTTACAGAGTTCAGTTTATTCTCTAAAATGAGGGCATTGGACTAAATGACTTATTTTGTTCCTTTCTAATTCAAAATTCTATCATAGCATTACAAGAGCATGATAACTAGGAGGCAGACAGACAAAATAATAGATAGAACATTGGACCTGAACTAACGATAGAAATCAGTTCAAACCTGGCCTTAGACACTTACTAGATTTGTGACTGAAAAAAATCACCTAATCTCTGATTGCCTCAGTGTTTTTATCTGTAAAATGGGGATAATAATGCAACTGTCTCCCAAGGATGTTATGAGGTTAAAAAGAGATAAAATTTATTAAGGGTTTTCCAGTCCTGCAGTGCTATATCAAGGCTAGCTATTTAATATCAGAGTGAACTTGGCAATCAGTAGAGAGCAGATAGGCAGTGGATTATGCCAGGCAGCATAATGATTCTGTATGTCTCCTAGCTTTATACCTATATAATCTGAGGATCAAATGTGTCCTCTCCCTACTCTAACTAAATGTTCTAGGATACCAGTGATTATAAGCTCCTATAAAAATATGTTCCAATGATCAAATCTTGGGATAACCCTGGTTGCATGTACATAAATCTAACAGAAAATACAGCAATAAAAACATCTTGGTGATGAATGAAAAAGACTTACTTAAGAGACCTGATCAATATCATAAAAAAATTTCACTCCAGAGAACTTATGATATAACATCTTTTGAAAAAGAGAGGATTGACTTAGGAGAAAGAACGAAATATATCTTTGATTATGCACATTAGTTATAATCCTTTTTTAATATTTTCCTAATAATAGAGGACAAAAGAACAGAGGAATAAAACATTTGCTAATATTAGAAAATAGATATTTTTAAAAAAGTTTGTTGATAAAACTTTTGTTCCACTTACCTCAACTTAATACACATGTTTTTAACAATTAAGCTTGGGTTGGTCATGAAAATTTCATAAGACATTAAACAAAGCTAGACATCACTTCAAGTTATTTCCCTGTTAACTACTTTTATAGCACATGCATGTTAGGCAAGTATCAAAAAAATCACAAAAGCAAAAAAACCTAAAAAAGTTAAATACATTTGTTTTTTACTGCTGTGTTTGATATACAGTGACTTTATGAATATCAAGCAATTCATTTTAATGCATCTTTACTTGTACATTGGTTCTTAGGTTGCCTAAACCACTTAAATACAAATAAAATGAATGTAGTAAAAATAATGAAAGTTAACCACAGGTAACTTTACAAATAATGGAATGTGAACCATTTCTGCCCTTCTCCAGAGTAAATTGATTGGGTTAAAACTTTGTCTTAAGGAACACTTTTGCAACTGCAATCATAGAAGTGCACACATTGAGACCATGTATTCCACAGTTACACATGGAATGATATGTAATTATCTATGGGACATCTGTTTCTACCACAGCCATGAGTTCTCCAAACCTAAAGTACCCACAATAACTACATCTGTGGCTGGAACCAATTATCCCTTTATCCCCACCACAATGACCAAACAATATATGGGCAGTTTTCTTTGCTTAGATATGGAAGCTGTTTTAACATTGGCCTTGTGAAACCACAATGTACCAAAAGTACTATGCCAAACATGTAAAATTGTGTATAAAAATTCCATATCCCCATATTGGCCACCTCATATAAAAACAGATAACTCCTCAAATGTTAACTCTCTCTACTCTACTAATATTTTTTTTTTTTTTTAAGCAATTGGGGTTAAGTAACTTGCTCAAGGTTACACGGCTAGTCATTATTTGTGTGTGGGTGCTCATTTTCTGAGGCCGGATCTGATCTCGGGTCATCCAAACTCCGAGGCCGGCACTCTTACTCACTGCGCCACCTAGCCGCCCCTTTAGGGCAATTGGGGTTAAGTAACTTGCCCAAGGTTACACGGCTAGGTTTTTGTTTTGTGTGGATTAAGTGTCAGAGGCCGGCTCCGAACTCAGGTCCTTCTGATTCCAGGGCCGGCGCTCTATTCACTGCGCCACCTAGCCGCCCCTACTCTACTAATATTAAACATAAAAACCACATGGGAAATATAGGAATCCAAATAGAAGTAACATAAACCTGTCATAAATAATAAACAAAAACTATTTGTGGGATGGCATGGATGACAAATGGTCTACTGTGTAAATTTTAGAACGAGGCAGACAAAAATTGCAAGGCTGGTTAATTCTCTCCTCATCCTCCTGCTTCAGCTTCAGCTCCTTGGGTGACTGATGTCCACAACGTCAAGATGTCTCTCAGTAATTGCATCATTAGTGTGCTGTCTTTATAGGATTCTTCAATTAATGTATCAAGTTCAGCAATGACGTCATGAAAAGCTCTCTTTGCTAGGGAGCAGGCTTTCTCTGGAGAGTTCAGGATCTTATAATAGAAGGTCAAGGCCAGACCCAATCTTATACTGTGTGGTGGTTGCATCTCCTTCTTCCTGGTTTCAAATGCTTCTTGATATGCTTGTTGGGATTGATCCACTATTCCTTTCTTGTCATTACCAGCAGCAACCTCAGCCAAATAACTGTAGTAGTCTCCCTTCATTTTCATATAGAAAACTTTGCTTTCTGCTTGTGAAGCATTAGGAATCGAGTACTTTTCCAATAAAGACAGCACATCATTGCTGATAGCTCTTAGTTCTGTATCAATTTTCTCTCTGCATTCTCAGGCTATCTGCTGTTTTTTTCTCAGCACCTTCCATCTTCTGCTCAATACTTGAAACAAACCTCCAAGATGACCTTTGGGCCCCTACAACATTTTTGTTAGCAACAGAGAGAAGATTCCTCTCCTCACTGGATAATTCTGCTCCTTGCTCAGTTACATACTTCATGAAGGCTGCCATGTCCTCAAATCCCTCAGCCTGCTCAGTCAATTTGGCCTTTGGCACAGCTCATTTTTATACATGACAAAATGTTCTGTGCCTGGAGTGAGAGATGGTGGCAGAAGGATGGACTTGGGGGTATTCAGCGGTTTCTGAGCAGCGGCAGTGGCCAAAAATAGATTTTTTTTAAAAAAAGAATGGACTTGTGTTTCCCAGATCTGGGTCCAGATACTTGTTCCACTAATTTGTACTGGCATCAGCTAATAAATGTTAATCAGCAATAATTATTAAGCCTCTATTATTTATCAGACATGGTACAAAGTGCTAGGGATACAAAGAAAGGTGGACAGTCCCTGATTTCAAGGAGGTAAAAATCTAATGGGTGAAACAACATGTAAATAGCTTGGACAAATAACTAGAAAAATACAGAATAAATGGGAGATAATCAACAAATATAAGGTACTAGAATTAAAAGAGATGGGAGGGGGGCGAGGTGGCACAGTGAATAGTGCACCAGTCCTGGACTCAGGAGCACCTGAGCTCAAATCTGGCCTCAGACAATACTTACTAGCTATGTGACTTTGAACAAGTCACTTAAAAACAATTTCTCTGCGTTCCACCCTCCAAAAAAGGAAAAAGAATATTCAAACATATTGGTAATTTTGTGGAATCTGACAAATTGTTAGAGAATAAAAAGAAGATTTTAAAATAAAGGCTATTGTAAGAGATTGCCCAAATCACAGAATTAAAATATTTTATGATATAGACAATTTTTAGGTCATCCAATTCATCTTCAACAAATGCTTTATTAACTTCTGTTTTACATCATTCATTTCTGCCAGATTTTGAGTTACAATTATTTCCCCCCTCCCTGTTTTTCCCCTACCCACCCTCCCAGAACAGCAGTCCCACAAGATATCGCTTCCTCCAATCTGTTCTCTCCCATATCTTCTCCCATACCCCCTTCGACTTTTCCATTAGAGGAAGGTGAATCTTTGTGTCCCAATGCCTGCACATCTTATCTCCCAATTACAAGCAAGAGTATTAATAATAGTATTTGTATATATTTGAAACATTTAATCTTAAGACCTCGAATTTCAGATCCATTTCCTTCCTCCCTTGTCACCCATTCTCTCTGGGAAGATAAGTAATTCAGTATATGTTGTACATGTCTAGCTATGCAAAACATTACCATAGTAGATATATTGTACAAGGCTGCTTATAATTCCCTCCCACTCATCCCACCCCCCACCTGGTCCATTCCCTACTTGATCCTGTCCCTCTTCTACAGTGGGTACTTCCAACCTCTCCTTCCCCCAAGGATGCCCTCCCATCCATCATCTCTCCTCTCATCCCCCTTCCCCCTATTCTGCTGCAGGTTGAGATATCCCATTTAGTATGTATCTCATTCTCTCCCTGAACCAAATTCAATGAGAATGTGGTTTTGTCTTTTTGCCTTCCTATTCTTCCCCTCCCTTGCAGCCTCTTCACCTTGCTTCTTCCACATGAGATAGTTTATCCTACCCTGTCTCTCCCCATCTCCTCTTGCCACTTTCCTCTCTCACCTCATAACTTCACCCCTTGAGTATCCTCCCTTCCCAACCAATTTAACCTATGCCCTCTATCCATATATAACTGTAAACATATATACACACATTCACATATGTATTCATATGACCGACCATACACCATTCTTCCATTATTTTCATACTGAGAAAGATTTCATCAGTCACAGCTATTGTTTTTCCATATAGGAATGTAAATAGTTCAATTCTGATAAGTTCCTTTTGATTTCTTTTCCCTGATTACCTTCTTAGGCATCTCTTGCTTCTTGTGTCTGGATGTCAAAGTTTCTATTCAACTCTGGTTTTTTCCTCAAGAATGCTTGAAAGTCCTCTATTCCACTGAATGACCATATTTTCCCCTGAAACAAAATACTCAGTTTTGCTGGGTAGGTGACCCTTGGGTTCATTCCCAGTTCTTTTGCCCTCTGGAATATCATATTCCATGCCCTTCAATCCCTCAGTGTAGAAGCTGCCAGGTCCTGGGCTATTCTGATTGTGTTTCCACAATATTGAAATTGTTTCTTCCTGGCTGCTTGTAGTATTTTCTCCTTGATCTGGGGATTCTGGAACCTGGCTATAATATTCCTGGGAGTTTTCTTTTTGGGATCTTTTTCAGGAGGTGATCGGTGGATTCTTTCAACCTCTATTTTGCCCTCTGGGTCTAAAACATCAGGGCAATTTTCCTTGAGAATTTCTTGAAGGGTGATTTCTAGGTTCTTTCTTTGACCATGGCTTTCAGGTAGTCCAATAATTTTTAAATTGTCTCTCCTGGATCTATTTTCCAGGTCAGTGGTTTTTCCCATGAGATATTTCACATTGCCTTCTATTCTTTCATTTGTTTGGATCTGCTTAACAGCATCTTGATTTCTCATAAAGTCATTAGCTTCCATTTGCTCCAGTCTAACTCTAAAGGAATGAATCTCCTCAGTGAACTTTTGAGATTCTTTTTCCATCTGGCAAATTCGACTTTTTAAGGCATTCTTCTCCTCATTGCCCTTTTGGGCCTCCTTTGCCATTTGAGTTAGTCTATTTTTTAAGGTGTTGTTTTCCTCAGTCAGGCTGTTGACCCTCATTTCATACTTTTCCTGCATCCTTCTCATTTCTCTTTCTAATTTTTCCTCCACATCTCTTATTTGATTTTTAAAGTCCTTCTTAAGGTCCTCTGTGGCTTGCAACCCGCCCATGTTTTCCCCTGGGGCTTTTGGAGCAGGACTTCTTACCTCACAGCCCTCCTCTCGCTCTATGCTTCAATCTTCTTTGCCCCCAAAGTAGGAGTCTAAGGTTGCATTTTTCTGTTTAATTTGTTTCCTTTGCCTTGGCATGTTGCCACTTAATTACTTGACTTTTGGGCTTGTTGCCACAGTATGGCTTTGCCGCCAGATAGGGGAATTTTCGTCCCGGACACGTGGGGGGGCAACTTCTGTTTCTGGCAAGCTGGAAACCCACCCACAACCTCCACCCCAGATCACAATCCAGATCCAGGGAGGTTAAAGCAAGAGCGATTACCCCCCAAGACTGATTGCTGGATCTCCCTACAGTTTGAAGGCAGGAGCTGGAGCTGCCTCTGAAAACTACAAAATGGCGTGTCTCCTCAACGGCTTGTAGCCCCCAGGGGAGGAAGCCGATCCGTTCCCCATATACTGGTCCCAAAATCCATAGGGCACTAACCTCTCACTTTGTCCTAGGCATGTCTATGTTGATAATTCTGGAATCGCCATAGCTGCTGATGTTCTCGGGTCCCTCCAGCTGGCCGCTGGCCCTGCCTCCCTGGGTGTAAAACCGTGAATCAGGCAGACCTGTACTTGGCTCCCTGCACAATGCCAGTTCTGAGAGCACTGCACTGGTCCTTCCTGCAGGGCTGCTGGGCTGTCCTCAGCGGGAGGTTAGCTTCTCTGTGTAGTTCTGTGGGTGTTGGGGCTCCAGAAGTTTTTCAGAGTCCCCTTTTACATAGTTTGGAGGTAGTCTATGGGGAGAGTGGCTTGGACGAGCTGTTTCTACTCCGCCATCTTGCCTCTGCCCTGCCCCCCCATCCAATTCATCTTTAAATTAATTTAATTGCACTATTGTCTAATTATATTTCTTCATATTTCCCTCAAGAACAACACTAAAACTATTTCAAATGGTTCCTAAATTCTAGGTAAATTCTATCTACATAATTCCTTTGATCTATTAGTTTAGTAATTATGCCAAAAAGTGAAGAGGGAAGGGATTATTCTGCAAAGATCTGTTTCTGAAACACTTTTGGTGATTGTTTTTATCAGTGTTAATTTTTCCATTTATCACAAACCATCTATTAAATTCAGTCTAGCAATTGGATAGAAATTTGTGTAAAATATGCAGATTTAATTTTCTTTTCATTATTTATAATTGGTTCATCATTTTCCTTTCTCCAACATTGTGATATTTCTATTCTTGACATTTTTACATATATATTTAATTGTACCTCAGAAATGAAATCTGTAAATCTTTTTACTATTTCAGGATTTAGTTCACGGAGATTTGGACTTTGACATTTTTTCTTTAAACTAATACTTAGTATATTTAAGTAGTAATCCTTATAAAAGTGTTTAATTTTAAATTCCTATAGGTATTCACATAATACTGTGCCTATTTACTGTTTCTCAACATGCATTTTATTTTCAAACATATTCTGGTGCCCTCTTGTGGGAGAGTCTATCTTTAAATGTATAAATAAAGTTTCATCGCAACATGTGTGCTCAGCACAGATGAGATATGATATGGGAAATTCTAAGATTTTGAAGTTTTGTCCTGTTATTTTGGATTTGCATGTAATGTCAAAAATTGCTTTCAAAGAATGAAGATGAACAATAGAGGGTACTTGATTGACTATTTCTCATATTTAAAATAAAACCAACATATAGTTTTAAAGGTAAAGATATTGACCCAAACAATTAGCCTTAGCGCATAAAAGAACATAATCACAGATTTGTCTATTCCCTAACTGTTACAATGTGCCAAGCCCACTTCACCCCCCGAGACACACATATCATGGGTTCTTTACAAGGCTCAACTTGATAGGATTAAGAAAGAAGGTGGGTTATGTTATGGGTAGAGTTCTTCACTTGGATTGAGGAAAACTTAAGTGAGCATCCTGCCTAAGAAATTTGCAAGATTTGTGACCCTAAGAAAGCCACTTAAGACTTTTTATTTGTTTCTTCAACTGTAAAGTAGAAGTAATAATAATAATAATAATAATAACATATGTAATGAAAGTAGCTACCTTATAGGATTTTGACATGATCAGAAAAGAGTATGTGTCAAAGTACTTCACAGACCTTAAAGTCCTATATAAATGTTAGCTCAAGGGAGTTAGAAATTATCTAGTATATTCCTTTCATTTTATGGGTGACAAAACTGAGGCTTAAAAAATACACTAATTAAGCAAGGCCATTAATTGTTAGATACCTCTCTTTTAACTTAAAATACAGCCATCTGGTTACATTGCTCTAAATCACTATAATATGAGGACACTCAAGTCCTTTCTTGATGACTAGCGGGAGATTCATGCTCCTCTTGTCTTCTACAGAGACATGCTCTAGCAAAGGCAAATTTGTTGGAAGAGTTCTGTGGTTTTGTTTAAAATTAATGAAGATAATGATTTTATTGGTTTTGTAATAAATCAATCTAACTCATTTTCCTAGCACTTTCTTTGTTGAAAGCTCATTCCTCACAAGAACTCCATGAGATGTAAGGTGTGCTTAATTTATAGATGAAGACCCTGCTTTCAGAAAGAGTGAAAATGAATAGCCAGGATTCATTCAACTTGAAAGTGGCAGAGCCAAGACTGGAACCAAGATCTCTCAACTAAATACCCAAGGGTCTTTCTATAATAGCAGGTGGCCTCATTAATATATTTTTAGTGCCTTGGATATGTAGTCAGAAGACATTGATTCTAATAAAAGGTGAAAAGTGACCTTGATGTGTGTGAGGAGTTATCTCCACAGAGCAGAGCTGGACAGAAATCCTCTACTTAAAGAGCTCTAGTACACTTTTAGCGATTTAGAAAGAAATGAAACCTTATTTTTGTTGTTGTTTTGGGGTTAAAAGGGAATAAATGATGCATATGTAAGTATATCAATATTTATCTATCAATAAAAGAAGCAGCTGAATATGATTTCCTCCCATCTTAAAAAGGTAATAATTTTATTTTCATATCTTCAACTTTTCACTTGAGGGTTACTTATGAGCAGCTGACTGCTAAGCTCTCTAAAAAATCTTGAATATTAGGTTCCTAATGAGGGATCAAGTGAATTGAAATACTCACAGAATTATGTGAGCCACCTCCTGGAAAATTTTAGGATCATACTTGCTCACAATTCGAATCAGGATGAGTAAAAGAAAAAATAGAATTTTCAGATTTTAAGCACTACCAGATTAAATAAGAACAAAGTGAGGGAAGTTTGTTAAAATGATAAAAAAAAAACTTTATTATAACACAAAGGTTATAATGGTCACATTAATGAAAATTCAAAGGTTTATAAACACAAACTGAACAAGAAAACACAACCAGTAAGGAAAGAATATAGGAAAGCATCAGTAAAATCATTATTATAACACTTTTTAAATTATTATTCCATTTGGTCAGTTTTTTACTAAAGTATCACTAAACTTACTATGTGACAGTCATGAGGTTCAGGGTTAAGTGCTAGGGGAGAGAGAGAGAGAGAGAGAGAGAGAGAGAGAGAGAGAGAGAGAGAGAGAGAGAGAGAGAGGGAGAGGGAGAGAGCATAAATATAAATGACTTAGGTATAGACTATAGAGATATCAAAAAAGATACAAAGATGGAGATAGATGATTATAACTTTATAATTAACTTTATTTCCTTTCTAATCATATGTATTTTTATTTATATTTATGATTTATAATGGGTCCAAAGCTTTTACCACACTGTGAAAGGGGTATATAACAGCTAAAAATGTTCATATAAGAATTGTTTTAAAAATGACATGTTTTTAAGTTTCTCTGGATAAGTCTCTCTGTTCCCTTTTTCTTAGCATGCAAAGCTGTAACCAGCATTTGCACTGGTCAAGCACTGCCTGACTAAGCTCATTAGGATAGCCTTCCCCCACTTCCATCCATCAATATAGGAAATACTTCCACAGGAGCTGTGGCAGTTGTTACCTAATGACTTAATATTCTTATGAAGTGATTGTTATAATTCATTCAGACAGTGCTGATTAAGACAGGTAAATCTTAAATTTCACAGTAATCATTCGCAAGTGGTAGGCCTGAAAAGCACAAACCACAAACTCCTTGGAGTTGAGGAGAGATAAGGGGTGGCCTTTATGATTACTTTAAGCATTTGTGAACACACCTGAGAGGTCTTTATGCCTTCAATTTAATTAAATTAATTTAATTAATTAAAAAAAATATATTAGAATAGCAAATGATTACTCTTGCAAAGGCTTTCAGGAATCACCTAGTATAGTATTTTCATTTTCGAGGTAGGGAAACTGAAACCCATACTTAAGGTAGTGGGTCATTTTCGTATGTAATAGCTGGAATGTATATTGAGATTTGGTGACAGGTAAGTTAACATAGATTGAAGATTACACTGAACAAAGACAGGTAGAATGATGAAAGACCTTGAGCATATGTCATAGGAAAGTCAACTGAAGCAGTAGGGATATTGAGCCTAGAGAAGAAACGGCCCCATTCCTAGCTTTTGGTGACTTAATGTCTTCATGTGGCTCTTAGGATCTGGCATCACAGACTTAGAGGTATGAGGAAATTGAGAAGTCATTTGATCCATTGACAGAAAAAGAACCTGAAGCAAAAGCAAGTTAGAGAATTGTCCAAGGTGACAATTGTAAGTGTAGAAGTGAAATGAAAACACTAATCTTCACATTTTACATTAAGCCTGTGTGTATGTGTATGCAATGTTTTTTGCACTTTAGTGCTTCCCTGTCTTCCAAGACTTTCAACAGAATTGATTAATTCAGATCTATCTTTCTTTTACATTGACTAAACTTACATTCTCTCTGCTGACTTTATTCCCTGTCAGCATTTACTCCCTTATATACCTATTATTTCAGGGAGTCATTTGCAGCCAGCTCTCACAGTGGGGAAGCACAGGTAATAATTGTTTTTAAGATGCTTTTGGAAGTATTTTAATTTGACACCACTTCCAAATGGTATTACAATTGTACAACTTATTAACCTGTAATGAATATCTAATTGCAGGATTATAAACCTCATTCAATAAAGGAGATATTTTTATTTAGAAGTTTTTCTTGGTGTTTTAAAAGTATGACATTAAGATAACCTGCTATTAGTACTAGTACTAGTACTAGTGAGTGTATGTGTGTGTGTATGCACATACATATACATATGACAAAGTCCTTTCCATCAAGGAACTTCTATTTTGTCTGTAGACACAGACAAGAGAGATAGTAAAAGATCTCAAATGAGATGGGATGACACATAAGCATTATCCTGAAAGATGGGAAGAATTCTTACGGATGAAGTCTAACAACATCCCAAGAACGAGAAACATAATAAACACAAAGAGTAAAGCAGACATGATCACAGATTTGAATTTCAGCCATCATTGTGATTAATCATTACATATTATTTTTTACCTATCTGAGGACTATAGATACACAGAAAGACAGATAGATAGAAAGACAGATATTGACAACTACCAAAATTCCATTCAAAGTGAAGCTGAATCCTGCAGTAGAAAGAAGCCTGAATGTTGAGTCAAAAGATTTAAGTTGACTTGACCTCTCTATGCCTGAAGTTGCTGAATTTATATGTAATTGTAGAGGACCAGGTGAGAATTTACTCAAATTTCCTTTTTTAACTTCTAAAACATGTGGCATCATGATAATATTAATATCTACAAGAAAATAAGCTTTTTTAACAAAGAAAATAAGCTCTAAAAGCACTTACTATGTAGCAGGCACTGTTTTAGGCACTAGAGATATAAAACAAATAGATGAATTAATCCTTTGCTTTAGGAATTTATGTTCTAACAGTGAAGGAAATACACAAATGAATAGGTATTCACAAAATAGAATTATAGTTATAAAAAAAAAAACGTGTTAACCAAATGTAAGACAACCTCAGGGGAAAAAGAACTAGTGGTTAGCCAAAATTGAGAAGGAAAATCAGATGATTCAGGAACAAGATTGAGCTTAAGCTGAGACATAAAAGAAACTAGGTATGGCTTTCTGAAAAGTAAAGACAAAGAATGAAACATTCTAAAGATAAGTGACAGCTCACAAAATAACTTTAAAGATATAATGCCATATATTTGGAACATTAGTAAATTAATATGGCTAGATGGTAAATTATATTAAGGACATCATTTGTATGAAGGCTAGAAAGTTAGGCTGTGCCCAAATTCTTGAGGTTTAAAAGCCAAAGAGAAGATGTGATGTTGGTGTTAGAAATAATAGGGAGCTCCTGGACTTAACTGAGTTGAGATTTGAAGGATTATCAAACCTGATCTTTGGAAAAGTCCCATTGGCAACAATTTTGCTATTTGAATGACTTAACAAGGCATTTATTAGATATAAGATATAATTTTCAATGGGAGAAAATTTATGGATTGAAATTTCAGTATGAGTTTTCTAGAATAATAGAAGGCTTTAAGCATAAAATAATTTATAACTCAAGCCATTAAAAATAAATCCTGTAAGTCACATCTTGTATGATAGCAGACACAAAACATTTTGGTGAACTAAAAAATAGTCACTTAAATGAATGAGTTTGGAATAGAGAATATAGAACGTCCAGTCAGAAGGGAAACTTAGAAATCATCTAACGTAAGCCCCACATTTTACAGAAAAGAAACATGTGGAGTGGTGAGAGGGAAAAGACTTGTCTGACCTGAACTAATTATTTCCACTGATGGAATACGCAGGTGGGGAAATGGTAAGAAGAAATCATTCTTTTGGGGTAGAATTTATTCTCCTGGGATTTTCTGACCTTCCTCACTTTCATATCATTCTGTTCGGTATTTTCTTAGTTATCTACATGAGTATCTTTTTGGGAAATGGCTTGATCATTTTAATAGCCATGGTTGATCCAGCTCTCCAAACCCCCATGTATTTCTTCCTTGGAAACTTTTCCTTCTTGGAAATCTGTTACACATCAGTCACCCTTCCCAGAATGCTGACAGACCTTTGGACCCAGAAACTAAATATTTCTCTATTAGCTTGTGCTGTACAACTTGCCTTTCTGCTTATGTTAGGAGCCACTGAGTGCTTCCTCTTGACTGTAATGGCTTATGATCGTTATGTGGCTATCTGTAAGCCTCTAAACTATCCTCTCATCATGAACCACAAAATGTGTATACAGCTCGTTTCTGGCTCCTGGACCATTGGGATTCCGGTCCAGCTAGGCCTGACATACCAGATTTTCTCTCTACCATTCTGTGGCTCTAAAACACTCAATCATATTTTCTGTGATATTCGTCCAGTACTAAAGGTTGCCTGTGGTGATACTTCTATAAAAGAGTTCTCCCTGTATGCTATTGTTGTTCTGTTTGGTGTGGTTCCCTTTCTATTGATACTCTGGTCCTACATCAAAATCGTAGGGACTATCCTGAAGCTGCCATCAGCCATGGGAAGATCCAAAGCTTTCTCCACATGCTCCTCTCATGTCATGGTTGTTGCTTTATTCTTTTTGTCTGTCATTATTACATATTTACAACCTAAATCTACTCATTCTGAAGGAAATGATAAATTTTTCTCTCTTTTTTACACCATTGTAACCCCAATGTTTAATCCCATTATATATACCCTCAGGAACAAGGATGTCCTTGTTGCACTGAGAAAATTCTTACCAATATCAGGAGGTTAGGAAAGTAAATAACTGATCTCCTCGAATTCAGTTTCTACTTTAATTTGTCTCAAAAATCCTATAAAATATTTTCCAATATTCTCTTTAATATCTCTTTAAAAACCTTACCATCTCCCATGAATAACCTCAAATTCTCAGGATACCTTCTTGTATTTCAAAAATTACTTTACCCAATACATAATTTCTCCCTACATTTTTAAAAAGGACAGTATAATCCTTCCTTAATATTTTGATAATAAATGATTTCCCTCACTTCTAGGGAAGTTGACAAACTCAATTAATCATTGGTTTGGCTATTTTAATACATGAACAATGCAGTGTCAGAAACATATGGAAAGGTTATCAACACGTTTTGCTTAATGGTGCTGGGGAAAATAGCATTTTATGTTTGTATTAATTCTTATAAACTAAGGGCTTAATGAGCTTTTTTAGAAATAATGATTATTGTCAACTATCACTTTTATAACACCCCTAACATTTTAGGGCCAACTTCCCTGGAATTTGTAGACTTGAATTGCTCATTAAATAATGAACGGCATGTTCTAGCTCTTTCCTGTGATAATTTTATCTTTTTATTAGACTAAAGGTAATTTGAACCTTGTCCTATTTTATAACCTTACCTCATAAAGATAGCTCTTTTAGCCTTATGGCTGTTTGATTAATTGTGTGTGTGTGTGTGTGTGTGTGTGTGTGTGTTCTGTGTTTCTGCATATATTTGATGCATTAGAAGAAAATGTCACTCAAATAGATACAGAGTTAAGGAAGACCAGTATAGTTTATAACATTTAAGTAATTAAAAATGACATAAAAGATACATTTTTGAAGAAAATTACTATTAGAGAAAGAGAGGAGACTGCCACACACAATACACTCACACACATACATACGCACACACACACAAACACATATATACGTATATGTTTGTATGTGTAAATGCACATATGTATATATATATACATATGTTTATATAAACATACACATATGGTATAAAGGCCCACTTCGGTGAGAACACAGAATGATCAAAGTAAAGAAACTCAGCTAGAAGAAAGTTACATCTGTTTTACACTATTATGTGAAAATATGTATTAGCATTTTTATATGAAATTTAAAAAAATCTTCCCTTTAAACAATGGTGTGTATAAGAAGATTACAGCATATAAAATGCTAATTTTATATAAATTAGGGGAATTCCCCATTCGATACAATGTCAAAGCAACGTTTACCTAATTGAGGGAAGGGAAGTAGAGGATATGATGGAGACTTTTGAGAATTCTTATAATTTGATCACTGAATTTCTTTATATTTCTGATCTAATAGAAAAGTGAAGAAACAAAAATATATACCAGATAGCACATAAATCATAGATTTAAGGATGGAAGAGTTCTTTTTTTTTTTGTAATATATTTTTGTTTATTTTGGTGAGCATTTCCCAATTGCATTTTAATCTGGATGGTACTTGGGTACTTCAGTTTGCTATCTCTGGTGTAAAGGATATTATCTGAGAGATTTATTGATCTATAGGAAAAGGGAATGGGTCAATAATGTAGGAAGAGACAACTTGAAGGCTAGTTCACATTTGCCATTGGGTTTCCATGAAAATTCCATAAATAGGTCTAGTGAAAGGGACCTTACCATGTTGGATGGGTATAAGGAGAACAAGGACAAAAATAATTTTGGATAAAAATGTGTGGATTACTTGTTATCTGTAACGTTCACATAGATGAGATCATAGATCCAAACACTTATCAAAATATTTTACTTCGTGGTTTACAAAGTGCTTTCATATGTATTATTTAAGTATCTGTAGCAGCAAGCACCCCAACATCCCCAGGGTGGCTGCCAACACAGCTTCTTAGATCTGCTTTTTTTCTTTTCTTTTTTTAATGTTCTTTTTTTTATTTTCAAATTTCCTTTACTTCCCTCCCCCCACCCCCCACGACAGCATATAGTTCAGTATAGGATCTGCAAATACATTCATATTAGACATTAGTCCAATTACAAAGATGTATTGTACTAGGTGGGATGAAAAATGGTAAAGGAGAAATAAAACCAAACAATGAAAAGAAAAAGATCCATTAGTTTGCTTCCATCAGGATTCGAGCTCAGTTCTTGCTAGTTATATCTCTAGATGTCGCATTTCTCATTTTCATGAGTCTTTCGGGATTGACTTATATCACTGCATTCCTGAGAAGAGTCCAGTCTGTCATAGTTGGTCATCACACATACGAAGTGTCTGTGATTGTATACAAATTTCTTCTGATTCTACTCTTCTCGCTCAGCATCAGTTTGTATAAGCCTCTCCAGGTAAATATGAAATCTGTATCCTCCTCGTTACTTATAGCACAATAATATTCCATTACATTCATATACCACAATTTGTTTAGCCATTCCCCAATTGATGGGCACCCCTTCAGTTTCCAATTCTGGAAGAGTTCTTACAAGCCATAGTCAACCTCTAACTTGATCCTATAATTTCATCTCTTCATTTCCTTATGTTATTTGACAGAAATATGAAGAAACAAATACTAGATATTATATAAGGTCATAGATTTAAAGCTGAAAGAGATATAGTGTATCAAGTCAACTTATAATTTTATCATTTATTTATGCTTCTGAACTGACGGAAAGGTGAAGACATGAATGAATACTAGATGACATAGATTTAGAGTTGTAAGAGATTTTACAGGCCATTATGTCAACCCCCTCATTATACTCATGAATCTAAGGGCATAAAAATAACTAAAAGAAGGAAAGAAAATCCATTCCTAAGCATAAAGGCAAGTAGTAAAAAATATATGGGCATAAACAATCAAAGGTAATCCACAAATAAAATGTATAAATACTTTGGACAAGAGAAATTTAGACAATGTGACATAGTAGAGAGCTGGCGTCAGAATTTGTAACTCCTTAATTCTAGCCTTTCCTCTCACAAATAATATGGCTGTATTAACCATGTTAAGAATCATAAAGGTGCTAATCTATATTGATACATCAAGTTTCTACATTTTGAGAGTTTTCTACTTCGGTAAAACCCTCTGTCCAAACACTGTTTTTTAAGAGAATGCAAATTGATAAACATAGAAGATGAGACTGATTGTGCATTAAATATAACTGGAAACATTTGTGAGAATGGAAATAGCATAAATGGAATGTCAAAAATGTTAAGAGAATTATAAAACAGCTTAAGGAAAAAATGAGTACAAATACAACTTTTAATGGAAATTTGAGGATATAAATCTTATAAGAGGAACTTTAATTTACCTTTCAATGCTGTGGAAACTTTGAAAAAAATGGAGAAGACAGTATTTGGTCTTTTTTAAGTTTGGTGGTGCCTATCTTCTCACAATCTTTCAAATACCATTGAAAGTGGGTAAACTCTCATAGATGGATGCATATACTCCTGCAGTGTTGTACCCGGATGCTTTAACTCATCAATCACAGGTAACACTTTTGTTTTTTTATTCTGGTAACATTTTTAAGTATCAATGAGTTATTAAAGAAATCTGTCCATCTATTCACCTCCCAAGGTCATTCTTTTGTGCATAGAAAACTGAAACAAAATAAAATTGAGTAGATTTATTATTCATTTTGATTTTACTATCAAAATTCCACTCAAATTGAACAATGCTTCTAACTCTTCTTTGTACTTTATAATATATGTATATATATATAGCTAAAATTTTAAATCAAATAAATCAATTTTCTTGTTGTCTAGTTATCTTCACCTGTCTCAACTTATTCAGAGCTATAGTACTCATGCTATCCTTCTTAAATACTATGTGGTGGTTTTGTATTCATCTTTTCTGTGTGTTTGTTTTCATTTCACTCTTATTTGCACTCTAATGTCATATTTACTCCCGTGCCATAAGCTTTTGTTTCTTCAGTTTCTTCTGGGATATCTTTTTCTTTTGAGCAACCTCTTCTTATGGTTTAGGAACAATTTGTTCCTTTTCAGTAAGTATCATCTCAATATGGCAAGGAGAACTCATGTATGGGTTGATTTGACCATGAGCCCTGTAAATACGGCCATCATATTTTGGGAATCTTGTTAACCTGGATATACTCAATGACAAGAGAATCCACTTCCAAACCCTTCAGTTCTGCATTACTTTACTATGCATTTTTAAGAATGTTCAGCAAGAACTTAGCACTTTTTTTGGGCCACCAACCCTGTGTCCAACCCCATTGCTTGGCCTAGACACAACTGTCAACTCCACCATTATATAGACAGAAAGGAACACACTGTCTCTTCAATGTGACATCTTTCAAATGCTTGGTAGCTTTTCTGATATGCATGCCCTTGATAGCTTGGGCTGTTTCATGGGTTTTCTTGAGGTGGACCCAGAGATTTGAACCCCTTGACTTGCATGATTTTGTGGGTTTTTCTGGATCAAGAGAGTACCTCACCATTTTAAATGATTACCTAGGATGGCTCAAGGGAATAGGTCATCTTTCTTTCTTATCCTTACTTGTATATGAGCTCTAAAAAGTGGGTTGAAAAGCTCTCTGCATGTCTACATCGATTTCTCCATTTAATATTAATATATTCATGTAAGTGTTTATTCATGTCTTTTACCTCATAATTACTTATTCATTTAAAATTATTTATTTTAAGTATTTTTTTAATTAGCAAAAACATTTCTCTTCTTTGTTAAAAAAAGAAAAATCCATGGAATAAATATCCCTGTATTGGCCATGCTAAATATATCTATATCTATATATCTGTATATAGATAGATAGATAGATAGATAGATAGGTAGGTAGATAGACAGATAGGTAGGTAGGTAGATAGATAGATAGATAGATAGATAGATAGACAGACAGACAGATAGATGATAGATAGATAGATAGATAGATAGATAGATAGATAGATAGATAGATATAAAACCTCTCAATCTGTACCCTCAGGCAAGCACCCTTTCAGTCAGAAAGAGGGTAACATTTCATCACAAGTCCCCTGGAATCTTGGCTAGTCATTTCATTTATCTTCAATACTTCAAAGTTGTTTTTGTTTATAATACTACTTCTTTATTTAAAAAAAATACCGAGCTGAGCCGAGCCGAGCCGAGCCCAGGTCCACGTGAGCCGAGGTTTTAACCCCAGGGCGGCAGGGCCAGCAGCCGGCTGGAGGAACCCCAGAACACCAGGAACTGTGGAGACTCCCGAATTATCAACATAGACTTGCCTAGGACAAAGTAAGAGGTTAGTGTCCTATGGACTTTGGGACCTGTATTTAGGGAATGCGCCAGCTCCCTCCCCTGGGGGCTAGAAGCCTCTGAGGAGACACGCCATTTTGTAGTTTTCAGAGGCACTTCCGGCTCCCAGCCTACAAATCGTGGGGAGATCCAGCGATCAGTCTTGGGGGGTAATCGCTCTTGCTTTAACCTCCCTGGATCTGGATTGTGATCTAGGGTGGAAGTCGTGGGTGGGTTTACAGCTTGCCAGAAACGGAAGTTGCCCCCCACACGTTCGGGATGAAAATTCCTCTAGCTGGCCTTAAAGCCATAGTGTGGCAACAAGCCCAAAAGTCAAGCAATTAAGTGGCAACATGCCAAGGCAAAGGGAACAGAAAAATGCAACCCTAGACTCCTATTTTGGGGGCATAGAGCGGGAAAAGGACTGTGAGGTTAGAAGTCCTGCTCCAAAAGCCCCAGGGGAAAACATGAGTGGGTTGCAGGCCATAGAGGACCTTAAGAAGGACTTTAAAAATCAAAT
Source organism: Gymnobelideus leadbeateri (assembly GCA_011680675.1). Taxonomy (NCBI): domain Eukaryota; kingdom Metazoa; phylum Chordata; class Mammalia; order Diprotodontia; family Petauridae; genus Gymnobelideus; species Gymnobelideus leadbeateri. The sequence goes on along the minus strand of WOXC01005513.1, from coordinate 234,864 downwards.
AAGAGAAGTGGAGGAAAAATTGGAAAGAGAAATGAGAAGGATGCAGGAAAAGTATGAAATGAGGGTCAACAGCCTGACTGAGGAAACAACACCTTAAAAAATAGACTAGCTCAAATGGCAAAGGAGGCCCAAAAGGGCATTGAGGAGAAGAATGCCTTAAAAAGTCGAATTTGCCAGATGGAAAAAGAATCTCAAAAGTTCACTGAGGAGATTCATTCCTTCAGAGTTAGACTGGAGCAATTGGAAGCTAATGACTTTATGAGAAATCAAGATGCTGTTAAGCAGATCCAAACAAATGAAAGATTAGAAGGCAATGTGAAATATCTCATGGAAAAACCACTGACCTGGAAAATAGATCCAGGAGAGACAATTTAAAAATTATTGGACTACCTGAAAGCCATGATCAAGGAAAGAACCTAGAAATCACCCTTCAAGAAATTCTCAAGGAAAATTGCCCTGATGTTTTAGATCCAGAGGGCAAATAGAGGTTGAAAGAATCCACAGATCACCTCCTGAAAAAGATCCCAAAAAGAAAACTCCCAGGAATATTATAGCCAGGTTCCAGAATCCCCAGATCAAAGAGAAAATACTACAAGCAGCCAGGAAGAAACAATTTCAATATTGTGAAACACAATCAGAATAGCCCAGGACCTGGCAGCTTCTACACTGAGGGATCGAAGGGCATGGAATATGATATTCCAGAGGGCAAAAGAACTGGGAATGAACCCAAGGGTCACCTACCCAGCAAAACTGAGTATTTTGTTTCAGGGGAAAATATGGTCATTCAGTGGAATAGAGGACTTTCAAGCATTCTTGAGGAAAAAACCAGAATTGAATAGAAAATTTGACATCCAGACACAAGAAGGAAGAGATGCCTGAGAAGGTAATCAGGGAAAAGAAATCAAAAGGAACTTATCAAAGTTGAACTATTTACATTCCTATATGGAAAAGCAATAACTGTGACTGATGATATCTTTCTCACTATGAAAATAATGGAAGAAGGGGGTGTGGTCATATGAATACATATGTGAATGTGTGTGTATATGGTTACAGTTATATATGGATAGAGGGCATAGGTTGATGTTGTTGGGAAGGGAGAGTACTCAAGGGATGAAATTATGAGGTGAGAGAGGAAAGTGGCAAGAGGAGATGGGGAGAGACATGGTAGGGTAAACTATCTCATGTAGGGGAAGTGGGTGCAAAGGAGGGGAGAATAAGGAAGGCTAAAAAGGCAAAACCACATTCACATTGAATTTGGTTCAGGGAGAAAATGACATACATACTAAATGGGATATCTCAACCTGCAGCAGGATAGGGGGAAGGGGGATGAGAGGAGGGATGATGGATGGGAGGGCATCCTTGGGGTGAGGGGAGGTTGGAAGTACCCACTATAGAAGAGGGACGGGATCATGTAGGGAATGGACCAGGTGGGGGGTGGGATGAGTGGGAGGGAATTATAAGCAGCCTTGTACAATATATCTACTATGATAATGTTTTGCATAGCTAGACATGTACAACATATACTGAATTACTTATCTCCCAAGAAGGAATGGGTGACAAGGGAGGAAGGAAATGGATCTGAAATTCGAGGTCGTAACATTAAATGTTTCAAATATATATATATAAATACTATTATTAATACTCTTTTGCCTATAATTGGGAGATAAGATGTGCAGGCATTGGGACACAAAGATTCATCTTCCTCTAATGGAAAAGTCGATGGGGGTATGGGAGAAGGTATGGGAGAGAGCAGATTGGAGGAAGCGATATCTTGTGGGACTGCTATTCAGGGAGTCTGGGTAGGGGAATAATGGGGGGAAAATGATTGTAACTCAAAATCTGGTGGAAATGAATGATGTAAAACAGAAGTTCATAAAGTATTTGTTTAAAAAAAAATACCCCCTGGTTCTTCTTACTTCACTAAGTATTATTTCCTACAAATCTTCTGATCTCCCTGAACCTATGTACTTCATTATTTCTTAGAACACAACTGTACTCCATCAATTTGATGCACCTTATTTTTTTTTCAGGAATTACACAGATGTTGATAATATCTATATATACCAGTTCTTTCCCACCTGCCACATACCTCAGAAGGAATGCTAATGGAAATATGCATGGAACTCTTCCTCTTTTTTTTTTTTAAACTCAAGAGCATATAGACTTAGTAGTGACATCTCTGGATCCAAGAGAATATACAATTTAGTAAGTTTTGGGACCAAATTCCAAATTACTTTCCAGAATAACTGTACACATTCACAACTCTATAATAGTTCATTAATATTCCTATTTTGATAGTAATGAAACTTTTGAAACATTTTCATTTTTTCTATTTTATCAATTCACCATTCTGGGGCACATGAAAAAAAAAAAAAACTTAATACGTGTTTATTGACTAAATTATGCAGACAACTCCTAGACTCATATATGTAGCCTGAGTATCTCTATTCAAGGCCTGTATTGCAGAATTTATAGGATATTTGGTATGCTTTTATAGAGGCAGTTATGCATCACAGTGGATAGGACACTGGACCTGAAGTCACGGAAACCTGACTCAAATCTGTCCTCATATATCAGATCTTTTACCATGGGCAAGTCACTTAGGTTCTATATAACTCAGGTTTTTCATCTGTGTAATGAGGATACTTGTAGCACAGCGTTAGGATTGTTGTGAGGTTAAAATGAAATAATATTTTATTTATAAGACACCTTACTTAGATAAAGCACTATATGTATGCTAGCAATTATACTTTTGAATTGGATTTCCTATACACATTTTAAAATCAACTCCAAAATAATATTAAATATGTTTTTTTTCTTCTTAAATTTAGACCACAACTCTGTTTAACCTTCCGATATGGATTGTGGTGGGAATTGCTAACATCTTTGCAGTTATACAGTGTCCCAAATACCATAATATTGAAAGCCATTGTTCAATTTAATGTATACATGCTCACAAATAATTTGTCAAATTGTATTAAAGTTCCAGAAAGTATCTGACAACTATATAGCTCTCTCTATATAGCCATTATTTTATTTCAAACACCTCTGATCTAAATTATTGCAATAGACTCCCAATTAGTTTCCATTCTTCAAGTATCCCTACTCAATGATTTATTTTCCACAAAGCAAGTAAAGTGAATTATTTTTAATTCTAAAGTACATATCCAAATATGTAATTCCATTGAAAAAGAAGCTTCAGTGACTTGCTTTGCTTTGAAAAATAAAATTGGAACTCTTTTTTTGTTTTAAAGTTGTAAGCATTTCCTCCCAAACTTCCTCTTTGAAGTTGTTGTATATCATTCTTCTTCATACACTTTCTTTTCCATCCAAACTGCACTGTTGTTGTTTCATGCACATAGGGACTTTTCCCATCACCATGTGTTTGCCCAACCTATTATTCATGCCTGGAATGATCTCCCTTCCTATTTATTTATACCTAACAGAATTATTAGATTCCCTCAAAGTTCAATTTGGTTGTCTCCTTATACAAAACCCTGTTTGCATCCCCATACTCACACCCAATTGCTGCTGTCTTGCTATCACCAAATTGTTTTCTGAACTTATCTTGAGCTTCTTATCTTAAGCTATCTAGGACTCATGCTGGGGGGCAGGGGTAAGAGGTACTTGTTAAGTGATGGTGTTTATTTTGTAGTACATAGGACAGGGAGAGAACATGGGTAGGTTAAAATAAAAAACTCCCATTTAACTGTATTCCTGGATTGAATAAAATTTTTAGAAAAATTCCTCCATTCAATATTTACTATTTACCTGACTTTCCTTATTTATTGACATAACAGTTAGAATGACATATATTCATTTTGAGTATTTGATACAAAATAATTTGCATTATGTCTATTTTAGTTGTTTTGCCATTGGTTTCACAATACTGATGATAATAAATTATATATTCCTAAAGTATTAATATTTCCTAAAATATCAATTAACATCCCATATATCTCCATGGATTATTACCTAAAAGGGTTTCTGAGGATTTTAATTAATATTTAAAGTTTAATTAAATGTGTTTACTAGCACAATGATAGAGGTTGTTTGGTAGAATAAAGCATTAACTATTCCTACCCAACACTTGGGTCTGTCCTTCTCTCATTTTATTATTGTTTTCTTTTAATTTTTTTTTGTTTTTTTATCTTACACTATGCCATTGGACAAAAAAGGAAATGAATAATGAGATGATAGTAATTCCCTCAACTCACTATAAAATCTCTATAATCTCTCTATAAAATCTATAAACTCTCTATAAAATCTCGCAATTGTCCTTTTCATATAAACAAAACTGTTTTGTATATTCTCACTCTTCATCTTGTAAGAGAGTATTATTTATTGAACTATTTGTGTCATCAGCATTTTATATTATTAGAAACAATTAACTAATGCAGCCTATATTAAAAAGAAGACTATTGACATGAGGGGGTGGAGGAGAAACAGCACATGCAAGTTGCTCTGCCTCACACCACTTCCAACTATATAAAAGGGGACTCTGAACAACTTCTGGAGCCCCAGCATCCACGGAATGCCACAGAGAAGCTGACCGCCCTCTGAGGACAGCCCAGCAGCCCTGCAGGGAGGACCAGCTCAGCACTCTGGGAGCTGACAGCCCAGTGTGGAGAGCCGAGCCCAGGACTGCTTGAGCTGTGGTTTTAGCCCCAGGGAGGCCAGGACAGCAGCCAGCTGGAGGGACCCCAGAACACCAGCAGCTTTGGCGATTCCAGAATTATCAACACAGACATGCCTAGGAAAAAGTAAGAGGCTAGTTCCCTATGGACTTGGGGACCAGTATTTGGGGAATGCTTCAGCATCCTCCCCGGGGGGCTAGAAGCTGCTGAGGAAAGACGCCATTTTGCAGGTTCAGTAGCAGCATCAGCTCCTGGCCTTCGAACTGTAGGGAGATCCGTAGATCAGTCTTGGGGGGTAATCACTCTTGCTTTAACCTCCCTGGATCTGGATTGTGGTCTGGGGTGGAGGTCGTGGGGTGGGTATCCAGCTTGCCAGAACCGGAAGTTGTGAAGACCCCAGCTTTGGGAAAGAAGCTCCCCTTTCTGGTGTCCTACTGTAGAGTCCTACTGTAGCAACAAACCCCAAAGTCAAGTAATTAAGTGGCAACATGCCTAGGCAAAGGAAACAAAATAAACAGAAAAATTCAACATTAGTCTCCTATTTTGGGGACAAAGAGGATTGAAGCAGGGAACAGGAGGAGGACTGTGAGGTGAGAAATCCTGCACCAAAAGCCACAAAGGAAAATATGAGCAGGTTACAGGCCATAGAGGACCTTAAGAAGCAGATAAGAGAAGTGGAGGAAAATTGGGAAGAGAAATGAGAAGGATGCAGGAAAAGTATGAAATGAGAGTCAACACCTGACAGAAGAAAACAACACCCTAAAAAACAGACTAACTCAAATGGCAAAGAAGGTCCAAAAGGGCAGTGAGGAGAAGAATGCCTTAAAAAGCCAAATTTGCCAGATGGAAAAAGAATCTCAAAAGCTCACTGAGTAGATCCATTCCTTCAGAGTTAGACTGGAGCAAATGGAAGCTAATGACTTTATGAGAAATCAGGATGCTGTTAAACAGATCCAAACAAATGAAACAATAGAAGACAATGTGAAATATCTCATGGGAAAAACCACTGACCTGGAAAATAGATCCAGGAGAGACAATTTAAACACTATTGGACTACCTGAAAGCCATGATCAAAGAAAGAACCTAGAAATCATCCTTCAAGAAATTCTCAGGAAAAGTTCCCTGATGTTTTAGACCCAGAGGGCAAAATAGAGGTTGAAAGAATCCACAGATCACTTCTTGAAAATGATCCCAAAAAGAAAACTCCCAGGAATATTATAGCCAGGTTCCAGAATTCCCAGATCAAGGAGAAAATACTACAAGTAGCCAGGAAGAAACAATTTCAATATTGTGGAAACACAATCAGAATAGCACAGGACCTGGCAGCTTCTACACTGAGGGATCGAAGGGCATGGAATATGATATTCCAGAGGGCAAAAGAGCTGGGAATGAACCCAAGGGTCACCTACCCAGCAAAACTGAGTATTTTGTTTCAGGGGAAAATATGGTCATTCAGTGGAATAGAGGACTTTCAAGCATTCTTGAGGAAAAACCAGAATTGAATAGAAAATTTGACATCCAGACACAAGAAGGAAGAGATGCCTGAGAAGGTAATCAGGGAAAAGAAATCAAAAGGAACTTATCAAAGTTGAACTATTTACATTCCTACATGGAAAAACAATAACTGTGTCTGATGAAATCTTTCTCAGTATGAAAATAATGGAAGAAGGGTATATGGGCATATGAATACATATGTGAATATGTGTATATATGTTTACAGTTATACATGGATAGAGGGCACAGGTTGAATTTGGTGGGAAGGGATGACACTGAAGGGGTGAAATTAAGAGGTGAGAGAGGAATGTGGCAAGAGTAGATGGGGAGAGACAGGGTAGGGTAAACTATCTCATGTGGAAGAAGCAAGGGGAAGTCGCTACAGGGGAAGGGAAGAACAGGAAGGCAAAAAGGCAAAACCATATTCTCATTAAATCTGGCTCAGGGAGAGAATGACAAACATACTAAATGGGATATCTCACCCTGCTGGAGAGTACGGGGAAGGGGGATGAGAGTGGGAATGATGGAGTGGAGGGCATTCTGGGGGGAGGAGAGGCTGGAAGTACCCACTATCAAAGAGGGACAGGATCAAATTAGGGAATGGACCAAGTGGGGGGTGGGATGGGTGGGAGGGAAATACTAACAGCCTTTTACAATATATCTACTATGGTAATGTTTTGCATAGCTATACATGTACAACACATACTGAATTGATTATCTTCCCAGAGAGAATGGGTGACAAGGGAGGAAGGGAATGGATCTGAAATTTGAGGTTTTAAAATTAAATGTTTCAAATATATATAAATACTATTATTAATACTATTTTACATGTAATTTGGAGATAAGATGTTCAGGCATTGGGGCACAGAGACTCTCCTGGCCCTAATGGTAACGTCGAATGGGGTATGGGAGAAGATATGTGAGAGAGCAGATTGGATGAGGGGATATTTTGTGGAACTGCTATTCTGGGGTGGTGGGTAGGGGAAATATGGGGGAAAATTGCAACTCAAAGTCTGGCAGAAATGAATGATGTAAACCAGAAGTTAATAAAGCATTTGTTAATAAAAAAGAAGACTATTTGATTTATTTATTCCCAATGCAAATATGAATTATGACAGAATGTTTTTAAATAGTTATAAGTGGGGAGTCTCATAAAGTCTTTAATATTTCGATTTATTTGTGATCTTGCCAATACACTTACTCCTTACAGTGGTTTAGATCACAAATAATCTATCAATGTCTACTCATCTTCTCTGTCTCTTTTATATAAAGAGGAAGGGGGAGAACAAGAACAAGAACATGAAGAACAAGAAGGAAAACATGGAGAAGAAAAATAAAATGGCAGATGATAATGATGATGATGATGATGAGGAGGAGGAGGAGGAGGAGGATGTTGATGATGATATACTGATCATATGACAGGAATGAAGGATAATAAAAGAATGACCATAAGCTGAAAGGAAATAGTAAGCAAGGTCAATGGCACAAGTTGATTATAGACCCTGAAAAAACTTCAAAATGGGCACTCCCAAGAATTACAAAGGTTATTCACACATATAAAAATAGTGCTCTTTTTATTAGATGAAATATCTCTATCTGTATCATAGCATTCACTTCAGTATTTTACCTATTTTTGTTGATATCCTTTATTCCACTAATTTTCTGTGATTCACAGAAGTTTGTATAGTACACTAAAAGAATGAAATTAAAGTCAGATTGTCATTCAGTCATATTTAACTCTTCATGACCCCACAGACTATACTATCCTTGGGGTTTTCTTGACAAACCTATTAGAATATTGTGCCATTTCCTTCTCCAGTGGATTAAGGGAAATGCATGTCATGATAAAGAGAAAATGAGGCACAGGGTTTTGAGTAAGATAAATTTATTAGCAAAGTTAGCAGTTTCCAATAAATGTGATCCAAGGTTCCTCAGTAGACAGGAATTAAATTGGCAGTCAAAACAACTCTTCCATGACATTTGCACAGTTATTATTTTTAAACATAGATGTCTCACTTGTGACTGATGGTTGCCCTCTTACTGATGTAAGAGCTCTTACTCTTCACCAGGTGGTCTAATATCCCCTAACTAATTTCCACTGAAAACTCCAGAAGTTGGAAAACATCCTATGACCAGATTGAGTCACATCCTTTTGAAAATCTCATGGTGGGCAATTTCTGGGGAAGGGTGGAAACTTGTGGTCTCTGTACTAGTTCTTGGGGATGGGTTTAGAACTTTTGTAGATAGAAAAAAAAAACTGAGAAAAATGGAAACACAAATGACCTATTTGGAGTAGCTCATGAATCTACACCAGTGGATTAGTCTTTGATAGCCAATTGATGCTATTATCTCAAAGCAAAGGAATATATTTAAATGGCATAAAACAATTATTTTCAATCTCTATTTGTTTATTGACTTCCATTATAACTACATACAAGGTAGTAGAAAAGGCCCATGAAGAGAACGGTAAAATACATGGCTCATAGGCTTCATGTGTCCCCTTACAATACTGAATGCAATCTGAATGAAATTAAAATCTCAGAATTTTATAAAATAAGTTAAAATTAAATATAAATTACATTTCCTTTTAAAGCTAAATCAATAAGCAGTCTAATGGAATTCATAACTACTTTTTAGGGGCCTTCATTTCTATTACTGTTTTATACCATTGTTCCTCGAAATTCATGAATTGCTTGTCTTTTTTTCCAAATGCTTTATTAACTTTGTTTTTCATCATTCATTTCCACCAGATTTTGAGTTACAATGTTTTCCCCATTTTTCCCTTCCTCCCACCCCAGAATAGCAGTCCCACAAGATATCCCCTCATACTATCTGCTCTCTCCCATATCTTCTCCATTATCCCCTTCGACTTTTTCAGTAGGGCAAGGTGAATCTCTGTGCCCCAATGCCTGTATATCTTATTTCCCAATTATATGTAAAATAGTATTAATAATAGTATGTATATTTTTTAAACATTTGATTTTAAAACTTTGAATTCCAGATTCATTCCCTTCCTTCCTTATCACCCACCCTTACTGGGAAGATAAGCAATTCAGTATAGGTCGCACATGTGTAGCTATGCAAAACATTACCATAGTAGATATATTGTAAAAGACTGACTATATTTCCATCCCTCCTATCCCACCTCCCACTTAGTCTATTCCCTACTTTGATCCTCTCTTTTCAAAAGAGGGTGCTTCCAACTTCCCTCCCACCTTCCCTTCCATCATCCCCCTTCTCATCCCCTTCCCCCCTACTCTCCTGTAGGGTGAGATATCCTATTTATTATCCATGTCATTCTCTCCCTGATTCAAATTCAATGAAAATAAGGTTTAGCCTTTTTGCCTTCCTGTTCTTCCCCTCCATTGTAACCATTTTCCCTTGCCTATTCTATGTGAGATAGTTTACCCCATTCTGTGTCTCCCCATCTCCTCTCACTATATTCATCTCTTACCTCTTAATTTCACCTTTTAAGTATTATTCCTTCCTATTAAATTTGACCTGTGCCCTTTATCTACACATACCTGTAAACATATATACATACATTCATATATGTATTCATATGCCCATATACCCTTCAACTATTTTCATACTGAGAAAAGTTTCATCAGTTACAGTTATTGTTTTCCCATGTTTTCCCTGTTTACCTTCTCTTGTATCTTGTATCTGAATGTCTAATTTTCTATTCAATTCTGTTTGTTTCCTCAAGAATCCTTGAAAGTCCTCTATTCCACGGAGTACCCATATTTCCCCCTGAAACATGATACTTAGTTTTGCTGGGTAGGTGATTCTTGGTTTTAATCCTAACTCCTTTGCCCTCTGGAATATCATATTCCATGCCCTTAGATCCCTCATTGTAGAAGTTGCCAGATCCTGAGCTATCCTGATTGCATTTCCACAGTATTCAAATTGTTTCTTCCTGGCTGCTTGTAATATTTTCTCCTTGATCTGGCAATTCTGGAACCGGGCTATAATATTCCTAGGGGTTTTCTCTTTGGGATCTTTTTTAGGAGGTCACTGGTGGGTTATTTCAATTTCTATTTTGCCCTCTGGTTCTAAATCATCAGGTCATTTTTCCTGGAGAATTTCTTTAAGGATGATTTCTAGTTCTTTCTTTGATCATGGTTTTCAGGTAGTCCAATTAATTTTAAAATTATCTCTCCTGGATCTATTTTCTAGGTCAGTGGTTTTTCCCATGAGATATTTCACATTGCCTTCTATTCTTTCATTTGTTTGGATCTGCTTAATAGTACCTTGATTTCTCATAAAGTCAATAGCTGCCATTTGCTCCAGTCTAATTCTGAAGGAATGTTTCTCCTCAGTGCGCTTTTGAGGTTCTTTATCCATCTGGCTAATTTGGCTTTTTAAGGCATTCCACTCCTCATTGCCTTTTTGAGCCTCTTTTGCCATTTGAGTTAGTCTATTTTCTAAGGTGTTATTTTCCTCAGTTAGGCTGTTGACTCTAATTTCATACTTTTCTTGCATCTTTTTCATTTCTCTTCCCAATATTTCCTTCACTTCTCTTATCTGGTTCTTAAGGTCTTCTATGATCTGTAACCAGTTCATATTTTCATTTGGGGCTTTTGGTGCATGAGTTATGACCTCCCAGTCCACCTCCTGTTCCATGCTTCAATCCTCTTTGCCCCCAAAATAGGAATCTAATGTTGAATTTTTCTGTTTATTTTTTTTCCTTTGCCTAGGCATGTTGCCACACAATTACTTGACTTTGGGGCTTATTGCCACAGTAGGATTCTGCCACCAGCCAGGGGAGCTTCAGTCCCAAATGTTGGGGTTCTCAGCTGCTGGAGGTATTAGTTGGGTGCCCTCTCTGAAGCCCCCACAGGCTCTGGCAAGCTGGTCACACACCCCAGTACCTCCACCCCAGACTGCAATCCAGATCCAAGAAGGTTAAAGCAAGAGCAATTACCCCCTAGACTGATCGCCTGGTGCCCCTACACTCTGCAGGCCAGGAACTGAAGCTTCAAAGTTTGTCCTTGCCTTCGCTGAAGCCTCTCAGCAGCTTCTCACCCCTGGGGAAAGTGCCTGACATGCTCTCCCCACAAATGAGTGCCAAAGTCCATACTGCACTAACCTCTCACTTTGTCCATGGCATCTATATGTTGATAATTCTCAAAATGCCACAGCTGTTGGTGTTCTGAAGTCCCTCCAGCTGGCTGCTGGTCAGGCCACCCTGGCGCTAAAACCTCTTACTCATGGGGGCTTGGACTCAGCTCCCAGAGTGCTGTGCTGGCTGCTCCCAGTTGGGCTGCCAGGCTATCTTCAATGGGAGGTTCGCTTTTCTGTGTCATTTTGTGGGTTCTGGAGTTCAAGCGTTTGTTCAGATTCCCCTTTTACATACATTTGGAAGGGGTGTGGGACAGAGAGCTGTTAAAGTGCTGTTTCTACTCTTCCATCTTGACTCTGCCCCCAATTGCCTGTCTTTTTAAAATTAATTACTTAATAGAATTATTTTGAGCATAATTCATGAGGTATTGGCAATTTTCTAAGTGTTAAATATTGAAATATAACTGTTAAGCATTAGATTATGTGGGCAATTTCCTTAGTTCATCACTTTTTTTTTATTTCAGACATATGAGATGTCATTATTATAATATTAAAGAAGCACTAACTCTGCATTTTGATGTAACAAAGAAAGAGTTTGCATAATGCTTAAAATGTGAAAAAAAATTGGAAAGAATGACCTTTGTATAAAACATTTTCAGGAACATATGGGAAAGATGCTGAGATTTTACCTTGTTCCAGCTACTTAAGTATTTAGCACCTTGTTTGAACCCCTTGTGATTTGAAGGTGGGAGGAACTTGCTGATGCAACAGGAAGGGGCAGAACAGGAAGGAACTGATCATATGAAAGGAGGAGCACAAGCTGGGACTGAGAAGAACTGAGAAGGTTTAAACTTGTGGTGTTCAGCTCTCTGGTTGTCTGTTCTGTCTTTTGATTTGTGTTTGTGATACTTTGTACAGAAACCCTGGGAACTTACTGCTGGTTCAGAAGCCCTGAAAAAAAGATTTTCTTCTTTTCTGTTTACAGAAATCCTGGGGGAGGGTGTCAGAGGTCCTGGGACTATACTGATGATTTTTGTTGATTTCTCAGACCTTGTTTCTTCACTCTTTCCAGTTATGTGTGATTCTTTCTGATCCCATTTTAGGGTTTTCTAGGCAAAAATATTGGAGTGGTTTAACATTTTTTTCTCTACTTCATTGTTCAACTGAAGGAACTGAGGCAAACAGGGTTAAGTGACTTACCCAGGGTCACACAGCTAGCATGTGTCTGTGGTCAAATTTGAATTCAGGTCTTCCTCACTCCAGGCCCCCCACTCTATCCACTGTGACACCTTGCTACTTTTCAATAGCATTGATGGATGAGATAAATTAAAAGGCAGCAAGGGACTATAAGCTTAACTACTCTTTGTCTCTCCACATCTAGGTAGTAATTTTTTCAGTGCAACAATGACATTCTGGTTTCTTAGAATATATATTAGAGGATTAAGCGTAGAAGTCAAAATAGTGTAGAAGGGAAAGGAAAAAATTATCATTTGTTGAGTGGCTAGAATTAGGCTATAAATATGTAATAATTTTAGAACCAAAGAATAAGGCAAAAACCATGACATGAGAAGAGCAAGTAGAGAAGACTCTGAACTGTCCTGTGGTTGATAGGGGCTTTGGAATGGTAGAAATGATTTTTATGTAAGATCAGAGTATATGTAAAAATGTAACCATGATAAATTGCATACTGTCACCATAGAGAGAGACCTCATTGACAAAGGTATCCCCACAGGCTACCCTCAGTAATGGGTGGAGATCACAGAAAACATGACTGAAATGTTAAAATCACAGAATGGTAAAAAGAAAATTGGGCATGACTGTGCTATCTGTAATGGGATCCCAATGGCCTAGGAGCCAGCCACTAGCTTGACACATACTTTATGGTGTATGATTACAGGATAATGGAGAGGCTTACAAATGGCCACACAACAGTCATATGCCATCACACTGTGGAGTAAGCATTAAGGGGCTCCCAGTATGAAGAGAAATCCAAGTTGCATAGCACAGGACAAAAAAAGATATATTTCTATTCATGGTCTAAATATTTATCAGCATTCTGGATAGAGCAACTGATGTGTAACATATTTCCAAGAATGAAAAGTTTCCAAGAAAAAAATACATGGAGGTTTAGAGAGGTGGATCCACTTTGGTTATGACAATGATGAAGCCATTTCCTATCAGAATACTCAAGTAGATGACCCAAAATATTCCAAACCTTGGCATTTGAAATGGTCAGAAAATCCAAGGAGAATGAATCCCACAACAATAGTGAGGTTTTTCTACTGCTATTTTCCCCCTCTATACTCTATCTGTGGAAATCGTGAACTAAGGATGGGGAAGCCACTTCTCTCTGGTACTCAATTTTCTTTCCTGTAGAGTATAAGATTTGGAGCAGATTTTTAAATTTTAATCATTGGTATGCCATTTTAAGTCACTTCTTCCATTTTGATGCACATTTATTTAATGTCTCTTTTTCAACACAAAATTAAAGTTCCTATGGCAAATCAAAAATTACTGCCAATTACTGCCAATTAAAAAGAAGATTTACATTATGTCAGCAATTTTATCTCAAATGTATTAATAAATGATTATGCAATATTTGGACAGAATGAAGAAATAAGATTTTTTCCAGTTTAAAATTAATATTAAATATAAAAAAATGTTACCACATGATACAAATTTTGTTTCATAATATCAAATTCTCATGGTATTTCAAATTAATGAGTCCCTTAGGAAAAAAATTAAACTCAGACTGAAAGACAGTAAATGAATCTCAGTCTTATTAACTAAAATGTGATATTTCTCAGGATCCATTCCAACAGAATGGAGGCTTTTGAGAATATGGTCCGGTTATGGAAGAAAAAAGCAAAGAAATAAAACTGCTTTTCTCAATCATGTTAGACCTTAAAAGCTATCCACTTCTGTTATGGTATAAATTTCTTTATGAATTTCTGTAAAATCTGACTTTCAGCTCATCCAAATTCCATAAATTTTATAATACAATTTAGATGCTATTTGCATTGCTCAACATCTTTGTCTACCCTGCCATGTATAAGTGTGTACCTTGCCCATAAGAGGATGAATAAGCATTTCTTTATAATAATTAGTTGAATTAAGTTGACTCAATGGCATATTTTGAACACTTATGGGCACCTTTTAAAAAAAAAATCAAAATACGTCTTGGTTAACTAATGCTTGAAAGTCTACCATTAGTTACTCATTACTGGATAATTAATGTTATTCTTTTAAAACATTTTAGAGATGGTAACACATTAAGCAATAGTCAGTGATATTTCTTTTTATTTTTTCAGATCATTCCTAGAGTCATATTTCCATGAGAGAATGGGGCATATAAGTATGTCAATTATTATAGAGAATAAAGGTAGGTGGTACAGTGGATAAAGTGTGTGGAATCAAGCAGACTCATCCTCCTGAGTACAAATCTGGTCTCAGACAATTAATGTCCATGTGACCCTAGGCAAATCAGTTAACTCTACTTGCCTCAAATTCCTCATCTGTAAAATGAGCTGGAGAAGGAAATGTCAAACCTCTCCAATGTGTTTGCCAAGAAACCCCAAATAAGGTCATAAAGAATTAGGAATGATTGAAAAAAATGACTGAATGACAACAAAACAAGACAAGATAACAGAGAAGGTTAGGACTGGGTTATTAGGTGAGGAGGCCAGACTTTAGGGAATCTCTACTGAGGGAGGTACTGGAGAGTAAACTAGACAATGTGTTTCTGAGGAAGTTCTATATTTAGAATCACAGTCCCTGGAATGAGTTTCTGATTCAGCAACTGGTTATCTATGTGTCCTCAAGAAATTTGTTCTTCTTTTGAAATGAGAAGGTTGGATAGAATGACAAAAAATGTTAATGCCATCTCTCAATATGTTTTGTTTTTATGAATAACAAGAAGATAGTAAGTCAATTGTTTCAGTTATGTCTGAGTCTTTGTGAGCACATTTTGGGATTTTCTTGAACAAGAAGCAGGAGCGGTTTGCTATTTCCTTCTCCTGCTCATTTTTCATATGAGGCAACTAAGGCAAGCAGCGTTAAATGACTTGCCCAGGGTCAAATAGTTAGTATCTTAGGCCAGATTTGAAACTACGCCTTCCTGACTCATGCCACAGAGCAGTATCCACTCCACAATCTAGTTGCCTCAATAAGTCACTGGGGTATAGGAATGGTATAAAAGGAGATGATGTAAGGAATGAAATGTAAAGGAAGCAGAAATAATTGTCTAAAATCTAGATTTCTAAAAGTCTACCTTTGTTCCTAAGAATCTCTGTTTCCATTCAGGGCTGCCTACTGTATGATTCCAGAATTTCCACCCTCTTTGGAGTCATTGCTCATGCTTTCCCTCCCCCTCCGCCAAATCTTGCACTTCTTTAACTCTTGCAAGACACATTGCAGGGCCATCTTTTGGTGGGAGCATTAAATATCCAGCTCCAGTCCTGACTTTTTCATAAGTAAATTGTGAAATTATGTGCGAAATAATTACCAAGACTGGGCTTTAGTTTCTACAGAAGTAAAATGATTATAATAATATCACACAAAGGGATTATAAGAATTAAATAAGATCTATGTGTATTGCAATCTTATATTAAACAGCCAGATTATGTGACAGACAAAAGTAATTTTGTATTATTTTAGACTGTTTTAATGCAATTGTAGCTTCTAGGGAGGAAAAGTACCAGTATATTTTTTCCTCATCAAATCATATCTCAAATATTGTAATCCTATCTGAGAATGAAATTTTAAGAAAGATATTCATAAATGGCAGATAACCAAGAAAATAAAGAGGAGGGAAAAGGCCTTAAATTCATATAATCTGAGGACTGAAGGTCCCAGGTGTTGTTTTGTTTGGAGAAAGGAAGATTCAGAATGAGGAGCTAAGATCACTCTGTTCAAGTATTTGAAGGTCTATATATGGAGCAGAAATTAGCCTTTTCTCTTGGGCCCCAGATAGAAGAACTAGGGATATGAAAAATGGATACATATTACTAAATAAATAAACATAGGTTGAATAACTGGAAAATAAAATAAATTTAAAGAAAAAAAATCATACTACTTTTCAACAATTGTAGCACAGTAAAGATGGAATTGGATGCCTGAAAAGGTGGTAGGTTCCCAGTCCTTAAAGATCTTCAAGCAGAGAAAGGATGCCCTTTTTTGGTGTACCTTTATATGAGAATTTCATTCATGCATTGCTTGACTAGATATTCACTGAGGAACCTACCAGCTCAAATTTTATACAAACCTCTTTGCAAACCTCAAAGCAGTATATAAATGTTAGCTAAAGAAAAGAAATGAACATAATTAGGCTTCTGGAATTTCAGACTACAGCTTTATCACAAATAAGGGGTGAGTAACCTAGATAATTTTAATAACATGAGTATACCTTAGATTCTTCCTCTATAGTCTATGAACAATAATGTCTACTCTATTTCCCATTAAATGAAACACTGCATATAAAAGCTCTATGAAAAATGTTAAAAATTGAAATTATTATAATGATAATGCAAAACTTGTATATCTTTCTTATAGCATAGTATAAAACTTAAAGCATTATATGTGTTTAATTTAAAAAAAAAACAGCTCAAGTAATAACTATCTCAACCTCAAATAATGTCTTCCTCTTTTCTGAACTTTAAGTTTCAGCTTTCTTATCTATAAAAGAAGGCCTAAGACTATATGTTTCTAAATTCCCTTAAGTGCTGTTTCTAAAGTCCTTTAAATGCTCAACATCCTATTATTATGAAAATACATTTTAACTAAATTGGAGTTAAGTGGGAGCTCTTCAAAGAAGTTCTTGAGTTCTTTTAGAGAGTAAAATTTCATGCCAATAAATAAATGAGAAGAGGGTTCCCTAGTCCTCCAACTAATCAGGGATTTAGTAAATCACCATGATATTCAAGTATTTGTCACCATTATGACTGAATTATATCCATATTATGAAGTTACCAGACAATAAATAAAAGATAATCAGATCATGATTTTCATAACAACTGGAGATTAAAAAAAATGCTTTGTTTATTTTTGACATCCTGATGGGCAGAAGCACTCCCAATGAGCTCCTGACCAATCCTCCCCTCAGGAATATCTTGAAACTCTAAATGATAAGGATAACTGCAAAAACAAAGACAAATAGACTAGACTAGGCAGAGAATTAAATCCATAATAAAATCTATGAATAAAGGTCTAGGGGTTTTTTGATGATCCATTTAAATATATTATTTTTTTTATTGTTCATATATAAACTTTTGTTGACCTTCATCACCATTCCTCTCACTTCTATGAAATCTCTGATGAACATCTTTCATGATCAACACAAAAAGCCAAGGGGGGGGGGGGGGGGTGGCTAGGTGGCGCAGTGAATAGAGCGCCGGCCCTGGAATCAGAAGGACCTGAGTTCGGAGCCGGCCTCCGACACCTAAGCCGCACAAACAAAAACCTAGCCGTTTAACCTTGGGCAAGTTACTTAACCCCAGTTGCCCTAAAGGGGCGGCTAGGTGGCGCAGTGAGTAAGAGAGCCGGCCTCGGAGTTTGGATGACCCGAGATCAGATCCGGCCTCAGAAAATGAGCACCCACGCATAAATAATGACTAGCCGTGTAACCTTGAGCAAGTTACTTAACCCCAATTGCTTTAAAAAAAAAAAAAAGCCAAGGGGAACTGAGATTTCTATCTAGGCATTAATCCAATTTGAGGAAATACTATAGAATTAAAAGTTAAAAGATGTTTCCAACTCTATTCCCCACCTTGATTTGAGTCATTGCATAATTCAAAGAGGAGAAGACAAATGTGTTTTTTCCTTTTCGAGTAATTGTTTGTTCAATTAGTCACATGTTTACACAAAAGACTAAAGGTGGAGCAGAGGCTTCCTACATTAGGTCCCAAATGTCACTAAATAAAAATGACTTCCCTCCACCAGATTCAAGTGAAGAACACTTAATCTTTCTTTTGTCAGGTAAGTTTAATAATTTTAAGAGATGATATCGCAAGACAGTGGCATTAAATGACAATGATAAAAAGGGATGAACAAGTGTGAATTCTGGAGATTTGTGAATAATGTTTTCTTCCTGGAGCTTGATAATTGTGACTGAGAGAAAGTGATGAAGAATAGAGATTGTGTTTGTAGGATCTTATGAAACCATTTTGATTTAAGAAATGTTAACTTTTAAAATTGGTTTTACATATATACCCATATATACATATTTTGTGAAAATATGTTATAATGTGTCCCACCTTCAAAAGAACCTTTTATATATTAAATATTTTGTTCATATAGAAGATAAGAATAGTTTGTTTCTCTCCCATATTCATCTATTTTATGTAAACCATTCACATCTCCAGTTTTAGTCCTAGCAATCACATACACACATAAACACAAACACAAACACACACACACACACACACACACACACACACACACCTTCCTTAAAATCGATACTGTTTTCTCTATGCTTCCTTCTATATCCCAGCCCAAAACAATCTATCTCTAAACATAAACAGACCCAAATATAAATGCTAGGACTCAATGACCACCTCTTCTTCCATTCTGCGGGATATACTTTTTTTCATATATTCCATAGGTTTCCTTTGCTTGATTGTTAATGGTCCACTAAGGTATATGCCCTCATCCCCACCTGTCAGAATTGAGACACATTAGGATTAGAACCACAAACCATAGAGAACTAACAAAATGATAGAAAAAGCAGTCATGACTTGCTAGAGAAGCTGAAATATGAGTTACCTTCTAGAGTTATCTGGAAACATTAGGGAAAATGGAGAATTAAGGATTAACAAATTGACATCATAATTCTTGAAGTGGCCACTATGAAATTTGTTGATGTGACCTGTGTGTCATTATAGAAAGAACTTTTAGTGAGAAAACTCCTCTTACCACTTCAGATTAGACCCTGTCTCATCTTTATTATCTTACAGAGATGCTACAGGTTTCTCAGTAGTAAGGGACAAGCTCAGGATGATATAGACAGTATATACCAAAGGTAGGACCTGATCCCAGATTTATTTAGCTCTGAGACCAGTGTCATATCCATTAAGAAACCAAGGTTTCTTGTCAAACACATAATAGGAATTTTAGATATATTTGTTAAATGGATTGAATAACAACAGCTAGCTCAATAAAATGTGCTCAAAACTTAGCATGAATGATTCCATTATTATTCCCCCACTTTTATTTTGTACAATTGAAGAATCTGAGGCTCAGAAGAGTTCCTCAAATTGTCCATTTTCATAGAGTCAATGTGTTGCAGAAAGAGAACTTCCTGACTGAGACCAGTTCTCTACTCAATATAAAACATGTTCACTTACTATATACATAGTACAAATTTAAGAAATATTTATAAAATTGAACTGCTATTAACTGAGATTTATTCAACACTTGTACAAAGCTGAACATGAATAACCACTTTTAAGACTGATAAAAACCTATTTTGGAAGAGTCTACATGCATTTGCTCTCCCCAAATCCTCTGCATCTCTTACATTATTATTTTGGAGACACAAGTGTCTTCCCCAGGTTGCTTAGGATACCACACTCAACTACCTAGTCTCCTTCATATGTTCACGTTCATTCAGTTTCAAAGTCTGATTGATAACATCATTGCTGTGTCTCTCCTCTACACTCATTTCTCTTCTCTGAAACTGCAATCACTTTGGTACAAGTAGTCCAGTCCTTTGCACCTTTGTCTTGGATTCTGGCAACTTGCTTTCTACTTGTTCTGTTTCCTTCAAGGAACTAGGCAATCCAGTCTATCTTGCAATAGGTTGTCAAATTGTTCCTCCTAAAGAGAATCTCTGATCATGGCACCTTCCACCCTTCCCCAATAACCTAAAGTCTCTCCTTATTAATTCAAAGATCAAATATAAAATTGTCTTCTTGGCTTTTAAGGTCCTTAATAACCTCCCTCATGGGGTGGCTAGGTGGTGCAGTGAATAGAGCACTAGCCCTGGAGTCAGAAGGACCTGAGTTCATATCTAGCCTCAGCCACTTAACAAAAAACTAGCCGTGTGACCTTGGGCAAGTCACTTAACCCCAATTGCCTTACCTTCCCCCTGCCAAAAAGCAAAAAAACAAAAACAAAAACAAACAAAAAACCCCCTCCCTCATGTCTATCTTTCAAACCTTCTCATACCTCACTTCCTTTAAATGCTCAAAGGCAGCTGGGTGGGAGAGAATATTGAAAGCTTGGCTTTGAATTAGGAAGACTTGAGTTCAACTTTAACCTCATATACTTAAGAGTTGTATAACCTTGGGCAAATCACAAAATTTTGCCTTCCCCAGTTACTTCATATATAAAGTTGGGATAAAAATAACATATATCTCCCAGCATGATGAGGATGAAATAAGCAATTTTCAAACCTTAAAGTATTACATAAATGCTATTGTAGTTGCTGTTACTCTATGGTCCAATGTCAAGGGCCACATGCTCTTTCTCAAATAAGGCACTCCATTTCCAGAATATGGGCAATTTCATTCGCATCTTCCTATTCCTGGAATACTCTACCACTTTATGTCTACCTCCTGGATTCCCAGGCTTCCTTCAAATCTCTGTTAAAACCCTACATTCTCGAAAGAAGCCTTTGCAAATTCTCTTTAATGCATGTTCCTTCCTTTTCTTAATTATCTCCAATTTCACACACATACCTACACACACAGAAATGCACAGTTACACACACATATTTGTAATATGTATATATTATTTTAGATAATAGATATATTTAATGTAATAATATATCTTATATTGTATATCATCAATATAAGTAATATATACTATAATATTGATAACATGACATTTCAATAATATCATATAGAAAATATGATAATATATATCATTGGGCACACAAAGTAAAACAAAACCATCCATGTTCCAGGAACTCAAATTCCAATGGGTAAGATAATAGCCACATAATGTATGTATTTTATATATATATATATATATATATATATGTATGTATATATACATATATATGACTATATGTATACATACATATATAATATAAATACATATGTGTAAGTTTTTATATAATCAGTGTATGTAGATAATCAGTAGTGTTTGTAGATTTGACCAAGGTTAACAACTAAGACTCTGAGGAAGCTTGTCATCTCAGATGTTCTTGAATCCACATACAGTACCTTATCCAACATATGAGATTTAAATTGACTTAGTCTCTTTATTTTGGAGACAGAATCATCAGATCATCTGACTAAAATAGCAAAAATATTGAACCCAATCAAGGTTTTAGATTGGAGACTTCAGAACCTATAATCTTTTCTTTTCAATTGATTATTATAATTATCATCATCATCGTTACTACTATTGCTCTTGAAATGACATTGCAAATGTATCCCAGGTTTACTTCCAAAAGACGTTGGTTTAAGTTGCGCTTATAATGCTTACTGACTTTGTAACCAGGGGGAAATCATTCAACCTCCATGAGCTTCAGTTTCCTAAGCTATTAAAAAATGTTCTTTGAAGTACACAGCTCATGAGGTTGCTACAAATGAAAGTATATTTTAAAAGCTTAAAGCATTATTCAACTGGAAAATTTCAATATATCTTCTGTTATTCCTCCTTTTTTTGAGAATCTTTGTCTGGTGAAGGGAAAATTTGATATCTTTGTTATTCAGTAGCTAATTGCCCAGCACTTTCTTTCTCCATCTTGCAGATGAAAAGCACTCTGAAAGCCCTATACACATCATCTTTACAGAAGACTAAACACCCAGTTTTTCTATTTTGCTGGATTCTTTTTCAAAACAACAGAGAGGAGAACAAAGCAGGGATGATGGAGAGGAATTACTCCATCCCAACTGAGTTCATCCTCTTGGGAATCAACAGTTCTCCCAAGCTAAAAGTGGTCCTTTTTGTTCTCTTTCTCATCATTTATCTGGTTATTCTTATAGCAAATCTTGGGATGATCATATTAATCAAGATAGACCCCCAACTCCATTTGCCCATGTACTTCTTCCTTAGCCACATGTCCTTCTGTGATCTCTGCTACTCCACAGCCATTGGCCCCAAGATGCTGGTGGACTTCTATGCCAAAGACAAATCTATTTCCTTCATTGGCTGTGCCCTGCAATTCTATTTCTTCTGTTCCTTTGCAGATTCTGAGTGCCTACTATTAGCAGTAATGGCCTTTGATCGCTACATGGCAATAAGTAACCCTCTGCTTTATACAGTAAATATGTCTAGCCGGGTTTGCTACTTATTGATGGCGGGTGTCTACACAGTGGGGCTGATGGATGCTCTGCTCCATACTACTTTGACCTTCACATTGAATTTCTGCAGATCCAACGAGATTAATCATTTCTTCTGTGATATGCCTCCTCTTTTATCAATCTCTTGTTCTGATATCCATATCAATGAGCTGGTTCTCTTTACTGTCTTTGGTTTCATTGAAATGGTCACCATTTCAGGAGTCCTCATTTCTTACTGTTACATAATCTTGTCTGTGTTGAAGATCCACTCAACTGAGGGTAGATATAAAGCTTTTTCAACTTGCATCTCCCACTTAGCCACTGTTGCTATCTTCCAGGGTACTCTCCTTTTTATGTACTTCAGACCAAGTTCTGCCTATTCACTAGACCAAGACAAAATGACCTCCTTGTTTTATACTCTTGTCATACCCATGTTAAACCCTTTGATTTACAGTTTGAGAAACAAAGATGTGAAAGAGGCCCTGGGAAAGCTGAGAAACAAAATATGTATTTAACTTGTAATCTTTTACTTCATTGTCTTGGAGACCATGAGGAGAGAATGAGATTCTGAGGGTCCAATGAAGTCATCAAAAGCCCCTTCAAATTTTGTGTAACATACACATGATTATAGAATTTCAGAGGCAAAATAACCCGAGTTGACCTATTCCAATATCTGCCTGAACAGGAATCCTCTTTACAATAATTCTGTCAATTGCCTAAATATATACACAAATTTCTTAAAGAATGAATTTTCCAAGGGAATCTATCTGTAAAAAGATAATGAATAAAATCAAGAGTTGAGGAAGCCAAATAATGATTTCTAGATTGTATTTTTCCTGTGACTAATCTATGTGATAGTGACCAATCTATCATGAGAAAACATTTTGCTTTATCCCATATCTTGTATAATAACATATCATCCTAGGGAAGATAATGTTAGAGAAGACAGAATGCTGGATGGCAGAAATAAGATGACATGGATTCAAAGATCATCACTGACATTAGTTATATGACTAAAGAAATGACATTTCATCTTGATAAGTCTCAGTTTCCTAAGCTATAAAATCAGCATAATTGTGTTCATGTTATTCATCCAGACTGTGATTTCATTTGTGTAAGAAAATCCAGTTAAGCAATTATTCCCTCTGTCAATTCAGATAAGAAGTTCTAACTCACCTAGGGTATGATAGTCATTTATATTTCAAAGATGGAATTGAATTCATCAACTAGAAATCAATTCCTTAAGCAATTTTCAATTAGTCATGATTCTCAGATCCCAAAATGTCTATATTTTGTCAACATTAATACTCAATATAGATGCTCAGTTAAATCATCTATTAGAGATTAAATGGGACCTTTTGTAATACATTGTCTTCAGTAATTGTAAGCCAGAAGTGCAGTGTGGGAAATAATATTATTCTTATGATATCTAGTCATCTAAAACATTTCCTTCCTTTGAGTTTCTAAATCAAATATACTTGGGTAACAGATACACATTTTTTTATTTGTAGCATTCCAACCCTTTTCACCATCTCTCTTTGGCAGTATCAATGGTTAAGAATATTTACATTAGACTAATATGTGTGTTGCTCATTTATAATAAATAATATTCAAATTGGTTATTGTGTAAAGCAAGATTTTTCCTGAGAGTAAGAATTAGTTATATTGGATTTCTTTCTTTCTTTTTCTTTTCTTTTTTTGCTTTTTTGTAGGGAGGGGGGAGGAAGGGTAATTGCAGTTAAGTGACTTGCCCCAGGCCACACAGCTAGTAAGTGTTAAATATTTGAGGCTGGATTTGAACTCAGGTCCTCTTGACTCCAGGGCTGGTGCTCTATTCACTGTGCCACCTAGCCACCCCTATATTGGATTTCTGAAGAAAATGAAGCATGATCCAAGTTTTTGAACTCAGGTTAAAAAAATATAGGATTGAGCTTCTAGTGGGAGAGAGAGAGAGAGAGAGAGAGAGAGAGAGAGAGAGAGAGAGAGAGAGAGAGAGAGAGAGAGAATTTGGAGACTATAGATGTGGAACATTATACCATCATTTAAATCATTTAATTATTGTACTGATGGGTTTTGCTAAACTAATTTTTATTGTTTTAATTTTCTCTCTTTTTAATGTATTGATCCAAGAAATGAATCTTAGGAGAGGAAAGAGGAGTGTTTTATCTGGAATTGAAATGACAGCAAAATAAGACATCTAATTTTAATTGAAATAATTTACAAAAAAATTACATATTATAGTCACAGTAGAGTAGAAAAGATAGTAGAGATAAAAGGAATATTACTTGCATTTTGTGAAGACTTCAGAAAGCAACAATAATTTCAATTCAATAGATGTGCCAGGAGTGACTGGCATACATTTGGTACAACTAGACTAGATGAGCTGGACCAGATATTTCTCATACAGATGAAGATTAGGAGATACATTTAAGTGGGCATGTAGAATGATTCCACATTATAGTGGGATCATATTTTAGCAGGGGAAATCTGAAGGCTTAACTAGTCCAAGTTTCTTATCTTACAGGTAAGAAAACCAAAGCCAAAAGAAGTCAAATAACTTATTCAGGCTTGTGAAGACAGCAAGTAGCAGAGCCAGGCTTTAAAGTCCTTTTCCTCTATTGCCAAGTTTAATTGTTTCTTATACTATAGGAGCTGTATAAATTTTTAGAACCTTATAGGAGAGTACTGAACATTATGGCATAACATGAAATGAACAGCACTATCTTTGCACTCCAAGACCCTAAGTTTTCATTTAAATTCTGTTTTGTTATATCTATATAGTCTTGAACAAGTTACTTATTCTCTCTCTGTATTTTAATAGCCATTTCTGTCCATATCCATATATATGGAGCATACTTAGTTTAGTGAAGAAAAGGGATATACTAACCTATCTAAAAGATGATAGAGAATTTAATACATAACAATAATGATCTCCAGGCTTTGAACTAGTACTAGACCTTCCTCCTGTTGTCTGGCTAACCTCCCCTTGAAAAACGCTTCTTTTAAGTTTAGACCTCACTACCAAGACTCCTAAACTAGAAGAACTGAATACCGCACATCAGTCTGCAAGGGATTGTTGTTACTTCTCCAACTGAAATGTCTGGTGTTGAGAAAAACATATAATCCCAGCTCATTGACTAGAACCTCAAAGGAAAATTCAGAGTTGAGCTTAAACAAACATCCCACAGTGACTTTAACAGTAATATCAGTATTAATAATAAACCGGGGAACAAATGAAACAAATTGGGATTAATCTTTCCTCAAAGGGAGACTAGAAATGGAATATATATGTATACACATATACATCAGAATCATATATAGTTTATGTGTGGATATGAAAATGTGTATAAAAGATGAACTTGCTATTTGGGAGATTATCTCATCTAATTATTGTGGGGCTCTATTGAGTATGCTAGAAGACTGTGTGTGTGTGTGGTGGGGGGGACTGGCTCTTACTGAAGATTCTAAACTTGATAGAATACAGTGGAAATTTATCTAAATATATGTATGTGTCTCATTAGTAAAAACAGATTTCCTACCTTATCCCTCCCAGTAGATCTTCCCCACACACTTTCTGATAACAATTGATCTTTTTATGTAACTGGTTCAGTTGATTGGTTCATTATAAGACAAGTTAGAACAGAGTTTATTGGCAAAATAAATGCCAGGTCATGCCAAAGAGGCTGTTTTAGTGAGGTGTTTTTCAAATGGAGGTGAAGATGCAATGAGATTCAGAGAAGAGATACTATCATGACAGCACTTAAACTTATGAGGTAGAATTAGTCTCATTTTACAAATAAAGAAACAAATGCTCAGAGATCTTCATTGACAGAAAGCTAATTAAAGAGTTAATAATAATGGGATCAGAATTAAAATACATCACTCTGGAGTCCAAAGTATTGTATTCTTTTTGATTCACTGAACTGCCTCTCAAACAATATCAAATACTAGAAAAATTGCAATATCCTCCCAATTGACTATTCCAAAAGTATGGTCCAGTTCTTCCTTTTAATCTTTCCTTCATGTTCCCTTATCTTCTCCTCCAAACAAGGAATAAAGCAATTTTAATTCTGAAATTGTAGAGAACTTTCAGGAGTCCCTCGGATCCCTTAATGAAATGTTCCCCTCCCCTATATTATTACCTGAAAGGTTACAGGGCAGATAAGCAGGAGGATGTATAAACTTGTTTGGATGTGGAGAACTTTTGGGGTCCCTTTGCCCCACTAAAGGAATAGTCCCCTGCCCTACACAGTTACTTGCAAGTTTATAGGGCAGATAAGGAAGAGGGCATGTAATCTTTTTTTGTTTGGATGTGGTCCTATGATATTACCCTAATAAATAATGAACCTTAAGCAAGGGTAAATAGTAAACAAGATTAAGGGAGGGTTCTTGTACATTGCCTGCATTTTTTTGGATCACATAGAGGGAGGGTCCTTGTAAACTGCATTATTTTTGGGTGTCTACTTTCTTTTGGGTCATGTAGACTTTTTGTTGGGGGGCATATAAACTCTGTGAGCCCCTTGCATCTTTGGCTCTGTATGAAATAGTCCTGTAATAAACAGGCTATTGATTACACCCCCTTCTCATTATTCTCACCACTCACTAGCCCACCAATTGTTCTGGCCATAGTAAGTAGCACCCAAAACTTGGGCATCAGGACTGCTGTTGAGCCTCTGGTGACAGATGCCCAGGATTTGCTTGCAGGAAGTGGGCCCACATGAAATCTGGGGGACAACGGATTTCTTTCAAGGTAAGGGGAAGGCTCTAGAAGGGCATTAGTTGGCGTGCTCAATTTTCATAATCAGAGCTCACAGAGAAGTTGTATGGGAGGAAGCTTAGTGAAGGGCTTAAAAGATGATGGAAAAGATCTGAGAATATTACAATTTGTAGTCTGTAAGAAAGGATTTCAGTTAAGGAACAGATTCTGAAAAAAAATTTAAAAATAGACTATCAGTCAGCCCCATGGTTCCTTAGTGGCTCTCAGATCAGAGGACCTGACTGGGAAGCAGTGGGAGACGCTTTAGTTAATTACTTTAAGGAGAAAGGACAGGAGAATGACTTTGGTTCCATATTTGCAATTTATAATGTAATTAAAGTACAGATAGCAGACAAAACAGTTCTTAAAAAAAATATTAGTGTCATGGGTGAGAGTGACGGCAGTGATCAGGAAGAGACCACACCTCCTGAATTTGTGGGAAAAAAAAAAAACCTAGAAAATACCAAACCTCTTAACCTCTGTCTATGTCCACCCTATAATCCTGCACAGAAAAAGGAAAAAGCTGGGAAGCCTAATGGCAGTCCCACCATAGTTTCAGAATTATATATATCTTTTCAAAAACTTATGAAAGAGAAAGGACAGACATTAAGAGAAATGGGATTTAAAAGCTACAATTTGTTGGCATATCCTGTTATAGTAGATGCCCAGGGCAATAGAACATGGCAAAAATTAAATATAAAAGATCTTAAGGAGATAAAAAAGGCTGTACAGGAGTATGGGACAATAGCTTCTTATACGGTGTCATTGGAAAATTTAGCAGCCACAGCTTTGACACCATATAATTGGAGGCAAACAGCTAAAATATGCCTAACCCCAGGGGACTACTTACAGTGGGAAGCCAATTATAAGGAAAAATGTCATAGCAAATTATATGATCTTATGTTGGCAGAAGGACCTAATGCACCCAGTATTTCCATGCTTTTGGGTGATGGTCCTAATACACTGCCCAACACACAAATGGACTACTAAGTGGCAGTATATAGTACTATTCAAGACTGTGCCAAACAAGCATGGAAAGAGATAATCAGTTCTGGTCAAGCAGGAAAATAATTCACAAATATCATGCAAGGAGAATCATTTCTTGATTTTGTGGCCAAAATGCAACAAGCAGTTGAGTGTACCTTAGGAAGTATTATGGGATTT
This sequence comes from Gymnobelideus leadbeateri, assembly GCA_011680675.1. NCBI lineage: Eukaryota > Metazoa > Chordata > Mammalia > Diprotodontia > Petauridae > Gymnobelideus > Gymnobelideus leadbeateri. Next base: position 206,521 of record WOXC01005513.1, on the reverse strand, counting down.
GAAGAATTTGTAAGACAAACAGGTAGAGGGAATTGCAATTTAGATTCTAAGAAAGCCTTTTCAGCACTTCCTGCTGATGCCTCCTTGGATCAATTAATTTGAAAATCTATGGAGGTAAAGTCTATGGTCTTTCAAACACAAATTATAGCAGAAGCACAAGCAGCCACAAATAGACAAAACAAGAATTATTATAAATGTGGTAAAGTGGGTCATTTTAAAAAGGAATGTCAAGTGGGTGGCAGTAATAGTGAATTATGACCAAAATCAAAATGCCCCTAATGTCATAAGGGCTTTCACTGGGCTTCAGAATGTCGATTTAGAAATTCAGGAAACGGCCTCAAAGGGCAAGTCCTAGGGCCCCCCAAAACAGCAGGGACTTAAGTTTAGTTCAGCACTCCAGAGGTTCAGGACTGCAAGCCAATTTGGATCCTTCCTCCTCTGAAGTAACTGCTGTTATCTTACAGCCTGAGGTTACATGCATAAACATTTATTCAGGACAGGAGAGAGAAATTATTTTTAGGAGCTCTTCTCCTGCCCTGGGGGTACTTTCATTAACCTCAGAAGGGGAATGCATGGATATACAATTCACTCCAACCTATGTGGAACAAAAGGACTGGGATGATTATAATTAGATTAAAATTAAAATTGTGAATCCTAAAAGTCCTGTGATCCAATTAAAACAGAAACAATGGATGTTTCAAATCCAGAGGTCATCTGGTCTCAAATCATTATGACCTCAAGACCCACCCTTCATATATATGTGCAGGTCAGGAGAATTTGGGGTCTTTTAGACATCAGAGCAGAACTAAATTATCAATCATGGGCAATGGGACCTAAAGTGGACTGTTCAAAAATGAGATATAAACATGAGGGGCATAGGAGAAGTTTGTCAGCCTTTAAAAAGTGTGAGGAGATTAACTTGGGAATTTGAGGTATGTCAGGAAAATTCCAGCCATATTGTTTGGCTTCCTTGCCAATGGCTTTATGGCACAAAGATATTTTATCACAACTTAAGGTCACCATCATGACAAATTTTCAGGAGGCATCCTTATTGATGGGCAGCCCAAGTACCTCAAAAGATAGAAACAGCCAATATATGTAGAAACAAAACTCAGTTCTACACATTGTTCGGTGATTTACAAGATATTGTACAAAATAGATCACATCCCTTTTACATTATGCATATCCCATCTCTTACCAGTCTTCCTGGACCACTTTTTAAAAGTAATCACATAGCTGATCAAATCCTTGTGGGATCATTAGAATTGGCAAAGGAATCCCATTATATATTTCATCAATCTGCTAGAATGCTTGCTAGGACCTTTGATATCACTAGAGAACAAGCTAGGCAAATAGTTAAAAGCTGTCCATCATGTGTTATTTGCAGTCCCTCTATACCCAAGGGTATAAATCACGATGAATTGTTACCCAATGAAATTCCAGTCTGATGATGCTCATTATTCTGTTTTTTGGGAGACTGAAATATAAACACGTAACTGTGGACACATATTCAGGGTTTACATGGGCAACTGCTATGTCTGGGGGAAGAAACCTCTCATGTTCAAGAACATTTTATTACATGCTTTGCTGCTGAGGGTGTGCCAAAACAATTAAAGACTGACAATAGCCCCATCTACACCTCAAAAAGCTTTGCTGAATTCTGTCTTCAATGGGGTATTCACCATGTTACAGGGCTTCCTTGCAACCCCTCAGGTGAGGCAATTGTTGAAAGAAAAAACTGTACACTTAAAACTGCACTCCAAAAACTAAAAGGGGGTATTTGGAGCACAGGTACCCCAAGAAAAATATTGGGGTTGTCACTATATGTAATACATTATTTGACATTAGATCATGAAAATAAAACACCAGCAGAAAAATTTTGGGGTGTTACTGACCACACAATTAGTAACTATAAAAGATCACAGCCCCAGGCAAATGCAGTTACTGTAATGGACATTGAGGCAAATACAGGACGGCATAGCCAATTAATATTTTGGGGAGTGCTTTTAATAGCTGGCGGCTGTCCCCAAAAGGGGATGCAGCCCTGAGGAGTCTGTCCAGCAAGCTTTTATACAGTAAAAATTACTTCCTGAAACAAACAGTGGTCAGCAAGGCAACTGTTGCTACATGGGGATGTAAACTAATGGGGTGCTGCAAGCTAATGGGGCAATTCTTTGTTTTAGTTACATCTTGGTTCCAAGGCAGGTGAAGGGCAAGGTTTCACAATGGTCATACCTTTACCATAGGTTGTGATGCCCCCTAAGGGGCCTTGTGTAGGATCTAGCACTATGGGAACTTAAATGCCACTTCGTTACTGAATGGGTGATGTGGAAAAATGATAAGGCACAATGCAATGGTCCTCACAGGGTAATAGTGCAGTGGTAGAGGCTTTTTGGGTGTCTCCACAGATGAAAACGAGGAAGTCTGGATAACAGAAAGGAGAACAGGGACTGTGTCAACAAATACAGAGACTGGACATTTGGCACCCCCAAACCAGAACCAGACAAGGTTGGTGGTGGAGGAGGAGTCAGAGCCTAAATGAGAGCAAGTGGGTGGTGAACCTGCTTGCTACTATCCTTGCTCAGCTTCCAGTAGTTGCCTCTACAAGATACTGGGTGTTCCAGGATCATCCACCTTGGGTGGAGATGGTTGGGTGGTGGGAGTTTCTTCCAGAAATCACTTTAGAAAGAATGGATCAGTCCTTATTGACAAAGAGTTTGATACTCATAAGGCAAAGGTAACCTGTCCTGTGCTTGGTTTTAATTTTACTGGGTTAGTGGATGAACCACCTTTGTGTTTTCCTACTTTTAATAAGTCCTCATGTAGCTTAGTACAAATTATCAAGTATCATTTTGGGTAGCAGCCTTGGGGCAGACTCAAACATGCCCTTGTGGACATTCCTGCTAATCTGTCTTCTATATCTGTGCAAAAGCTTAGAATTAAAGGAGAGCTGAACAGTGCCCATGCTAAAGGAATTTTCCGAGTTAAGGACCTAGTAGGCTTTGAGAACATCACAACATATACTATGGGAATTTGGGGACTTTTTCAAATTGTTCAAGATTGTGGGATAAATATCAGATGCTGTGTCCAGACTGAGACATGTGGGACTCATCTTCAGGTCAAGCAGATCCCCCATTTTATGTTAGTTGATCATTCTTAACAAATGCCCTGGTATTGCATCATCAACTTTGCTGACATGAAGACCCTCCTATCTTCAGAAACAGCCCTGCTTCAAGGCAAACTGACTATATTTGATCCTGTTTCAGCTCTTTTGCTGTAAATTATCACCTCTCACTTATATACCAGTTCTAGCTGCTACTGTCCTTCAATATCTCTTTTTTGCCTCTTATCACTACAAAAACATTGCCACTGAAGTTGGAGAATTCTAGTATCCTGGGAAAGTTCTCCCCCTTTGGACTAATGGGAAGATTTCTTTGATTTTGTGAGACCAGTTATACTCATATACCCAATTGATAACTCCCTTATCTATCTCCTATGACTAAGGATATTTTATATGTGTGCATGTACATTATATATGCATATACACACATACGTGTATATGTATATTTCCCTCGAATTAAATATTCTTTATTGTATAAGCAATTATTTTATCACTAGCAATCTTACTATTGTTTCACAAAATATTGCTTTAATAATTTTTAATTTATGAATGCTTCCCTAAAATTTGTATGTAATGATATTCTTATAACAGGCTCAGGTAGATGCCATCTATCTTGTTTTTTTTTTTTTTTCTGGCGTGAATAAATGTCTATTTGCTTCATGCTTAATTGATTTCTTACTACTATTATCCAATTTCAACCTCAAGTACCCAGATTAGTGAATAACAACACTTTTGGGTCCCACCTCAAATTTCACTACAACTACATACTGAAATTTCTTCTTTTTTAACTTTTTGATTTATTTTTACTTTTCAACATTCATTTCCACAAAATTTTGAGTAACAAAATTTCTCCTCATCTTTCCCCTACCTCCACCCCAAAATAGCAAGCCTACTGAATACCTCTTCCACTAATATGCTCTCTCTTATATCCTCTCTTATTCCCCCTCTAATTTGCTAGTAGGGCCAGATGGATTTCTATACCCTGCTTTCTGTATATCTTATTTCCCAGTTGCATGTAAAAACATTTTTTAATATTTGTTTTTAAAACTTTGATTTCCAGATTAATTCCCTTCTTCCCTCCTTACCCATCCCCACTGGGAAGATAAGCAATTCAATATGGGTTGTACATGTGTAGTTATGTGAAACATTTCCATAGTAGATATATTGTGAAAGACTAACTATATATTTCCCTCCATCCTCTCCCACGTCCCCACTTATCCTATTTTCTACTTTGACCCTGTCCCTTTTCAAAAGTGTGTGCTTCTAATTACCCTCCCCACTAAGCTGCCCACCCTTTTATCATTCCCCTTCCCCCCCCACTTTCCTTTGGGTAAGGTACCCAATTGAGTGTGTGTGTTATTTGCTCCTTAAGCCAAATTCAATGAGAGTAAGGTTGGCCCATTCCCTTTCACCTTCCTCCTCTTCCCATCCATTGTAACAGTTGTCTCTTTCCTCTTCAATATGAGATAATTAACCCTATTCTATCTCTCCCTATCTCCTTCTCCCATTATATTCCTCTCTCACCTCTTAATTTTATTTTTTAGATATCATCCCTTCCTATTCAACTTATCCTATGCCCTTTGTGTATACATTTACACATATACACACAATTACATATGCCTTTATACACACATACACCTTGCTATATAAACATATATATGTATGAATACTTATATATATATGTATATATATGTATATATATATATATACACATATATATTCCTTGCAACTATTCTCATATAGAGAAAAGTCTAATGAGTTACAATTATCATTTTTTTCCATGTAGGAATATAAATAAATCAGCTTTAATAAATTCCTTATGATTTCTTTTCTGTTTACCTTCTCATGCTTCTCTTTCTTCTTGTATTTGAAAGTCAAACTTTCTGTTCAGTTCTGATTTTTCATCAAGAATGCTTGAAATTCCTCTGTTTCATTGAATGGCCATATTTTTGTAATTCTTGTTTTTCATCCCAGCTCCTTTGACCTCCAGAATACATCCCAAGCCCTTCAATCCCTTAATGGAGAAGCTGCTAGATCTTGTGTTATCCTGATTGTGTTTCCACAATACTAAATTTTTTTCTTCCTGGCTGCTTGTAATATTTTCTCCTTGAACTGGAAACTCTGGGATTTAGCTATAATATTCCTAGGAGTTTTCTTTTGGGGATCTATTTCAAAAGGTGATTGGTGAATTCTTTCAATTTCCATTTTGTCCTATGGTTCTAGAATATCAGGGCAATTTTTCCTTGAGAATTTCTGGAAGAATGATTTCTAGAGTCTTTTTTTTTTGGTCATAGCTATCAGGTAGTCCAAAAAATTTTAAATTATCTTTCCTAGATCCATTTTCCAGGTCAGTGGTTTTTCCAATGAGATATTTCACATTGCCTTATGTGTACATACACACACACACACACACACACATACATATATATTTTTTTCATTTGTTTGGATTTGTTTTATAGTATCTTGATTTCTCATAAAGTCATTAGCTTCTATTTGCTCTACTCTAATTTTGAAAGTTTTTGAAATCACTTTTCCATCTGGCAAATTCGACTTTTTAAGGCATTCTTCTCCTCACTGGCTTTTTGCAACTCTTTTGCCATTTTATTTAGTCTAATTTTTTTTTGCTTTTTGGAGGGCAATTGGGGTTAAGTAACTTGCCCAAAGTTACATGGCTAGTCATTATTTATGTGTGGGTGCTCATTTTCTGAGGCCGGATTCAATCCTGGGTCATCCCAACTCTGAGGCCAGCGCTCTTACTCACTGTGCCACCTAGCCACCCCAGTTAGTCTAATTTTTAAGGTGTTATTTTCTTCAGGATTTTTTTTTTTGGTTCTCCTTTAGCAGGCTGTTAACTCATTTTTTGTGATTTTCATGATTTTTCATTATCATTCCTCTTCCCAATTTTTCCTCCACTTCTCTTATTTTATTTTAAAAATCCTTCTTGAGCTCCTCCATGCCTGTAACCAATTCATATTTTTCTTAAAAGCATTTGATGAAAGAATTTTGTCTTTGTTTTCTTCTTCTGGTTCCATGCTTTGATTCTTTTTGTCCCCCAAAAATGTGCTTCAGTTGTGCTTCCTCTGCTTGCTCATCTTGCCAGCCAATTGCTTGACTTTTGAGCTCTTTGCCATGGTGAAACTCTGCTTCCATAGCACAGAGTTGTTTTTTTTTTTTCCAGATCCCTGGGGTTTTTGCAAATGTTGTCAGAGGTCTGAGGAGGGCACCCTTTCTATAGGCAGCACAAGCTCTGGCACACTGTAGTTTCTTACCCCAGGACCATTACTCAAGACAGTGACCCATATCCAAGTAGGTCAAAGCAAAAGTGATTACCCTCTGAATGGTCCTTGGTCCCCCTATGATCTGTAGGCCAGGAGCACCAGGAGGCAGCCATGTGGCAATAGCTGCAGCCCAACCATACCAACCACCTCTTGCTGTAGGGGCAGGAGCTGGACTATACATTTCCATCACCCAGTTCCAACAGAGTTCCCCACTGACCTTTTACTTTCTCTTTGGTGTTTATGGGTTCAGAAGTGTGGAAACTGCCACAACTGTTGGTGATTCACTCTCCTGAAGTCTGCTCTGGGCATGTCTGGGCCACTGGCCAGGGCTGCCCCAGGCTGAGCATGGCTCAGGCAGCACTGTGCTCAGCTCCCAGCACAGTGTGATAGACCCTTCCTTTTGGCCTGCTAGGCTGACTCCCATGGGAGATGTGTTTCTCTCTGTCACTTTTTGGGTTCTGTAGTTCTAGGATTTGTTTAGAGTTGTATTTTACAGGTATTAGAGGGGGTTGTGGCACAAGCTCATGGAATTTCCTGCTTCTACTCACCCCCCCATACTGAAATTTCTTACACTAGCTAGTAATCTTCAATGTGAATGACTGGCTAAGGAAACAACAACAAATATGGCTACCTCCATGGCTATTCACCACAAATGATGAAGAACCAGTTATATGTTTAGTCACTCAATAATGTATTTTCTATATAAAAAGACAGTACTTTATTCAGATTTTAATAGACATCATCAGTGTATACTTCATACAAAGTACATTGAATCTTAGACAATTAGACCTTAGAGGTTATCCAGGTTAGTCTCTCTTATTAAGAATGCTAGGATATATTATCAATACCCTGAAAATAATTTCTTCTCTCTTAAAACTGCAGTCTAATTTAAGTATGGAAATAATTTTATTGTATACAAGGGTCACTGGACTGACAACATCTTTAGGATATATGCTTTGAATCATATTTAATGGAGTAGAAATACTTACAACTGAGCCATCCATATTCTTAGACTGACTACTTGACCTTTAATGGTTAGGAGATGTGAAATATATGATTGAAGGATAGTGCTAAATCTGTGGTCCAAAAACATAGTAAAACTAACTGGTTTCAATGGTAATAAAACTCATAACCTTGGAAATTTTTTTTTCTTTTTGAAGGGGGGAAAGCAGGCAATTGGGGTTAAGTAACTTCCCCAAGGCCACACAGTTAGTAAGTGTTAAGTTTCTGAGGTCAGATTTGAACTCAGGTCCTCTTTACTACAGGGCCAGTGTTCTATTCACTGTACGATCTAGCCAGCCCAATAAATTCTATCCTACTTTATTAAATTAAGTGAACTAGTTAGTATCAGCATGGGAGTTTATATGTGAAAATATTCCATTGCCACTGAATTATCTTATGTTTAGACAGCTTTGGAATGGTGATGGGATGAAGCTAAAAATAGTTTTTATGTCATACCATTCTTTTTTTACCATATTTCATTTTGGAATTAAATTTTTTTCACTCCTAGATAGGGGAACAAGAGAAGAAAACTCAGAGGGAGATGAAAAGGAAGAAATGGCCCTTCATTTTTGAAAGGTCAGTTTAGAGAACAGCATCTACTTGGCATCTGAGGGTAACTGAGAAGCAGTGCAATGGAGTGGAAAGATGGTTGGTTTGCCATATATAGACATGAATTTGAATTCTGGTCCCAACATTAGTACTTCTTTACCTGCCATTATTTCAGTTAAGATATCTGAGATTCATGCGGAGTCAAGATGGTGGAGTAGAAAGAGCACTTCCTTGGTGCTCCAGCCCACACATATAAAAGGGGAACTCTGAATGACCTCTGGAGCTCCAGAACCCACAAAATGATACAGAGAAGCCATCCTCCTGCTGAGGACAGCCTGGCAGCCCGGCAGTTTTAAAAAAGTTTTAAAATCAAATGTTTTAAAAATATACAAGTACTATTATTAATACCATTTTATATATAATTGGGAGTTAAGATATGCAGGCATTGGGGCATGGAGATTCACCTTGCCCTACTGGAAAAAATTGAAGGGGGTATGGGAGAAGAGATGGGAGAGAGCAGATTGGATGAGGGAATATCCTGTGGGACTGCTATTCTGGGGTTGTGGGTAGGGGAAAAATGGGGGAAAATTGTAACTCAAAATCTGGCGGAAATGAATGATGTAAACCAGAAGTTAATAAAGCATTTGGAAAAAAAAAAGATATCTGAGATTCAGTTGCCTTATATGTAAAGTAGGGATGTTAATATTACATCTTGCTATTTAATGAGGAAAATACTGCTGGAAATATCAAAGCATTATGGAAATGTTGTGTTATGGCATGTCTCCTGATTCATATTGTATATTTGCTATGATTAAGTAATAAAACTCAATTTGGCTGGGATGGCATCTTCCTTGCCATCAATCACCTTTCCAATCTGTCTTCCAATAAACTAATCAATTCTACAAGTTACAAAGTGGGATCAATTGTTATCAGAAAACATGTTTGGAAGATACAAGAGGGGAGATGGGATGAGAAAAAGAAAAGTTATTTTGATTAGTGATTTGCACAGAAATTCAAATCCACCAATGTTCTAATCCACCCAGTTTATGATCTTTTAAGGAGTAACAACCATACACCTCCCCAGTATCTTCCCTCCTTCAGGTATCCTCAAAAGAGACTCATAGTAATTAGATGAGGTAATTTCCCAAGTGGAAAGTTTCAGATTGGTTTAATTCCTCTTTTTAACACACACAGACATGCACACACACAAAGTATGAATAACATATGTCTGTATACAAACTCACATATATGTATAATTATATATAAATACCCCTATGTACATGTGTTTACAATATATGTACACATGCACACAATACATAGACAATCAATTGTGTGTAACAAAGCATACACGCACATATAAACTGTTCATATATGTATGTACATATAAACTTTATGCAAACATATGCATATAGGTATGCATGAATTCTTCATTTTCAATCCTAAACTTATTGCCATCTAATTCTTCAAAATTAGCACATGAATGTTTGCACTTACTATATATTATGTATACACATTGTTTTGTGATATAATATACATGCATATATATTTGATATCTACATATATACATATTTATGCATTTGCCTAAATAGGCACATATACACACATATATGAGTCATAAGGCACCCAGACCCAAACAAAGATAGATTTGGATTCAAAGAAGAAAGGTTATAAAACCTGATCTGCTCTGCTAATCATTCCACTGAAACTGCTCTCTCCAAAGTTACTAATGATCTCTTATTGCCAATACAATGATTTTTATTCAATATTCTTTCTTCCTAACCTCTCTGCTGCCTTGGGCACTGTTGATCACTCCCACCCCCCACTCCCCTTGGTACTTTCTTCTCTTTAGATTTGTAGATTACCACTCCTGGTTTTCTTCCTACTCATGGGATCATTCCTTCTTTTTTAAATTTTTTTTATTTTTCCAAATGCTTTATTAACTTCTGGTTTACATCATTCATTTCCAACAAATTTTGAGTTACAATTTTCCCCCCATTTTTCCCCTACCCACCACCCCAGAATAACAGTCCCACAGGATATCCCCTTATTCAAACTGCTTCCTCCCATATCTTCTCCCATACCCCCTTCGACTTTTCCATTAGGGCAAGGTGAATCTCTGTGCCCCAAAGCCTTCACATCTTATTTCCCAATTACATGCAAAATAGTATTAATAATAGTATTTATATATATTTGAAACATTTAATTTTAAAACGTCAAATTCCAGATCCATTCCTTTCCTCCCATGTCACCCACTCCCACTGGGAAGATAAGCGATTCAGTATATGTTGTACATGTATAGCTATGCAAAACATTACCATAGTAGATATATTGTAAAAGACTGGCTATATTTCCCTCCTACCCATCCCACCCCCCACCTGGTCCATTCCCTACTTTGATCCTGTCCCTCTTCAATAGTGGGTACTTCCAACCTCCCCTCCCCAGCATTCCCTCCCCTCCCCCATTCCCCCTCTCGTCCCTCTCCCCCCTACTCTCCTGCAGGAAGAGACATCCCATTTAGTATGTATGTCATTCTCTCCCTGAGCCAAATTCAATCAGAATAAAGTTTTGCCTTTTTGCCTTCCTGTTCTTCCCCTCCCTTGTAACCATTTTCCCTTGCCTATTCTATATGAGATAGTTTACCCCATTCTGTCTCTCCCCACCTCCTTTTGTTATATGCCTCTCTCACCTCTTAATTTCACCTTTTAAGGATCATCCCTTCATATTAAATTCGACCAGTTCCCTCTATCTATGTATACATGTAAACATATATATACACATTCACGTATGTATTCATACGCCCATATACCCCTCTTCAATTATTTTCATACTGAGAAAGGTTTCATCAATTACAGTTATTGTTTTTCCATGTAGGAATGTAAATAGTTGAACTTTGATAAGTTCCTTTTGATTTCTTTTCCCTGTTTACCTTCTCAAGCATCTCTTGCTTCTTGTATCTGAACATTAAATTTTCTATTCAGCTCTGGTTTTTTCCTCAAGAATGCTTGAAAGTCCTCTATTGCACTGAATGACCATATTTTCCCCTGAAACAGGGTACTCAGTTTTGCTGGGTAGGTTATTCTTGGTTTTAATCCTAGCTCCTTTGCCCTGCAGAATATTATATTCCATGTCCTTCAATCCCTCAGTGTAGAAGATGCCAGGTCCTGTGCTATTCTGATTGTGTTTCCACAATATTGAAATTGTTTTTTTCCTGGCTGCTTGTAGTATTTTCTCCTTGATCTGGGAATTCTGGAACCTGGCTATAATATTCCTAGGAGTTTTCTTTTTGGGATCTTTTTCAGGAGGTGCTCGATAGATTCTTTCAACCTCTATTTCACCTTCTGGGTCTAAAACATCAGGCCAATTTTCCTTGAGAATTTCTTGAAGGATGATTTCTAGGTTCTTTCTTTGATCATGGCTTTCAGGTAGTCCAATAATTTTTAAATTATCTCCCCTGGATCTATTTTCCAGGTCAGTGGTTTTTCCCATGAGATATTTCACATTGCCTTCTATGTTTTCATTTGTTTGGATCTGCTTAACAGCATCTTGATTTCTTATAAAGTCACTAGCTTCCATTTGCACCAGTCTAATTCTGAAGGAATGAATCTCCTCATTGAGCTTTTGAGATTCTTTTTCCATCTGGAAAATTCGGCTTTTTAAGGCATTCTTCTCCTAATTGCCTTTTTGAACCTCTTTTGCCACTTGAGTTAGTCTACTTTTTAAGGTGTTATTTTCCTCAGTCAGGCTGTTGACTCTCATTTCATACTTTTCCTGCATCCTTCTCATTTCTCTTCCCAATTTTTATTCCACTTCTCTTATTTGGTTTTTAAAATCCTTCTTAAGGTCTGCCATGGCCTGTAACCTGCTTGTATTTTCATTTGTTCTGACCTCCCAGTCCACCTCCTGTTCCATGCTTTGATACTCTTTGCCCCCAAAATAGGAGTCTAATGTTGCATTTTTCTGTTTATTTTGTTTCCTTTGCCTAGGCATGTTGCCACTTAATTACTTGACTTATGGGCTTGTTGCCACAGGAGGACTCTGCCACCAGACAGGGGAGCTTCAGTCCCAAACGTTGGGGTCTTCTCAACTTCTGGAGGTATTAGTTGGGTGCCCTCTCTGAAGCCCCCACACACTCTGGCAAGCTGGTCACACACCTCAAGACCTGTACCCCAGAGTGCAATCCAGATCCAAGAAGGTTAAAGCAAGAGCAATTATCCCCAAGACTGATCGCCAGATCCCCCTACAGTCTGCAGGCCAGTAGCTGCAGCTGCAACTGAAGCTGAAAAATGGTGGCTGTGCCGCAACTCCTCAGAGGCTTCTAGCCCCCAGGGGAAGAAGCTGACATGCTCCCAAATACTGGTCCCAAAGTCCATAGGGCACTAACCTCTCAGTTTTTCCTAGGCATCTATGTGTTGGTAACTCTGGAAAAGCCACAGCAACTGGTGTTCTGGTGTCCCTCCAGCCAACTGCTGGTCTGACTGCCCTCGGGTAAAAACCTCTGACTCATGGGGGCCCAGGCTTGGCTCCCAGATCACTGCAGGTTTCCCAGGTTTCTGGGCTGTCCTCAGTGGGAGATTAGCTTCTCTGAGTCATTCTGTGGGTTCTGGAGCTCCAGAGATTGTTCAGTCCCCTTTTACATGATTTTGAAGTGGTATGGGCTGGAGTGCTGTGGAAGTGCGGTTTCTATTCTGCCATCTTGGCTCTGCCCCCAGGGATCATTCCTTCTTTATTTCTTTCATGGAATCCACCTTCAAATCACACCCTCTAAATGTAGTTGTATCTCAGGGTTCTATCCGAGGCCCTGTCCTCTTTGCATACTATGATATTTCACTTCTATTTTATCCTCATGTACCTGGCACACTCTGGAATCATGCTCTATTTATCTCAATAACCCAGAAGGAATTATTCCTACTCTCAGATAAAGCCTTTTTAAATATAATAACCAATCCAAATAGTCTTTATCACAAATGATGGAAAGGCACATTACCCTATTGTGGGAGATACACACATATATTTGGGTATATGTGTGTATGTATGTATTCATGTATGTATGCATGCATGTATGTATGTATGTATACAAAAAAAGAGATGATGAGAGAAACAGAAATGCTCCAGTGGAATGCATGACTAACCCATCCATGTTCATTTGGCTTAGGAGCTCCAAGCGAGATTTTCATGTTTCAGATAAAGAATATAACCATTGGGAGTCATAATGAAGCTTTAAATCATGCAAAATTTTCTCTATATATTAGATCATTTGTAAATCAAGACACAAAAATACGGTGGATACAGAGCAGGCCTTTTGGTAGTGAAGTCCCGGGTAGAAGTTCAATCTTTGCAACACATTTAGCTGTGTGACCCTGGGAAATTCCTCTCTGATCTGAATTGGTAGAGGGAATAACTCCTTACCGGGGTCTTCTTACACAAATGAAATCACACATCTAGCCAAAATAACAATAGTTCTATGATATAGAAAATAAAGCCACAATTTTCTTGTAACATACTGCATTTCAAAGAGTGAAAAATTGATATATGAGATGTTTACAAATGTAGAAGATTTTGTTCATTTAAATTGGTCTTCATTATATAGATTATTGAGGTGAAGATATAATCTATGATTCATAGTTCCCTTTTCCTAAACCTTACTTACTCATATTCTTTCATATATATATAAAATAAGTAATACGTGCATATATATGTAAATGAACATGTGTTAATGTCTTTATATGTGTATACATGTATGTGTATATGTGTATATACATGTATGTATATACAAGTTCATTTGGAAAATTTCACATTACAAGGATTATTTGACATATGGATAATTATCAGAGATGTTTTAGAATAGATACTAAGTATCGAATGTACCAGGTGAATTCTGAAGTTCCTTTCATATTTTGAAATTCAGTGTTTGTGTATTGGCATGTTAATATTGCCACTTCAATAAGACTTCAAGCAGTTCCAGTGGCTTAGTGTATCTTTAATGAAGTAAACTGGACTCTCATCTACCCAATTTCCCACTTATACAGTCAACTTCATTAAGATGATAGCAGTCAATATTAAGAATATATTTTATTTTTCAGTTTTTCTAGGGCTCCTTTCACATCTTTGTTTCTCAAACTGTAGATCAAGGGGTTTAACATAGGAATGACAAGGGTATAAAACAAGGAGGTCATTTTGTCTTGGTCTAGTGAATAGGCAGAACTTGGCCTGAAGTACATAAAAAGGATAGTACCCTGGAAGATTGTAACGGCAGTTAAGTGAGAAGTACAGGTTGAAAATGTCTTGTATCTGCCCTCAGTGGAACGGATCTTAATCACAGACAGGATTATGTAACAGTAAGAAATGAGGACTGCTGAAATGGTGACCATTTCAATAAAGCCAAAGACAGTGAAGATCACCAGTTCATTGACATAGGTATCAGAACAAGAGATTAATAAAAGAGGAGGAACATCACAGAAGAAATGATTAATCTCATTGGACCTGCAGAAATTCAGTGTGAAGGTTAAAGTAGTATGGAGCAGAGCATCCACCATCCCCACTGTGTAGACACTAACAATCAGTGCATAGCATACACGGCTAGACATATTTACTGTGTAAAGCAGAGGGTTGCTTATTGCCATGTAGCGATCAAAGGCCATTACTGCTAATAGTAGGCACTCAGAATCTGCAAAAGAACAGAAGAAATAGAATTGCAGAGCACAGCCAATGAAGGAAATAGATTTGTCTTTGGCAAAGAAGTCCACCAGCATTTTGGGGCCAATGGCTGTGGAGTAGCAGAGATCACAGAAGGACATGTGGCTAAGGAAGAAGTACATGGGCAAATGGAGTTGGGGGTCTATCCTGATTAATATGATCATCCCAAGATTTGCTATAAGAATAACCAGATAAATGATGAGAAAGAGGACAAAAAGGGGCACTTTTAGCTCAGGAGCACTGGTGATTCCCAAGAGGATGAACTCAGTTGGGATGGAGTAATTCCTCTCCATTATTTCTACTTGGTTCTCTCTTCTGCAGGCAAATTGAGGAATTGTACTTTCACTCTTTTGTAAAACTAATGAGCACAGGACTTTTTGATTGATTCTCATCTGTAAGAAGAAGACAGTTTCTGTACATTATTTATTAGTAACAAAGAAAGATATCAAACTTCATCTTATTCATAGAAGGTATTAAAACAAAGAAGAAGGAACTGAAGACCTAAAGATGCCTCACAAATGTATAGTGCTATAAGGCTTTAAAAAATTCCATAGCTCAAACTGATGAGATATGAATTGCAAAGATTAGTATTTCAAATTTTTCTCTGTGAAAAACAGAAGTTCGGAGTTATTGAATAATTTCCCCTTGATCACACAATAAGTAATTGTTAGCTGAAGATTTCATACAAGTTCTCCTGATAGTAATTAGGGGATATATCAGCAGTGTTATTCTATAATCTTCCTCCCAAAATCTAAATGACCTCAGATTTTACAGCCACCAACCTAACAGAACTGATGCGTATTTAAGCATCACTACATTTGGATTCAGAAAGATCTGAACCAAAATTCTTCCTCAGACATATATTAATTATGTGACCATGATCAAATGCCCAACAACACTCCTGAGCCTCAGTTTCCTCAAGGGTAAAACAGGGACTAAATAAATATTTAGTAAGGACCTATTGTATTCCAGGTAAGGTGATACTCACTGGGGATACAAATAATGGTATAAATAATTGCTGCTCTCAAGGAGTTTACAGTGAAATCAGACAATATGCAAACTATATATATATATATATATATATATATATATACACACACACATATATATGTATATATGTATATGTGTGTGTATATACATATATACATGTATATATGATATTCTCAAGGGTAATGTATTTATATTAAGGAGGACTGAGAAGTTCTTGTTGTTAATGTGGGATATTAGCTAAAATTTATATTAAGACAAGGAATCTGGGAGGCAAAGTTGAAAAGAGAAAGAAATCTAGGGTTGAGAGAATGCCAAATGAAATGTCCAGTCAGAAATACTGAGTTGTGTGAGTAACAGCAAGGAAATAAGTGAGACTAGAAC
Source organism: Gymnobelideus leadbeateri (assembly GCA_011680675.1). Lineage (NCBI taxonomy): Eukaryota > Metazoa > Chordata > Mammalia > Diprotodontia > Petauridae > Gymnobelideus > Gymnobelideus leadbeateri. The sequence goes on along the minus strand of WOXC01005513.1, from coordinate 190,507 downwards.
TTAGAGTAAATAATAAAGATTTATATTTTTAACTATTTGCAAAATGCTTTGAATATGTTTTCTCATTTCATTCTCAAAATCCCTGATTGGGGTGCTATTATTATCTCTTTATATGAAGAAACTGAGACAGATAGAGGTTAAGTGATATATTCAGGATAACACAGCTTGTAAGCATCTGAAGTGAGATGAAAAGTCCAATCTTCCTGACTCCAGGTTCAGTACTCTACCCACTGTGCCACCTCACTGTCTTTAAGCGAGTAAAGGGGATTATGGTATAAATAGACTGGAAAGGTAAAAAGGAAATAAGGACATGAAGGTTTTAAGAGCTAAGCAGAAGATTGTATATTTGGCTTTTGCTGTAATAGAGTCATTGGCGTTTATTGAGTAGGGTGGGGTGGTGACATGGTCAGATTTACTCTTTAGGAAGAACAATTTTATAGTTGATTAAAAGATGGAATAGATTTGAGAGTGATCGAAAGAGACAAGTATATTATCCACAAATCTACTCTAATAATCCTGGTTAGAAGTGTTGAGTGTTTGCACCAGAGCTTTGATAATTTCAAATGAGAACAAGAGTTGTGAAGAAGATATGTTTCAAAGGTAAATTTGACAGAACTTTGCAATTGAATAGGCATAATAACTCTCTCTCTCTCTCTCTCTCTCTCTCTCTCTCTCTCTCTCTCTCTCTCTCTCTTTCTCTCTCTCCCACTCCCCTTCCCCCTGTGTTTCTGTGAGAAGGGAGGGAATGAGGATGATGCTCTAGACTGCAAATCTTGGTGACTGGAAAGATGATGGTACCCTCAAAAGTAAAAATGGCAGGATCAGAAGGCTAGAGGGCAGTAAATATAAAATATTCCAAGAAAAAAAAAAGAACATGTTATAAGTCTCAGAAGAGATTAGTTATATTCAATTTTGTCCAAGTGCTCAATAAGTCTCAGCCCCAGTTCAATTTAAAAAGACTTTCTTTCCTGCTATGTGTATGGTGAAAGGTCATGTCTTATAATGGGAAGAACTATCTTTAGAACTACCCTTAGAATCATGAAATCTTATCTCTGACACACATTGACTGTATGACTAAGGACAATTAAAAGAATCCTTCTGAATCTCAGCTTGCTCAACTGTAAAAGGAAGAAATAATACACGTCTTACACAAAGATTTGTCATAAGGCTGAAAAGAAAATATTCACATTAAGCTTTTGAAAATTGTGTTAAAATCTGTTCCTATTCATTCAATTGGACAGATATTTATCAAATATTACATGCATAACAAGATTCTTTGATTGCTTGATGTATATTTTACTAGTCTCAGAGTTAAATAAACCTGATGTCAAGTTCTACCTTTTTCTTCATACTGGCTGGTGTGATCCTGAGAAAGTTACTTACTCAGACTTCTTCATAATATAATAAATTGGAGAGCAAGTGCTGATCTTTGATAATACAGGGAAATTCCTCACTGAAAATTTCCTCTCCAATGACACACATGTCTGATCCATAAACATAGAAATGAGCACTCCCAAAAATTCTAGTGGCAATTCATTGATCCTTAATTCTTTAGTTTCCCCAGTGTTATCAGATTAATATAGGAGGGTACTTACATTTTTTCTATTACAACTTCTAATGACATTTCAATATTTTAATGTAATTTTCATAGGGCAAAACTCTATACATATTGGAAATTAAATAACCTACTAAAATGAATAATAGTTTGTTACCAAGTGCCAGCCTTACTATTTGATACTTTATGTGGGGAACATATACTTTATAGAGCATGCAGGGGGAAGAAAGTACAAAGGAAATGCAATTACTTTTTTAGGAATATTGTGTGCGTGTGCACACGCACGCGTCTGTATGTGTGTGTGTGTGTGTTCTGTTGGGATTTGGAATCAGAATCTGAATGATTTAGAGGAAAAAAAAGATAGAAAATGGGAAGAAGCAATCTTTTATTTTTTTTAACCTGAGCAGAAAAATATGAAATGTAAGTGACTTTATACCTGTGGGTACCTTTAGGTCTCTTCTCAACTACTTTTGGATATGACCAAAATAGTTAATATTTATTATGCCAAAAGAGGGAAATGCCTCAGTAAAACTCATTTCAACCACCAACAGCTAAGAAGGTGAATTGTTCATTCATTATTTAGAGAGGGTAAATTCTAAACCTAAGGAGACAAATATCACCTCTGCCATTCAGGCCTAGATTCTGACAATCAGAATGATCAAAGTTTGGTTGAAGCATTTTGGTCACAAATTCCGGGAACTCTCATCTATGTGTCCCCTAATGAGACTGTCCTCTAAAACCACTAGCCTACAACATGATCTCTTGAAGCTTCTAAAACTTACCTGGCCAAAGAGTAGCCATGTGTCTCGTCTGATGGACTCAAGTGAAGGAAAGTTTTTTTTTTTTAATCTAGTAACATTTGGAACTTAAAGCTTGGAAGCCTCTGATTTATCTGTACACTCTTGTGTAAACACTTATCTAATTAACCCAAAGGGAAAATCCATTTGTCTTCTCTTCCTTGAATGATCCATTGCCTCAGATCAAGGTGAGAAGTGCAACTGGGGACATATTAAAACTTTTAATCCTCTTGTGGTTTTTTTTCCCTCAAATTTTATGAACGTCTGGATGGCAATCTCAGTTTATATTGCCTTTGTGTGTTGGTGATGGAGGACGTCAGGAAAAGGATTCATAGAAGGAAGAGGAATGGTGGTGAGGGCCAAAAATGTTTCAATTAATTATGAACCACTGTGTCCCAAACTTGAATTTTCAGATAGAAAAACTGAATTCAACTTCACACATATTTGTTAAGGCATTAATGTATGCATTGTACTGTGGAAAAGAAGAAAAAAGAGGAGGTAGAGAAATTTACATTTGTAACCTGCTTTAAATATTATCTAATTCTTTGTTTTGATATCTTCTGAGGAAAATAATACTTTTCATTATTTCCCCATTTTTCAGATGAGGTAACTAAATTCCAAAGAGGTTAAATTATAGAATCATATTATCATAGACTTGATCTGGAGAGGACATCAGAGAATATCTGTTCCAAGATCTTCATTTTACAGAGGAAGAAACTGAAGTCCAGTGAAGTTCTTTAATTTATTCAAGGTTAAATATTTAGTAAGCTATGTTAAAGCATACTAAATTTACCAATATCTTTATTAGAAATGAGGAAACTAGGTAGTAATACAGCATATCAATCTAGTACTGGACTTGGATTCAGGAAGACCTGTTCAAATCTTGACTTGGATATGTTCTTGAGTAAATATTTTAACTTATCTCAGTAACCTCTTCTGTAAAATCAGAATAAAAATAGAACCTACTTCACAAGGCTGTTTTGAGGATCAGATGAATGACAAATGTAAGGTGAACCTTAAAGCAAAGTGTAGAATCTAGTTATTGCTATTACTGTCATGATTATTAACATCATCAAAAGACCTTTGTACTTATAGGAATGAAATTTCCCTCATTAATAAATAAGGGAATCTCAAAGAAATTGTATCCTAGGCTGAAATCATTTTGAAAATACTAACAAGTTCAAGGAAACATTCTGCTCTCCCCAAAGGTAGCATTCAAGTGGTGACCAGAAAAGGACAGAAGGCCCTAAGGATAATCATTTTAAGAACTGTTATCCTTTTTTCATACTAGACAAGTATGAATAAAGAATGATTGAATGACATGTCAACAGTATGTTGACATTCTAAGTTCTTCTTATTCTTTTAATGAATAAAATACTTTTACTTAAATACTCAATTGTTTCTTGATATTGACTAGAGGATCTTGTCTTGGTTTGAAAATATTCCAAAATATTCTAAAATGCTATAAAGACCTTAGCTGGGGAGAATTTCTAACAGGAAGGTAATCTCAACTCCTTGGCCCCTTAAGATATACACATGCACACATATATACTTATATATGTGTATATGTGTGTATATACCTAGAGATATGCACACATTTTATATATGTATGTATGTATGTGTATATATACATACATTTTATGTGTGTATGCATGTATGTATATTCATATATATTTATATATATCTATATATATATTCTTAACAGATTTGAAAAAAAGAATCGAAGACCAAATATAGAGTTACACAGTTTCTGGTCTTTAGGAGGACAAAACATACCCTGTCCACTTTGGCCTTCTCAAAACTATTATAGCAGTTAGATGTCATAATCTCTAAAATAGAAAATTTCAAATTTCTTTAGTATCTCTTTTTAATACACCACATGTACATGGGTGTGCATATGCACACAGGTATCTGTATATAAACAATACACTAGTAGTTAAGTATAAATAAATGCACATCTATCTATATGTTTTATTTGCATATTCTCTTAAACACATATATACACCCACGTATACATACATGTGCATATTCCATTTCTAACCCTTTCTTGATTTCTATTTCTTTCTTTTATTTAGTTAAATCACTGAATTACTGACTGCAAATAGTTGGAAGTAGAAATCAGGTTAGATGCAGTGAGTAGAGTACTGGCCCTGGAGTCAGGATGACCTGAGTTCAAATCTGGCTTTAGACACTTAACACACACACAAAAAAGCTGTGTGACCTTGGGCAAGTCACTTAACCCCAATTGCCCTCCAAAATGCAAAGAAAGAAAGAAAGAAAGAAAGAAAGAAAGAAAGGGAAAGAAAGGAAGAAAGGAAGAAAGAAAGAAATCAGGTTAGAGTTAGAAACAAATACACATGTGTTTGTGAATATGAACATATGAATTCTGCGTGTATGAGCAGGTATTTGAAAAATACACATAAACATTGTCATACATATCAATATATGCATACACATATACACACATACTTATAATATGACATGAATACATATATCCCCTTTGAAACAAGATTTCCCTGTGTGTCTCATGTTGTTCCCAACTATATTAAAATTATTGATACTGATCTCAGAGTCACTGATGATTTATCTGCATTGTATTTAAATATCTAAAGATGAAAGCTTATCCCTAGGTGATCTTTTGAGATTCTTTGTCAACCAAGTGCAACAATATTTATTTCCTAATAACAGGAATTTCAACTGGAGAAATAGAAGAAATCAATTGCAAATTCATTCAAGATTAAATAATGTTAGCTCCTTCTAATATGAGTCAAGGCAGCAGGTTCAAGACTTCTAAAACTAATTTTCAAAGGGACTTAGATATCTATCAAAAGAAATGCCTAAATGACTGAACAAGCTGTAGTACAGGATTGTAGCGCTACAATGCTATAAGAAATGATGAGGTTGTGGTGGCTAGATGGCGCAGTGATAAAGAGTGCTGGCCCCAGAGTCGGGATGACACGAGATTGGTCCCAGCCTCAGAAAATGTGCAAACACACATAAATGATGACTTGCCATGTAACCTTGAGCAAGTTACTTAACTCTAGTTGCTTAAAAAAAAAAAAAAGAAATGATGAGCTCAATGATTTTAGAAAAACATGTAAGGACTTACATGAAATAATGAAAAGCAAAATGAGCAGAACCAAGAGAACATTGAATATAGCAACAGTAATACTGTTTTAAGGATCACTTTGTGGGGTGGCTAGGTGGCACAGTGAATAGAGCACTGGCCCTGGAGTCAGGAGGCCCTGAATTCAAATCTAGCCTCAGATACTTAACACTTACTAGCTGTGTGACCTTGGGCAAGTCACTTGACCCCAAAGGCTCTGCCTTCCCTCCTCCAAAACCCCTACAAAATTTTTTTAAAAAGGATCACTTTGAGTAAATAAATGATTTTATTTATTATAAATACCCAAATTAACTATAAAGGGCATATGAAGAAAGATAATATCAGCATCTAGATAAAGAACTAACAAGTAGACGTATGTATAGAATAGTGATGTGTGTGTGTGAGTATGAGTGTGTATCATTATTTGTGTCTAATAGTAGCTATCTCTGGGATGGAGAGGTAGGGAAGGAAAACAAAAGAAAAAAACATAATTTATTGCATATTTGTAAGGAATAGGAAGTTATGCATAGTAGGTTTGCGATTCATGTACAACCATCTTTTTATTTATCTTATGGAAATGTTTGTTTTATTCCATAAATTAAAAATAAATAAATAACTGGTAATTGGGAACAAAACAATCATTTTTTATATATAGAATTCTGTATCACCTTTTAGAATGTTGATTTTGAACTTTTCCTCCCAAAACTAACTATGCCCCACTTGTAGTGTAATCTTGACTATGACTATAGGACTCACCTTTTACAATAAATATTTAGTCAATCAATTTATAAAGTTACATTGTGCCCTTTTTTGATGAAAATAGTAGTAGGAAGAGGAGAAGAAAGAGGAGGAGGAGATGAGGAGGAGGAGGAGGAGGAAGAGTAAGAGTAGGAGGAAAAGTAGAAGCAACAGCAGCAGGAGGAAGAGTTGTAGTAGTAGTAGTAGTAGTAGTAGTAGTAGTAGTAGTAGTAGTAGTAGTAGTGGTAGTAAAGATTGACACAGGACTTTTAGGTTTAAGAATATTTGTCATTTCATCCTGAGAACATCACAGTGAAGTATGCATTATGGGTATTACTATGTCTATATTGTAGATGAGAAAATTGAGCCTCAGAGTGATTAATATCCTTCTGGATTCAGAGCTCATGTTAAAAAACAAATTATAGCTAGCATTTCCAGTACAATACTGAATAATGCTGGTGATAATGGGCATCCTTGCTTCACTCTTGATTTTAACGAGAAGGCTTTTAACATCCTTGTTACAGGTAATGTTTCCTGATGGTTTTAGAAAAATACTACATATGATTTTAAGGAAAGCTCATTTTTCCCCTTTTCTGTTAAGTATTTCAATAGGAATGAGTGTTGTATTTTGTAAAATAAAAAAGTTTTTTTTACCATTTTTAGAAATAATTATATGGTTTCTATTGTTTTTGTTATTGATATAGTATATTATGCTGATTGTTTTCCTAATATTCAACCAACCCTGCCTTCCTGTTTTATGATCTTTGAGACAGATTGTTTTAATCTCCTTGCTGATAGTTTATTTACATTGTTGTATCAATATTCATTAGGTAAATGTGTCTATAATTTTCTTTCTATCTTTTAACTCTCCTTGGTTTAGGTATTCATAATCTCCTTTGGACCAGCTGACCAATCCCCTTACCATCTGTGGTCTAAGAATTCCAGAAACATCCAAGATCAATTCAATCCTAATGAAGGCCTGCTGGCTGTACTGGACTCTGGTCCACCTCAATTCCAGGAAGACAGACTTTTCCTATTGATCATCTAAATTTTCTTGGGCTGGAAAAGTTTTTCAATCTGTCCTTTTTTTTTAGGCTCTGCTGCTCCAAAATTTGTCTTGAGTCATTATTTTAACATTGTTTTCATGGAAATTTGGGAGATTGAAAATAAAAGCTCCCTTTGCTCTGTCATTTAGTTTTGCTTCATAAAAATCAAAGTATCATTTTAATGCTTATAAAAAGCTTCATAAAGGTAATCTCATTCAATCATCACAATAACTGTCACATAGGTACTGTAGAGATTGCTCCCATTTTACACATGAATAAACTAAAACCCTATTTAGTATACCAGTCATAATCACATAGCTAGTAACCATCTAAAACAGAATTTTCATGTTTACTTGTGTAGGTAAATGCCACCCACATCTCATATTCCAGAGGGCAGAAATGTAAGCTTTGGGTAGAAGTGGCAGAAAGGGGCCATTCAACTCAGTCTCTTCCCTTATATTGCCACATCTTTCTGGACAAGTCATTTACACTCACTTGGATTAAAATTGTTCAGTAAAAATGAGAGATTGAACTCAGTATTTTGTGATGTTTCTTCCAGTTGAAGATCATTTTAAAAAACCTTTGTTTATAAATGAACAAATTAATTATATATTAAGGACTTAGTATTTGCCAAACACGGTGCTAAGCATTAGGGATACACAAAGATAAAAAAAAAAGACATATCCTGTTTTCAAGAAAGTAACATTTTAATGGGGAAGATAATAAGGATGGAAGGCTCCAACTGCTAATAATTAGGAAAGTTACCATGATTTATAGAGTGCAGTAGAAAATCTGATGCCAATGTTTCTTATTTAATGGCATTTCCACTGACAAAATCATTTCAGTAGTTCATATGAACCATCTGACATTGCCAAAGATTTAAGCAGCAAGGAAAATTCTACTGTGTCTTCAATATATGTAGATTTACCATCTGCAGAAGCAGGCATCAGATTAGATCCCCACAAGTGGTTGTTTCCCAGGATGATGATGGGTGATTTCTTTTTCATTCATTGTACAATATCTTGGGTATGTTGGGCAAAACGTAAGAATAGGATTCAATCTTGCTTGCTGATGATAGTTGGGGAAAGGTAAAGGTGGGACAATGGCTTTTTAAATTTAAGAAAAGTCTGATTTATTTGCCAATATTACTAGAGGCAAAAGGATTAACTTATTATAGATTATTTCCATCATACTTCTGACTAGTTTCAAATGGTACCTAGTATGTTAGAGTGAGGGCCTCATATGACAAGAAACTATTGGTTACACTCTAATAAATTTTATTTCCAAAATAATGTATAAATCAGTCAAAATAACATTTCAAAGCACCACAATGTGTAGTTTACTCTACTTAGTGCTAGGAATAGAAATACAAACATTCCCTTTAAAAAAATAAACCCTTAAATATAGGAGCGATTATAAATTTAGAGGTAAAATATATTTTAAAGACATCAAGCACTACTCTACTCATCTAAATGAGAAGCAGCTAAAATATCCACTAATTTTGTGCTTGACTGGGAGTTAAGAAGACCTGAATTCAAATTCCACTTGCTTCAGTTACCATGTAACCCTGGGGAAATCACCTAACCTCTGTATGCTTCAGTTTCTTTATCTGTAATATGAGAATTATAATAGCACCTACCTTCAGGCTTCTTGTGAAGATAACATGAGACAACATATGTAAAGAATTCTGTAAACACTAAATAAATGGCTATGTAAATGCTAGCTATAATTAAATCATGAGGAAAGTGAAGACTAGAGATGTTAGGTAATTAGCCCATGATGACACATCTAGTAAGCTGAATTTGGACCAAGTCCCAGAGTTCCAAACCCAGTATTCTCTCAACCATACTGTATTACTGTCTATTACACAGAAAATACGTGCTTTTATAGATTATATACAAATAAGTAAATATAAAAATGAAATGTAAAGAGCCAATATTCAAATTCTAAGATGATAATTTGAGGAAGATGTTTATTCCAGGAATGACAGTGAGGCTGTTTAAAGGCACAGAAATTAGAGATGGAGCGATGTGTGGAAGAAATTAAAAGAAAACCATTTTGGGAGGTTTGGAATGAAAGAAGTGGACAATAACACTCACCCAACTGGAGACAAAGTCTTGTGACAGACAAAATTGTATTTTATTTTAATGACAATAGGAAATCTGGAACTTACTGAAGCAGACAATGATATAGTTATACAATGGTTTAGGAACAACCACTTAACAGATTCATGAAATGTGGAATGGAGATGGGTGTGATGTGAGGCAAACAGAACAATTAGAAAGCTACTACAATGCACAATAAAAGAAATGGCATAGGCTTCGGTGGTGACCATGTAATAGGAGAGAATGGGATGAAGGTGGCAGAGTTCATGATGGTAGAATAGGGAAAACTTAGGAACTGTGTATGCTTATGTTGTGTAGGGAGTTAAGCATAAGTCAGAAGTTGAGAATCAGTATGACTGAAATAGCATTGGGTGCAGTGGACAGAAATATGGAAGTTCAGGGAGTTTATGGGGAAAAATAAGTTCAATTTTGGGCATGTTGATTTTGAGATTTCCATAGAGAATAAATTTAAAGTGTCAAACAAGTAATTGGCAATGTAGTACTGAAGTTCAGGAGATAAAGAGGGTACAGTAGATACATAGATGTAGGAACTATCTAAGTAAAGACAATCATTGAAATTATGAATGAGATCATCTAGAGATATTAATTATATTTATTTTTTAATTCCTAATAAAGATTTTGAATAATAATAATAATGATAGCAACGACCATGTCAACAGTAATAGTAGCAGTAGAGAGCACAACAGATGTTAAAAAAAATCCCTCAGATTAAATTTTAACACATCTACAATATTTATGGTTGAGAGAATCCCCTCATGCCTCATTTATCTTAAAATGAGAGTTGAAACAGAAACACTTATACGTGACAACTTATTAAATCTGTACTATGTGCACAGAGTGGTAGAAAGAAGTAAATGGCACAAAACCTGCTGTCAAGAAGCCTCCATTCATCTTCCAGGATTTGGGAAAAAAAACTACAGGTTGGTTTTCAGATATTTATTAGGTGCTTGATACATACAATGTACCATATTGTCTGCTAGGGATACAAAGAAAGTAAGCAAAAAAAAAATAGTCCTCCTTACATTCTACTGGGAAGGAAATACAATATAAATTTATGTAAGTGCAGTAGCAAATAAGGACTGGAAGAGACAAGCTGATGATCAGATTCATAACTTTAGAGTTTGGGGGTGTGGGAAGATAAAAATAACACTAATGCCAACAGAAATTAGGACTGACTTCCTAGTGAACCTGAAACATTAGGTGATCTTTGATGGAAGTAAAGCTGAGATGAGAACGAAACATATTGCAAACAGAAAGGATTTTCCCATATAAGTTCACAGGTGATAGAAGTGTAGGAAAAAATGCTAAGACTGTGTTAATGGCATAGTTTGAAAGCAATATAATACCCATGTTATTATGTCCTAGAGCCATGGAGAGTCATTAAAGTTTTGTGGGAAGGGAAGTGTCATAGTGATACCTGTACTGTATAAGAATATTCTAGTAGCTGTATAAAAACTACATTGTGAAAGGGGAGAGATTCAACTGGGAAAACCATTAAAATATTGCTTTAATAACCAAACAACAAACATTTATTATGTTATGGTACTATAAGAAATAATGAATTCAGAGAATTCAGAAAAACAGGGAAAAACCTTAATGAACCAACGCAATGCATACAGAGGCAGGAATAAATATACATGGAAAGAATATGATAATGTGAATCAAAAGAGCAAGAAAACAAAGTGGACTGTAATACAATTATAATTACCAGACTTAGGCTGAAGAAGAGACAGAGATTGTGTTTCCCTAACATCATTGTAGAAGTGGCTGACCATGAGTGAGGGACATTAAATATATTGGTAAACATAGATATTTTGGTTTTCCTTCCTTCCTTGCTCTCTCCTTCCTTTGTTCTTTCCTTCCTATCTGTATTTCCTTCTTCAATACTTCCTCTAATCCTTCCTTCCTTCATTACATTTTTCCTTCCTTTTTTTCCCTCCTTTCTTCCATAAACATTCAAGTTGTCATATGCATATAGGCATTTAAGTTTTAAAAAGAGTTTTCCCAAAAAGAAATAAAGGAAGGAAGGAAACAAGACAGACATGTTAGACAATATTATTATCCTATAAAATTGGACTGTCACTAGGCCCTGACAGAAGTGACTCCATGTTTGAATACTGATTGACATATGTATCTATCAGGAAGCTCCTATGTTATGTTTCTAACAACCGCCTTGGTCAGCTAAATTTCAATTTTTAGCAATACAATGTTATCAAACTAACTTCTTAGCTACCTTCATGTAACTGAGGTGTGTGTTAGCAAACTTTTCTAATTTCAGTGTCCTAGTAGCTGATAAAAGGATTCACAGTATACAACATACACTGGTTGACTACTACCCAGGTACCTTTAGCACTCAGTTCCTATGAACCTGCCCAGTAAAGCAATCAGATACAAGAGAAGAAGCCCAGTCACTTGCATGGGGAACTAGTCTGATATACAGTCAAGGTACCATCCTCATCATGTTCTCATAGCTATGAAGGGCAAGGGACCCCCAGACATATCCATACTCTTGTGCTTGATACATTTTTTGACCCATAATCATTTGAGTGTTTATTTGTCTTTTTAATATCTCATGATTCTCTACTATATGCCTATTTATAAAATTTGGTTAATGAGCCTCAAAAAGATTAAGCTACTTTCCTGACAGAGTGTGAATCTGCTCTTGCTAATATTAATAAATTTATGTTTAAGAACTCCTCATTCAATTAAGAGGGATAATTGCTTGACTTTCTATTGGTATAGAGTGAAGAAACTCCCTCAACCACTGCATTGTCTGCAACCTCATCAAGAGCTGTCTAGATTAATTGTAGGTTAAATGACTTATATCTGGTTACATAGCCACTACAGAAGGCCATGTTCTAGGTCCTCTTTACCATTCAGAACTAGGACAGTAAGTAAATAATATCACCTTGGATAATTCCATCTGGTTATTTATATTTTATGATGATGATACCTTTGTACTTAGAACTTTCTTGGCTGCATCTTTCACATCCTTGTTCCTCAGGCTGTAGATCAATGGATTCAGTACAGGGATCACAATAGTATAGAAGACTGAGATCACTTTGTCAGTATTGGGTGAATACAAATAACTGGGCCGGGAGTAAATAAAGAGCAGTGTCCCTTGGTAGATGGCCACAGAGGTCAGGTGGGAGGCACATGTAGAGAAAGTTTTCTTCCTTCCACTGGAGGATCGAATCTTCAGGACAGAGAGGAGAATAAAAAAGTAAGAGATGATGATGATGATGAAACAGATGATCTCTACAGAGCTGCCATAAGTGGACAGTAATAGTTCGTTGATGGAAGTGTCAGTACAAGACAGCTTAAGTAGTGGGGGGAGGTCACAGAAAAAGTGGTTGATGATGTTTTTGTCACAATATGTCAGTATGAAGGCAAAGGAAGTGTGCACCAAGGAACTCAAGTTGCCACCAATATAGGACAAGACAATCAACCACACACAAATGCCACGAGACATCACAACAGTATACAACAGTGGGTTACAAATGGCTACATAGCGATCATAGGCCATAGCAGCCAAGATGAAGGACTCTGTGTCAGCAAAAGTACAAAAAAAGTAAAATTGGAGCGCACAACCATAAAAGGAAATCGATTTACTTTCTGAAAGAAAATTGACCAGCATTTTGGGGACAATGACTGAGGAATAACAGAGATCTACAAAGGACAGGTTGCTAAGGAAGAAATACATTGGGGTCTGGAGACGGGGATCCACCCTGATTAGCATCATCAAGCCAATGTTCCCCATTAGAATCATGCTGTACATGAGTAGAAACACCAGAAATAGGACAACTTGTAATTCTGGCCTTGTGGGAAATCCCAGTAGAATAAATTCAGTTACTAATGTATAATTTCCTTCAAGCATTTCCAATAGCAAGGTGGTTTTTTTTTCCTTTTAAGAGAAAATAGAGGAAACATTGTCTAGATTATTTAATGACAGGGAAATGTGTCTAATTATTTTCCACAATTATTCAGCAGTAATCAATGGAAGTATATTGTTATTTAAAATTGGAAAGTCTTAAATGATCATCTAATTTAATGTCCTCACTGTACAGTGGAGAAACCTGAGGCCCAGTGAGATAAAGTGAGTTGGGCATTAAGTAGGAAGTAGCAAAGGTAGGATTTGAACACACATATTCTTAGCAAAAATAGAATTTGAACACACATATTCTTATTCCAAATACAATATAATCTATACATAAATACATCAGCATAAAACAAACATGTTCTTTCAGAGTCCACTCAAAAACATTTATTAAGTTACCATGATGTAAAAGGTGTAGAACATGATAGTAGAAACATCAAGATTGAATTTAACACCAAAAAAATTCATGTATTAATTAAGCTGGTTAGTTACTGAAAATAACATTTAAATTAAATTTAGTTTTGTGCCCAAATCATGGCTATGATTTAGATTAAAAGAAACAATTTTCTTATACTCCATTTGACTCATTTTCAAAATGTGTAAAATAAAGATTAAAAATTATATGATGAATATCATATTTATATGTATACAGTGCCTTAATTAAATAATTCATTATTATCCATGCAATAATTTTGTGAGATAATTGATACTGATCTTCACTTTATAGATAAAAAGTTGAAGGTCAAAGGAATTTAATGATTTGATCAGAATCACATGACTCAGAAATATCTGATGTGGGATTTGATCATGGTCTTCTTGACACAAAATCCAGCACTAAAGCTATAGAGTACATGGTTTCTAGATGATCTTCAATTTTTTCTTAAATTCTAATCACCACAAAATTGCTTAGCAAATAATTTTAAATGAACTCATTCTTTTGATCATTTAATCCTTTTTTCAATTTGTGAAAAAAAAATATTTCCTTTAATTCCATATTCATAGAACAAAGCTTTTATATATCTCTGAGAATTCTCTCTATTTTTTAGATGCCTGGCCTCTATTAAAGATAAAAAAAATATTCCACCAGTCTGACCTTTAGTGAGATTCTTGTCTTCTATTGACTTCATACACACATGTATGCATATGGTTATGTATGTGTATAAAGCTACTCACACACATGCTGTGTGTGTGTGTGTGTGTGTGTGTGTGTGTGTTTTGTTAAAGGGAAGGATTGATTAGATATTACCTGATTCTCTTACAATTCTCTAAAATCATATCATCAATTATCCCGGTATTTTTTTGCCATATAAGTGTTCATTGTATGCTACCTGGAGAATTTTAATGAAGTTAACTTATTAAAAGTAAGAAGGCAGATCATTTTCAAGAATTCTACTCGAGTAAAATCCTAAAATGAATAGAATGAATAATGATTACGACATCCAATGAGAAATGACAATGAGTAACATCTTCCATGCTTGGATAACACAAAAAATTCAGCAATTAAGGCAAAGCAATAAGAAATGTCACATGCCCTTAGACAAATATAAAAATGTAAATTATTCTAAAAAAATTCTGAAATCTGAGTGCTTCTTGAATTTAAGTGGAAATAGAAGAAATATTACATGGATTATTTAATAATAGGCAAATTGATCCAAATAATTTTTACTGTTATTACAGAATAATCATTAAAATAAACTTGTGGGGGCGGCTAGGTGGCGCAGTGAATAGAGCGCCGACCCTGGAATCAGAAGGACCTGAGTTCAGAGCCGGCCTCTGACACTTAATCCGCACAAACAAAAACCTAGCCGTGTAACCTTGAGCAAGTTACTTAACCCCAATTGCTTAAAAAAAAAAAAATAATCTTGTGGATTTAGAGTTTTAAGGAAGTCTAACCTCTTAATTAGCAACCCTGCAGCTCAGTGAGAAAATAATATGACCAGGTAATAAGTAACGAGGGTAGGATTTGAATCTGGGTATTCTTACTCCAAGTACAATGTTATTTCGTCTTCCCATTTTATAATAAATTCCCTTATCTTCTATAATTCTGTACAACATACATCTTTTATATGCTCACTCAGATTTTCTTGACACTAAGTTGAAAACTTTGTCAACTTTGCCACCCTCCTACCTCCTAACTATGGTGAATTTCCATTAATATCTAACTATGATGCCTTATTTTTGTATGGAGATAAATCAGAGGCACTTACCATGATTTTTCAAGCAAAGTATAAGTTACGCTGTATTTCAACTCAATTGGAGACTTTAAATAAAAATCAAGAGATTGATTCTATGGTTGACATCTGGTGAGCATTCCAGATAACCCTAAAAAATCCCCTCATTTTAAGGCTGACAACAAAATGATTATATGTTTGATTACAACAAATACCAAGGACCATTCATTATTATATAGAAAGGTAGTAATATGTAATGGTAAAGGTGAGTATTCAATGGATTAAATCACAATTTCTTGAAATTCTAATATTTTTCAAAATCTCAGTGAGAGACAAAGAGGAGAAAGAGAGAGAAAGAGAGGCATACAGACAGACAGACAGACAAATGTAGAAAGGGTCTGAGAAACATAGAGAAACAGAAACAGAGAGAGATGAAAGATAGAGAGAGGGAAGAGAGGGAGAGGCAAAAATAGGTATTTTGTTTTTTCCCCAGATCAAGAGGTATCTTGCCTATGAATTATCTGTTTGTGGCATAATTAATTTCTCTCCCTTCTATTTTAATGAGGCAGGGATGAAGAGAAAAAAATGTGGCAATTGATGACAAAGAGTTGGAAAACCTAAGCTTTTGGTTAGAAAAGAGTTGAAATATATGCTGTAGCAAATAGATACTAAAAATAGATCTGTTAGTAATGAGCCTGAACCAGCTTCACTATCTGATTGCCTAGACTAGTATGGAGAATGAATGTAGTTGAAAACGACCTTGGGTCCTCTGCCAATTATACTGAAATTTATTAGCAATCTTTCACTGGTGTTCTGGCTTTAATATGTTAGCAGTAAAGGGTGTAAATATCTCCGTAAATAAGTAGGGTAATCTCTGAGAAGTTACTAACAGTCACAATATTTTTCAAATCCCTATTTCTTCCTATTTACATTTCACTCTACATTCTTTATTTGTATCATTAAAAATGCCACTGGTATATAGTTCAAGGGATGTTAAATTTTCCTTTTCACCTTAGCAGATTTCCAGCAACTCATAAAAATTATCATCACCTGTAAATTTGAGAACGATTTTTCATTCAAAATTATCTTCCACCAAAATCAAGAAAAACAACATATTTCAAACCAGGTACACTTAGCTACATCTTTCTTTCTTTTTTTCCAAATAAGTGTCCATTGTATGCTACTTGGAAAATTATAGTGAAGTTCACTAATTAAAAACAAGCAGGCAGATCATTTTTAAGAACTCTACTCACGTAAAATCCTAAAATGAATAGCCTGAATAATGATTACAAAATCCAATGAGAAATGACAATGAGTAAAATCTTCCATGCTGGGATAACACAAAAATTCAGCAACTAAGGCAAAGCAATAAGAAATGCCACATGCCCTTAGACAAAGATAAAAATATAAATTATTCCAAGCAATTCTGAAATCTGAGTGCTTCTTGAATTTAAGTGGGAATAGAAGTAACATTACATGGACTATTCAATAATAGGTAAATTGATCTAAATAATTTTATTGTTATTACAGAATAATCATTAAAACAATCTTTTGGATTTAGAATTGTAAGGAAGTCTAACCTCTTAATCAGCAACCCTGCAGCCCAGTGAGAAAATACTATGACCAGGTAATAAGTAGTAGGGGTATGATTTGAATCTGGGTATTCTGACTCCAAGTACACTTTTATTTCTTCTTCCCATTTTATAATAAATTTCCTTATCTTTTTATAATTCAGTAAAATAAACACCTTTTATATGCTCACTCAGATTTTCTTGACACTGAGTTAAAAACTTTGTCAACTTTGCCACCCTCCTACCTCCTAATTTATGGTGAATTTCCATTAATATCTAACTATGATGTCTTATTTTTGTGTGGAGATAAATCAGAGGCACTTATCATGACTTTTCAAGCAAAGTATAAGTTATGGTGTATTTCAACTCAACTGGAGAATTTAAATAAAAATCAAGTGATTGATTCTGTGGTTGACATCTTGTGAGCATCCCAGACAACCCTAAAAAAAAATCCCTCATTTTTAGGTTGACAGCAAAATGATAACATGTTTGATTACAACAAATGCCAAGGACCATTAACTAATGCATAGAAAGGCAGTAATGTGTAATGGTAAAGGTAAGTATTCAATGGATTAAATCACAATTTCTTAAAATTCTAATCCTTTTCAAAATCTCATTGAGAGACAGAGAGGAGAGAATGAGTGAGAGAGAGAAAGATAGAGAGAAAGAGAGAGAGAGAGACAGACAGACAGACAGACAGAGACAGACAAAGGTAGAAAGGGTCAGAGAAACATACAGAAATAGAGAAACAGAAACACAGAGAGATGCAAGATAGACAGAGACAGGGAAGAGAGGGAGAGGCAAAAATAGGTGTTCCCCTCCTCCTCCCACCCCTCCAGATTAAGAGGTACCTTGCCTTTGCATTCTCTGTTTGTGGCATAATTCACTTCTCTCCCTTTTGTTTTCATAAGGCAAGGATGAAGAGAAAAAAATGTGGCAACTGATGAGAAAGAGTTGGAAAACCTAAGCTTTTGGTTAGGAAAGAGTTGGGATATATGCTGTAGTAAATGGATACTAAAAATAGATCTATTAGTAATAAGCCTCAACCAGCTTTACTATCTGATTCCCTAGACTAGAGTTTGGAGAATAAATACAGTCAAAAAGGACCTTGGGTCCTCTGCCAATTGTACTGAAATTTATTAGCAATCTTTCGCAGGTATTATGGCTTTAATGTGCTAGCAGTGAAGGGTATAAATATCTTAGTAAAAAATGTAGGGTATCCTTTGAGAAGTTATTAAAAATCACACTATTGTTCAAATCCCAATTTCTTCTTATTTAAATTTCACTCTTCATTCTTTATTTGTATCATTGTAAATACCACTGGTATATAGTTCAAGGGATGTTAATTTTCCCTTTCACCTTAACAGATTTCCAGCAATTCATAAAAATTACTATCATCTGTAAATTTGAGAACTGTTTTTCATTCACAATTATCTTTCACTGAAATCAAGACAAACAACACATTTCAAACCAGGTACACTTAACTGCATTTTTTCTTTTTTCCTACCAGGAAGAATTGGACAGATTCTTCCAATGCCATGCTGCCTGAAGATATCTAATTTTAAAAATGTACAAATTCAATTTAAAGAAAGGTTGGAGGCTTCATATATGAACCTAGTAGAAGGCAGGGGGAGAGGAAATTGTAATTCAAAAATTTTAATCCTCTCCCCATAGCATGTTTTGAGTAATTTTATGATTATTTTACATTCTTTGTGAAAAAAAATACTCTGCATATCTCCACTTTTTAAAATGAATTTTATTCATTCATTTTTTCACACTACCTAAATTTGTCTGTATAATTTAATGTCCTTAATTGTCATAGGGGATGAATGTAATAAGGTACTTTGAGATCCTATCTGGTATAATTATTTAAGATAGCTAAGTACAGGGACACATTGCTGATGAATAGGTGGATGCATAATCAAAATGTCTAGTTGCAAATCTCAAGGTACTGTAGCTTTTTACAATCAAAAATAATTTCATATGCCCCCTCCCTTGAAATAACCCTATAGCCACACAACATACCTAAAGAGGACTGAAGTGTTTTCCATTTAATTATGACTCATCAGCAGATTTATGAGAATTTATGTTATTCATCCTGCCTTTGGGGACCTCATCAATGCATGATTCTAAAATTCGTTTGTTCCCAAGGGATATGGGAGAGAGCTAATGAATAGGGTATGTAGACTTGAATAATGTCTTACTAAAAATAATTGTATAAATGTTACACAAATCCCAGTGCTAAGTAGGTAATTGCCACTCAGAGAAACACTGGGGTTGTTAGGCATGATACTCAAAATCCAAAGAGAGTCTTAATGTCATTCTCTCTCTTTGGAACTATAGCTGATCAGAATTATATATTCCATTCAAAAATGGGTTCATTTTGTTACAACCAAGTTGCATAGTTTTTTTTTCTTCTTTTTAATTTTCCTGAAGTTTAATTTATCTTTGTTGCTTAACTAAATAGATTTTTAAAAATGTGTGTTCATGCCCCCATTGACTGTCATGGTACATTCCACAAAGCAAAACCTTAACATTTGTTTAAGTTAATGGCATAGAATCCAATAATTTAAGACTTCATGACTGCTGGGCATCATGATTCATGTGTATACATACATGTGTATATGTATACGCATTTTTGTTATTCACTTGTGTCCTACTCTTTGTCACTCATTTGTAGTTTTCTACACATATATATGGGTGTCCTTTCTTTATCTTGATCATTTTATAAATGAGGGAACTGAAGCAAACAGGGATGAGTGACTTTCCCAGGGTTATGAAACTAGTAAGTATCTGAGTTTGGATTTGAACTTGGGAAAATGAGTCTTCCTGCCTCCAGGCCCAGCACTCTATTCACTGTGCCACCTAGCTACCCCTTAGATATATACACATACCAGTGTATAGAATGTGTTTAGAAACAAATATATGAACTTATCATGTGTATTCATATGTGCACATAAATATATACACAACTGGAATGATTATCAAAGAATAATTAGATATAGTAATCACACAACACAGGAAATAATGAATTTTGCAATATTACAAAGAAACAGTTTACCTCTAAAGAAAAGATTTGAGAAGATATTCCCATCCAATGTTGAAGATGTGAAATGTTTATTATTGTGTTGCTTTGCTCATATTTTAAGATTTTTTTTTCTTTTTGGAGGGCAAAAGTGACTTGCTCAAGGTCACATGGCAAATTTTCCTGTTAAGTGTTTGAGGCCAGATTTGAAGTCAGGTCCTCCTGACCCCAGGGCCAGTGCTCTACTCACTGGCCACCTAGCCGCCTGTAGCAGCAAGCACCCCAACGTTCCCAGGGTGGCTGCCAACACAGGTTCTTAGATCTGCTTTTCTAAAGGAAAGCAACTCAAAATGGGTTAACAAGCTTACTTTAATCAATCAAACATATTGTTTACCTAGTTCAGGGGAAAAAGGTCAGCACCCTGAACTTCAAAGTATACAGACAGAACTTACAAGGCAGAGAAACAAACAGATCAGGCAGGCAGGTTTCCAAACTGCCCAACCATTACATCAATACCAAATCACAATCACATTAACACCTGGGTTTTCAAAGCCAGGGGGCTCTCAATGGCTGCCCAGAGTCTCATCTGGTCAAATCACACAACTCTTCTCAAACTGATCCCCAAAGCAAAGCTTCACATCAGGGATTATATAGCCTTCTCCTGGGTCAGAGAGTCACAACCCTCTCGACCCACTGCCCAATCATACAGCATCAGGGTGTAGGCATTCCTGAAAATCAAGCCTTCTGCCACAGGCTCCATGTGACCACATTCAGCCTATTAGGGGGCAGAGTATATTTTCAAATCAAGAAAGGTTCTCAGATTCTCTTAAGCCCATCAAAGGGCCTAGAGGCAGGGAAGATCTTTAAATTTGCATTTTCAATTACATTACCCCAAGAGTTTTTCTAATGATTTAATTAGTTAAGGTGATTTTTCTACTTCTCCCCCACTCAGTCCCTTTTTAAGTCATAAAACAAATTATTTGTTATACTGAATTGCTCTCCTGAAAGGAAAGGGATAGTAGCAGAAATTTTAATAATGCAAAAACAAAGAGAAATCATATCTAGCAGAAATTTTAATAATGAAAAAACAAAGAGAAAAACAATGTAAGCTCCCCCCAAAATTACACGAACAAAGATTTCAGAGAATCACAGAATTAAATAGAGACTAAAACAAAAGAATAAACAAATAAACATCTAAAAAGAAACCCTAGAAACTTATCTTTCCTGCAGAAGATCACAAATTCAACCCACAAGCAAATGATCAGGGCAAAGACTGTGGAACACAAGTTGAGAATCCTGGAGCTAAACCTGCAGATCAGATCATGAGGATGTAGATACTTCAATCAAACTTTCTCTTCAATGGACTTAGCTCTGTAGGCTTAACCATGAATAGGAGGCCTTGGACTTAACTTCCCGAAAACAACAGGGCCTCTGAGATACTAGTCAAACTCAGTCCTTAGGCAAGGATTAGGGTTTCCCTGTTGTCACTGTTTGGTGTTGGATCTGAGATATAGGGCTCAGCTCCCAGTCTTTGTGACATAACCCTTTCACTCTAACCCAAGAAATAGTAACTTTGTCCTCAGCTCTTGGGAGAATAGGGTCTAAGTAATGCCACTCTGCCCCCAAGAGAAGATATCTGAGATTTGGACTCCAGGTGCAGAACAGAGTTACACTGTTGTTACTGAGATAGAGCAAGGTGGGGGGGTGGAGTCCAAGTCTCAGCTAATCCATCCAGTAGAGGGGGTCTCAGGGCCAAACACCAGGTGAAAAATGGCTTCAAAATGACATCAATCTAATACCAGTAAGACAACAACAAATAAGACAGGCCAGGATTATATAAAGCCACAGACATGATACTGGAAATGTGCAATGCTCAGACCTAACACAAACGTCCAATGAGAAAAATAAGACTGGAAAATTCAGTTATTAAAAAGATGAAGAATTATTAGAAAGCAAGGAATGTTCAAGTTGAAGGAGCAAGTATAATGCCAAAACACCAAAAATCAATGTATCTAAGAAAAAGTTTAGCCAAAATATTAATAACTCCTAGAAGAATGAAATGAGTGATTTTTTTTGTTTTCTTTTTTTAAACAGTGATAATATAAATGAAATAATAAAATTAGAGGAAAAAAATTCAAAAAGAAATGAGAGCTATGAATGTGTGGTGTTGAAAGTACATTTAATTAGCATTATTCACCTTTTGTTTTCTAGGTACTGTGCTAAATGCTAGGGTGTCGATAGAAAAAAATAGCAACAGTCTTTGCTCTCTGGGACATCACAATCTAATGAGAAAACATACTAAAACTAAGATATATACAGGGTAAACTAGAGATACTCCCAGAAGGAGAGCAGGATGTTTAATTTTCACTGGAGAATTCTTATGGAAAGCAAGGTTTTAGCTAAGGCTTTACATGTATCCAGAGGAGCCAAGAGGAGGGGATCAGAAGGATGGGGATTCTAGACATGGGGGCCAACAAATGAAAATGCTTGGCCTCTCAATAGAGAGATCTTTGTAAGAACCATCAGGGAGATGAGTGTCTTGGAATCATTAGTTTCTAGAAGGGAGGAAACTGCAAGGACAATAGAAAGTTAGAAAGGAGAATGTCATGAGACCAACCAGCAAGTAGTCCAAGTGTGAGTAGATGAGGACGTATATGAGCGTGAGGAAATTCTCAGAAGGGAACATATATGAAAGGTGTTACAAAGGTATAAATATCAGGGCTTGGAGGTTATCTAACTCAGGGGTTCTTTGCATCCTGATGAAGCTTCTGGATCCCTACACAGAATCAGATTTTTGTTTTTCTGTTTGTTTTTTTCCCAAATGCTTTATTAAGTTTTGGTGTACATAATTCATTTCTGCCAGATTTTGAGTTACAGCTTTTTCCCCATTTTCCCCTACTCCCCACCCGAGAGTAGCAGTCCCACAAGATATCCCTTCACCCCATCTGCTCTCTCCCATATCTTCTCCAATACCCCCTTGGACTTTTTCAGTAGGGCAAGGTAAATCTCTGTGCCCCAATGCCTGCATAGCTTATTTCCCAATTATATGTAAAATAGTATTAATAATAGTATTTATATATATTTAAACATTTCATTTTAAATTTTAAATTCCAGATTCATTGCCTTCCTCCCTTGTCACCCACTCTTACTGGGAAGATAAACAATTCAGTATATGTTGTACATGTGTAGCTTTGCAAAACATTACCATAGTAGATATATTGTAAAAGACTGGCTATATTTCCCTCCTCCATCTCCCACTTGGTCTATTCCCTATTTTGATCCTGTCCCTTTTCAAAAGTGGGTGCTCCCAACTTCCCTCCTGCCTTCCCTGCCACATTCTGTTCCATCATGCCACCTCTCATCCACTGCCCCCTTACTCTCCTATAGGGTGAGATATCCTATTTAGTATATATGCCATTCTCTCCCTGATCCAAATTCAATGAGAATAAGGTTTTGCCTTTTTGCTTTCCTGTTCTTCCCCTCCCTTGTAACTATTTTCCCTTGCCTATTCTATATGAGATAGTTTACCCCATTCTGTCTCTCCCCATCTCCTCTTGTTATATGCCTTCCTCACCTCTTAATTTAACCTTTTAAGTATCATCCCTTCATATTATATTTGACTGGTTCCCTCTATCTATATATACCTGTAAACATACACACACACACACACACACACACACACACACACACATTCACACATGTATTCATATGCCCATATACCTTTCTTCAACTATTTTCATACTGAGAAAAGTTTCAACAGTTACAGTTATCATTTTTCCATGTAGGAAAGTAAATAGTTTAACTTTGATAAGTTTATAATGATTTCTTTTCCCTGTTTACCTTCTCAAGCATCTCTTGCTTCTTGTATCTGAATGTCAAATTTTCTATTCAATTCTGGTTTTTTCATCAAGAATGCTTGAAAGTCCTCCATTCCACTGAATGACCATATTTTCCCCTGAAACATGATATTCAGTTTTGCTGGGTAGGTGATCCTTGGTTTTATTCCCAGCTCCTTTGCCCTCCGGGATATCATATTCCAAGCCCTTCAACCCTTCAGGGTATAAGATGACAGATCCTGTGCTATCCTGATTGCATTTCCACAGTATTCAAATTGTTTCTTCCTGGCTGCTTGTAATATTTTCTCCTTGATCTGGCAATTCTGAAATCAGGCTATAATATTCCTAGGAGTTTTCTTTTTGGAATCTTTTTTAGGTGTTTGGGGGATTCTTTCAACCTCTATTTTGCCTTCTGGGTCTATACCATCAAGGCAATTTTCCTTGAGAATGTTGTGAAGTATGGGTTCTAGGCTCTTTCTTCGATCATGGTCTTCAGGTAGTCCAATAATTTTTAAATTATGTCTCCTGGATCTACTTTCCAGGTCAGTGGTTTTTCCCATGAGATATTTCACATTGCCTTCTATTTTTTCATTTGACTGGATCTGCTTAACAGCAACTTGATTTCTCATAAAGTCATTAGTTTACATTTGCTCCAGTCTAATTCTGAAAGAATGATTCTCCTCAATGAGCTTTTGAGATTCTTTTTCCATCTCACAAATTCGGCTTTTTAAGGAATTCTCCTCACTACCTTTCTGAGCCTCTTTTGCCATTTGAGTTAGTTTATTATTTAAGGTGTTATTTTCCTCAGTCAGGCTGTTGACTATTTCATACTTTTCTTGCATCGTTCTTATTTCTCTTCCCAATTTTTCCTCCATATCTCTTATCTGTTTCTTAAGGTCCTTTATGGCCTGTAACCTGCTTGTATTTTCATTTGGGGCTTTTGGTGGAGGAGCTCTGACCTTCCAGTCCTCCTCCTGTTCCATGCTTCAATCCTCTTTGCCCCCAAAATCAGAGTCTAATGTTGAATTTTTCTCTTTATTATGTTTCCTTTGCCTAGGCATGTTGCCACTCAATTAACTTTTGGGCTTGTTTCCACAGTAGGACTTGGCCACCAGCCAGGGAAGCAGATCAGCGCGCAGAGTGTGGGGAGCTGAGTACAGGTCCCACGGTTTTAGCCCCAGAGCAGCAGGGCCAGCAGCCGGCTGGAGGGACCCCAGAACACCAACAGCTGTGGCGATTCCAGAATTATCAACATAGACATGCCTAGGACAAAGTGAGAGGTTAGTGCCCTATGGACTTTGGGAACAGTATTTGGGGAATGCCTCAGCTTCCTCCCCTGGGGGCTAGAAGCCACTGAGGAGACACACCATTTTGTAGTTTTCAGAGGAAGCTCCAGCTCCTGGCCTGCGAACTGTAGGGAGATCCAGAGATCAGTCTTGGGGGGGTAATCGCTCTTGCTTTAACCTCCCTGGATCTGGATTGTGATCTGGGGTGGAGGTTGTGGGTGGGTTTCCAGCTTGCCAGAAACAGAAGTTGCCCCCCCCCACGTGTTCGGGACAAAAATTCCCCTATCTGGCAGCAAAGCCATAGTGTGGCAACAAGCCCAAAAGTCAAGTAATTAAGTGGCAACATGCCAAGGCAAAGGAAACAAATTAAACAGAAAAATGCAACCTTAGACTCCTACTTTGGGGGCAAAGAAGATTGAAGCATAGAGCGAGAGGAGGGCTGTGAGGTCAGAAGTCCTGCTCCAAAAGCCCCAGGGGAAAACATGAGCGGGTTGCAAGCCATAGAGGACCTTAAGAAGGACTTTAAAAATCAAATAAGAGAAGTGGAGGAAAAATTGGAAAGATAAATAAGAAGGATGCAGGAAAAGTATGAAATGAGGGTCAACAGCCTGACTAAGGAAAACAACACCTTAAAAAATAGACTAACTCAAATGGCAAAGGAGGCCCAAAAGGGCAATGAGGAGAATGCCTTAAAAAGTCGAATTTGCCAGATGGAAAAAGAATCTCAAAAGTTCACTGAGGAGATTCATTCCTTCAGAGTTAGAGTGGAGCAAATGGAAGCTAATGACTTTATGAGAAATCAAGATGCTGTTAAGCAGATCCAAACAAATGAAAGATTAGAAGGCAATGTGAAATATCTCATGGGAAAAACCACTGACCTGGAAAATAGATCCAGGAGAGACAATTTAAAAATTATTGGACTATCTGAAAGCCATGGTCAAAGAAAGAACCTAGAAATCATCCTTCAAGAAATTCTCACGGAAAATTGCCCTGATGTTTTAGATGCACAGGGCAAAACAGAGGTTGAAAGAATCCACCAAACAACTCCTGAAAAAGACCCCAAAAAGAAAACTCCCAGGAATATTATAGCCAGGTTCCAGAATCCCCAGATCAAGGAGAAA
This sequence comes from Gymnobelideus leadbeateri, assembly GCA_011680675.1. Lineage (NCBI taxonomy): Eukaryota > Metazoa > Chordata > Mammalia > Diprotodontia > Petauridae > Gymnobelideus > Gymnobelideus leadbeateri. The sequence goes on along the minus strand of WOXC01005513.1, from coordinate 164,252 downwards.
ATAATATAAGCAGCCAGGAAGAAACAATTTCAATATTGTGGAAACAATCAGAATAGCACAGGACCTGGCAGCTTCTACACTGAAGGCTAGAAGGGCATGGAATACGATATTCCAGAGGGCAAAAGAGCTGGGAATGAACCCAAGGGTCACCTACCCAGAAAAAACTGAGTATTTTGTTTCAGGGGAAAATATGGTCATTTAGTGGAATAGAGGACTTTCAAGCATTCTTGAGGAAAAAACCAGAATTGAATAGAAAATTTGACATCCAGACACAAGAAGCAAGAGATGCCTGAGAAGGTAATCAGGAAAAGAATTCAAAAGGAACTTATAAAAAGTGAACTATTTACATTCCTATATGGAAAAACAATAACTGTGACTGATGAAATCTTTCTCACTATGAAAATAATGGAAGAAGGGTGTATGGTCATATGAATACATATGTGAATGTGTGTATATATGTTTACAGTTATATATGGATTGAGGACATAGGTTGAATTTGTTGGGAAGGGAGGATACTCAAGGGGTGAAATTATGAGGTGAGAGCAGAAAGTGGCAAGAGGAGATGGGGAAAGACAGGGTAGGGCAAACTATCTCATGTGGAAGAAGCAAGGGGAAGTGGCTGCAAGGGAGGAGAAGAATAGGAAGGCAAAAAGGCAAAACCACATTCTCATTGAATTTGGTTCAGGGAGAGAATGACATACATACTAAATGGGATATCTCAACCTGCAGCAGAATAGGGGGAAGGGGGATGAGAGGAGGGATGATGGATGGGAGGGCATCCTTGGGGGGAGGGGAGGTTGGAAGTACCCACTATAGAAGAGGGACAGGATCATGTAGGGAATGGACCAGGTGGGGGGTGGGATGAGTGGGAGGGAATTATAAGCAGCCTTGTACAATATATCTACCATGGTAATATTTTGCATAGCTAGACATCTACAACATATACTGAATTACTTATCTTCCCAGAGGGAATGGGTAACAAGGGAGGTAGGAAATGGATCTGAAATTTGAGGTCTTAAGATTAAATGTTTCAAATATATATACTATTATTAATACTCTTTTGCTTGTAATTGGGAGATAAGATGTGCAGCCATTGGGACACAAAGATTCACCTTCCTCTAATGGAAAAGTTGAAGGGGGTATGGGAGAAGATATGGGAGAGAGCAGATTGGAGGAAGCGATATCTTGTGGGACTGCTATTCTTGGAGGGTGGGTAGGGGAAAAACAGGAGGGGAAAATAATTGTAACTCAAAATCTGGAGGAAATGAATGATGTAAAACAGAAGTTAATAAAGCATTTGAAAAAAATACTCTTAATATTTACATTTGTGATGGCTTATTGTGTATGTGTATGTTCTAACATCCTATATTCTTGTATTTTTCCTTCTTTTCTCCCCATTCTTCCTTTTAGAGCTTGTTTTGCTTAAGACTAAATTTTCCCTTAATCTATACTCCCTCTTAATATTCCCTTTTACTTCTATTATATTATCTACTCATTTTCTACTTGAGTGAAATGTATTTCTGTTCTCAACTTTGTGTGTGGATGTCTATTCGTTCCTCTTTTTGCTAGTTCAGATAAGAGTGAGGATCAAGCATCACCAATTCCTACTACCATACATATCCTTTCATCCTTGTTTATATAAATTTCAATTTGCACATGCTGGGCTTTGCAAGATAATTTTCCTCATTCTTCTCTGCTCTTCCCATCAGGAGTATTTCTCCCCCCTTTCACTCATATTTTACTTTTAAGTCCATCAAAACATATCAAAACTAGTCCCAAGACCTTTTTCTCTAATTACATTTTGAAGGGATTGCTCATCTCTCCATATTAAAACATGTAGACTTGTTTAGACTCTGAGATTGCTTGCTCATGGTTTCCTTTTTAAGTTTCTATTGACTTCATTTTCCATATTTCACAATTTGTACCCAGCTCTTATGTTTTTACCATGAATATTTGGAAGTATTTAATTATGATCATTTCCCCCTTATCTTCATAGAATTATACTCAAATTATCAGAGTAGGTTATTTTCAGATGTAAGCTTATATCTTCTGACTTCTATAATATTGTACTAAAAATATTTCTTCCTTTATTTTTTGGGTTTCTAAATACTGTGGGAGATCTCTCACAGAAAACAAACAAACAAACAGAAACTAAACTGGAAAAAAAAAGATGAAGGAAACAGAAATTGAAATTTATTAGATTACTTGAAAGCCACAACCAAAAAACAAAAACAAAACCTTGGATCTATTTCAGTTAATCACAGAGTCAAAATATATAAATTTCTTTGAATTTGTTTTGCAATCATATATATGTGTGTGTGTGTGTGTGTGTGTGTATACACACACAATAATAATATGTATATTAATATATAATATAATAATATATACATATATACATACACACAATAATAATAATACACACACACACATATATACACACACACGTATTGTCTCATGGATGCATTGATTTTCTATTTTGTTAGGTCTAATTTTCAGAATATTTATTTCTTGGTTATAGCTTTACACCTTTTTTTCTAAGCTATTAATTATTTTTCCATTCATTTATTTTATAATTGCCTTTTCTCTTTCCAAGCTGTCTTCTAGCACTCCAACTTTTTTACATTATTTTTAGTTGTTTTTATGTCTCACTTTATGTCTTCTACAACTTTTGTTTGGACTTGTGTCATAACTGTACTTTCCTTTGAAATCACTTGTGTTTTGAAATCAATCTCTTCTTTTGTGTTTGTGTCATGGGCCTCCTTGTCACCATAATTAACTCTTTACTATGGAATTTTTTTCTACTTCTTCCAGACTACTTCTTGACTTTGGACTTTATGTAAAGTCCCAACTTTTACTTCAGGCTGCAAATGATCTTCAATGTTTTTTTTCATTTGTTTCTGCTTTTTTTTGCAGAATTATTGAAGCTTCTGAATTTCTCCCCTGCTTTGATCTAAAAAAAACCTGGGACTTCAGCACTATTTGCTGATCCTCCTGGAACCTTTCTTGCCACCTCAGTTTTCCTCTTGTTGGAGAAGTTTGTAATGTTTCCTGACCTCTTCAACTCAGTCTTTTTCATCATCTCAAGTCTCACAACTTTCTGTATCACTTGGTTTTCTTTCCTGTTCTTCCACCTCTTCTTGTTCAAGGAATTCCTGTTGCTCTAAGAGTTTTACTTTATTCTTTCTTTTTTCACTTATTTTTGAAAGAAATGGATTCAGAAGTGTAAATTGTTCACTCTGTTCATCTACCTGGAAATCAGTGTTCTCAAACATAACTTTGAATCAGTTGTCAGTAAGAATGTTTGGTAATTTCTTGAGTTTCTTTTCCCAAACAGATTTCTGATTTTCTTCCTCTTCTTCAATTAAATTTAGTGCTAGTTCTTCATTAACCATTTGCAGTTTCTTTAATTTGACTCTTTGTGCATGAGTTTCTTCTATTTCCTGTCTAATTCTGTCTTTCCTGTATTCTTCATAAGCAAACAAATTTACCTTCAATTTCACCTTATGATAAAGTCTTAAATCCATGAAAAAAAAAACATGCATATGTGCACAGAGAAAAGGGCATCCAATTAGGTGTATAAGGCCTAGATTGTCAAGGTCTTTCTTGCTGACAAATTTATAATCATCATACACTGTGCTTTCTGGATTCTCTCCTATTATTTTTCAGTCAAGTTGTCTAAGAATGAACATCATTTAGGAGCAGGAACCATAACAGGTATTTAATAGATGCCCATTTCAGGGGTTTCATTGGCTGTCAGAAGCATTCCAGAATCTGAATAAAGACAGACATCATTAATATCATGTTCACATTCCAAGGAAGTAAATATTTTCCTGTGTCTTTGTTCCATATTTTGATGTTTCAAGAGTCTGCAGATAATATTAAGTCTAAAGAATTCTAGAACTGGATTGATTTAATAGCTAGACCATGCTGGTGAACCTTAACCAGTAATGGGTTATTGGAGAGAAGATCATACAACAAAACCTGCCCTGTAGGTATTTCAACTGCCATGGTCAAAGCACCATTAAATTTTAGGGCTAAGATTATAGGCAAACTATCTCTGTATCAGCTATGACACTGCTTAAAATATAGATTAAGAGCCCAATATAACTTTGAGTTCCAGAGTCCCATCATTCAACTCTACCTTCTGTTGTGCCTATGGCAAACAAGACATACATGGGATTTATTTCCCAAACATTGTTTTCTGTAGAATCTGTTTGGAGAGGATTCAGGTACTGTCCTTGTTCTAAATTTAACTGGGGTATTTAAGAACTTGCACCAACAAAATTAAAATCACAGGATGGATAGTGATAAGAAAAATCCCTCCCAAACGTGGGTATTCTGATTTTGCAATAAAAACTTGATTGTGAATGAAATTCAATTTATCTGTCATTGTGTAGGAAGACAATCCATGAATAGTCATCAGATAATGTGTCAAATTTCAGAATATCTGAATCTAAGCACCTTTCAAATTTCAAGAATAACTGATAGGTGTCATAACATTGAACTCATGGCTTATATGTACCATTTGCTATAATATGCTCTCTATCTTTTGACACTTCAGTAGTGGTGCTAACTGTGGGCATCTCAAAATCTTGGATAAATTCAATTCTGCTGCTAGTATCAACATTTTTCTTTTGCAATGTGCTCTTCTTTCAGTCAGAAAGTCAGTCAGGGAGGGATTTGCCATAGTTCAGGCTGTAAATCTTCACTTCATCGAGACTAGAGACCTTCATGGTCAGTCTTCTACACCTGTGTCTCCAGCATACAAGTCTGAAAATCCTCAGTCACTGGGTTATCTTTCTTACAAAAAAATATGTTACCTGGAATTGATATAAGGTGAAAATTAATGTGGAATAAGAATAGATAGCAAGATTTGGTTTCTGGCAGAGTGATACATAAATCCCGACTTGTGAGAATACACAAATAACATGCCAGTGTCCTCAGCAACTCTCTCAGAATATAACTTGTCTCCAGACAAGTTATTGATCAGTATTCACAAAGGAAGGGGTTCAGGACAGAAACTGTATCTATAATTTGATAGGTATAGGGGACCTTCAGAGTTGGAAGTTCCTTTTACAAATGTAAGTTGACATTTTCTCTGTATCTCAGGTGCTAGCAAACACACTAAAAGGTGGTATTGCTGTGTCAAAGAGTATGCACGATTTATATTTCCAAATTGCTCTCTAGAATGGTTGATCAGTTTACAACTCCACCAACAGTGCATTAGTGTCCTGATTTTTCTACTTTTTAAAGATTTATTTTTTTCAGTGAAACTTTTTTTCCAATTTGGTCACTGCCTCCCTAATTTTGTCTTTAAAATCTTTCTTAAGCTCCTCCAAGAATGCTATTTGGGCTTGAGACCAGTTCATATTTCCTTCTGTGGTCTCAGGTGTGAATAAAGAGTACAAGTTGTCCTCTGTATTTGGTTGTTCTTGACCTACATAATAAGCTCAGAATCGATATTCTTGCCTTCCCCTTCTCCTTCTCAGCTTCCTTCCTTCCCATTGTAATTTACTATTTCCTAATTTCTCAGGCTGTGAGCTAATGGCCTGGTTGTTGACTTTGAATGCTGTAGCCTCTGGGTGTCTAGTTTGAGGCCAAGGCAGGAGTCTCAGTGAGGTATGCTGATGCACACAGGGTAATCTGTGGAGGGGGTGTGGTCTGGCCACTTCAGATTTCTGCCTCTATACCCATGAGCTACAGATAGGGTAGGCTTTTGCTGGTCAGGTGAGGTGGGGCTTATTGGGATCCCTCCCCCTCTTCTTTTCAGACTCCTTGTTGTCTCAGTTATACCCCTTCTCAATGACTTCCAAGTCCGAGGCAATGTCCACTATCTTAGGATTTCACTTTGGGTGGGACATTTATCTTTGGGTTTTCTACTTCATGAAGGAGGTATGGGAGCTGCCATTTTACTTTTTCATTCTGGCTCCTGAAAAAATAGGCAGGTGATTTCTAAACTTCAAGGCTGGGGGCTGATAGTCCCAGGAGAAGCTGCTGTCTCTGCTTGGGGCCCCCAAGCCCTCTATTACCTGGATCCAGTGATTCCTCCTGTCATGTGGTGCGATGCTGGTGACATGGCTGCGATTAGTCCTTGGGATGGATGAGTAGGCCTGCTGGGGCTCCCTCTCTCTCTGCTGTAGTCTTCTCATCTGCTTTCAAGTCGGAGCTATACAGACCCCATGTACTCCGCAATCCCCCTGTCTGGGCCCACTGGACACTTTCTTGGGCTAGATTCTGCCCCGCTCTGTCTCCCAGTGGATTCTGTCACTCCAGAACCCATTCAGATTCACTTTTTAAGGTTTAGTGACAGGATTCACGGAGGAGCTTAGAGAAGTTACTGCTTCCTTCCGGCCATCTTGCCCCCCCTACCATCCTGATTTTTCGATAGCCCTTCCAATATTTGTAATTTCCTTTTAAGTCATATCAGCCAATCTGATAGGTATGAAGTGGTACCTCAGACTTGTTTCAATTTTATTTTTTCTAATCAATAGTGATTTAGAACATTCTAAATTTTTATTTATTTATGTACATGTAGTTTACAACACAGTTCCACAATCCCTTGAGTTCCAATTCCATCCCCCGACCCTGCTCCCTTATTCCCCATGGTGGCATGCAATCCAATATAGGTTCTACAAATATCTTTACATTAAACATTAGTCAAATTGTAAAGAAGAGTTATAACCAATGGAGTAGACAACCTGAAAAGTATAACAAAACAAAACAAAACACAAAAGAGAGAGAGCAAGCAGTTAGCTTCAATCTGCATTCAGACTCTTCAGTTCTTTTCTCTGGATGTGGATATCACTTTTCATCATCAGTCTTCTGCAGTTGTCTTATAACCTTGTATTGATGAGAAGAGCCAAGTCTATCAAAGCTAGTCCTCATAGATATGATGTGTCTGTTACTGTGTACAGAGTTCTCTTGGTTCTGCTCTCCTCACTCAGCATCACCTTATATAAAGCTCTCCAGGTTATTTTGAATTCCATATAGAACATTTTTTTCCATATAACTATAGATACCTTTGATTTCTTCATCTGAAAATAGCCTGCTCATATCTATTGACCATTTATCTTTTGGGAAATGATGACTCATGTTCTTATAAATTTGATGCAGTTCTCGACATATTTAAAAATTAGGTCTTTATAAGAGAAGCTTACTATTTATCCCTGCCCCCTCCCAGTTTTCTGCTTCCTTCTAAACTTTGCTTCACTGGTATTTTCATGCAATTTTTAAAAAATTTAATGTAATAAAAACTTTCCATTTTACATCCTATAAAGTTCTTTATCTCTTGATTTCTCATACATTTTTCACTAATCCATATATCTGACAGGTAAACTATTCCATGCTCCCCTAATTTGCTTATGGTATCACTGATTATATTTAAATCTTTTACCTGTTTTGATCTTACATTAAATTTATAGCACTTAAAATGCTATGAATATGCTAGTAATTATAACAATATCAGATTATTATTATTACTGCTGCTGCTGCTACTCCTACTCCTACTCAGAGTTGAAGAGATCAAAATATACACATTCTTTAAAGAACAGTTCATGAACTACCATGGTTTCATTATCTTTTGTAGTAATTATAGTAGTAGTCGTGGTGGTGGTACTAGTAATAGTAGTAATTGCTGCAGGTACTAATATATTTATAGTACTTTACATTTTACAAAGCACTTTACACGTCCTGTCTCATTTGGCCTTCATAATAATGCTAAGAGTTTGGTACTGTTATCAATCTCATTTTAGAAGTGAGGAAACTAAGAAGGAAAAAAGGCAATATCAATGTCACACAGTCAAGTAAGTGTCTGAGAAAACTGTTTAAACTCAGAACTTCTCTCTCCAAGTCCACTTAGTTATATACTATTTCACGTATTTCAAAAATTTATGTCTATATATGTCTGTATATACATATAAACATATGTGTATATATACACATGCATCCATACACATGTTCACATGCATAAATGTATATATGCACAAATATATCTTATGTGGCACATGCATATATATATACACTATATATATACATACATATATAGTAAGCAAAAAAATCATATTTGAGAAAGATTTACATAAAATATTTTGTTTTTATTCACTAACAATAAAGATCAAGAAAGAAAGAAAAAGGAAACCAAGACAAACAAAAAAAAAGATTAAATATTTGTGAATTGGTCTGACAAGAAATAGCCCATTTACAAACAGGAATAATTATGAGAATGATTGAAATAAAACAATGAAGCACCCAAGCCCACTGTGGGATAAGAAGAATACATCCTCTTTTCCTCTCTCTCTCTCTCTCTGACACACACACACACACACACACACACACACACACACACACACACATACATTCTTAGTACTCCTTCTGTCAAATGTAATTATTAGAGATGCAAATTAAAACTATATTGAGATAGTATTTCATGTCCATCAAATCTGTCAATATATTTGAAAAGAAATAAAATTCAGTTTTGGCAGGAGTCAAGAGAAATGGGTATCTTCTTTGACTTCTAATGAAATTGCAAACAAGTATACTCATTTTGGGGAGCAAGTCTACTGTAAAGCTCTGTACAATAAAAGTTATCAAAACAATGTGAATTCAATATGTATACTGAAAAGTAATTTTAAAATAACAACGAAGAATTTTTCTTGAAGATTTTTTCATAGCCTTTCAGAATTATAAATTACCAGAATTTGAAAATCATGGAAGCCACATAAATATCTGAGAACATGACAGTAATTAACTGAAGTAAAACAGTTTCCTGTGGGGGGTGGGAGAGGAAAGTTACAATCCAATTAGGAAGGAAAAAATGAAGAATAAAGAGTAATAAGAATATAATTTATTGAAAAATAGTGAGAATAAATGAGAAGAAGATTATATGATTATAAAAATTCAAAGAATAATTGAAAATGAAAGTCCAATGAATTCTCCAAATAGGAACTTAATCTGACCGAAACTCATCATGACACTATACCATTATGTCTGCTATAAACATAATGTATATAAGATATTATTTGTGGAAAATTCTAAAGCAAACTTATTTTATCATTAAATATAGATCATAACAATATACAGACACGTGTAAAATTGCTACAATTGTAACCTAAAACTTTCTTATATGCAAGTATACAAGTATATATATGTCTTATTTTCTCCAACCTACAATTATCACTCCCTGTTCTGAAATCTGGGCTTGAATTTTCTCATCTATAAAATGAATAGAATGCATAGATTATCTGTAATGTTCTTTTAAATAATAGCATTTTAACTTTTATGTATTGATGTCCATTCCATTTCTAAAATCACTAAATTCAGAGAAGAAAACTGAATTTAATTTAATTAAATTGAATTGAGAAATAATTCCTGAAAGAGTTTTATAGTCTCAATGGATGTGGGATGAAATTTTAGAAAACATTAAAAAATAGCACTGGATGACTACAAAGATTAAGCATTTTGATATAGCCTGTTCCATTTTTTACTAATGATTAAAATTAAATTTAAATATTTTTCTTCATTATGACTAATTTAGTCAATAGAAGTAGTTTCTAAAAAAACAATATTAAGCATTATGTAATCATTGTCACAACTGTTGGACCTTTTAAAACTATTTTTCCTATCCTACCATTTAGATGGATTAAGAGTTAATCTACCAACAAGTTACTGGTCAGTAGTATCACTTCATATACTTCCATAATATTCTTTAGCTTTCCAAAAAATTATAACCCATGCAAACTTTGACTAAGATGAATCTTGAATAGGAATCCTGTTGCTTAATCATTCAGTGTTTTCTATTATCAATATAAAATTGATCTGCTCTCCTAAAAAGTCTAAGAACTCTGGAGTTTGTTGCTCAAAATCCCCTTCCCCTCAAAAGAAAAAAAAAAAAAAGCTCCAGAGAAATTGCTCTAAATAGCCTTAACATAAAGCTACAATTGTATTAAGAAAAATTAGTTGCCTTCATGTAAAATTATATTTTTCCCATTCACTTGTATCTGTCACGATTTGTGTTTTAACAAGTCAAAAAACTAATTTTCCTATAATTTTTAATCATTCACTCTGCTACAGGTTTTTATTTTAATTTTCAACTACTACTACTACTACTAGTAATGGTAGTAGTAGTGGTGGTGGTGGTGGTAGTCTGATTAATTCACCTGGAGACACAGACTTCCAGAGCCATAAACACCTCTTTAAGACTAAGTTTTATTATAGCTTCTGATCTTCACTGGACAAGGAAGATTCCACACTGAGAATTCCCTTTTTGTTGTTGTGGTGGTGGTAGTGGTGATGGGGTCATTTCAGTCATGTCCAATTCTTTGTGACCCCATTTGGAGATTTCTTGGCAAAGATAACTGGAGTAGTTTTTCTTCTCCTTTTCCAGGTAAATGTTAATTACTAGTGGTTTAATGATTTGTAGAAAGGAAAACAAGTTTGGGTCACTAGAGAGAGCAAGCTAGTCAGAGCTCCATTTTCTTGACTTCATGGTTGCAAAAACCTTAAACTCTAGTTTTGTTCCTTCAGATTATGGTTTGGTCTTTGTAGTTCTGCCAGTTCCATGTCCATATATCTAATCCTCTCTTTTCCAAGAGTCTTATTTCCAGGTTTGAGAAGTTTTACTTTTTGGTAGGAGAGAAGACTGAAACTAAATTTGTGTAATAGTTATGTAACAGTGGAGATAAAATGAGGCTTTGCAAATTCTATTATTTATATCCTGAATGTAATCACTTAGGTAATAATTTCTTTACTGCAACAATGACATCTTTGTTTCTCAGGCTGTATATTATGGGGTTAAACATGGGAGTCACAATAGTGTAGAAAAGAGAGAGAACTTTGTCTGCTTCTGCTGAATGAATGGATTTGGGTCGCAAATATGTGATGATAGCTGACCCAAAGAACAAGCCTACAACAATGAGGTGAGAGGAGCAAGTAGAGAATGCTTTGGATCTTCTAGTAGCTGATGGCATCTTTAGGATTGTGTTAATGATTTTGCTGTATGACCACAGTATCAAGAGAAAAGGAATCATGGCTAAGATCAGGACATCAGCATAAACAGAAAACTCATTAACAGAAGTATCTCCACATGCCAATTTTAGTAATGGTGGGATGTCACAGAATATGTGATTAAGATTAGAACCACACAAGGGCAAAGAGAAAATCTGGCATGTCTGTCCTATTTGGAGTGGAATCCCACTGACCCAGGAGCCAACCACCAGCTTAATACATGTATTGTGATTCATGATGACAGGATAATAGAGTGGCTTACAGATGGCCACATAACGATCATAAGCCATCACAGCTAGTAGGAAACATTCAGTGGCTCCCATAATAAGAAAGGAAGAAAGTTGTATAGCACAAGCAAGGAAAGAAATATTTCTTTTCTGGTTCCAAAGGTTGGTCAGTAGTCTTGGTATAATTACAGATGTGTAACAGATTTCTAAGAAGGAAAAGTTTCCAATGAAAAAATACATGGGTGTTTGGAGAGTGGGATCAGTCTTGGTGATGAAAATAATAAGGCCATTTCCTATTAGGATACTCATGTAGATGATCAAGAATAGCACAAAAAGAAAACTTTCAATCCTAGGAAGATCAGAAAATCCCAAGAGAATGAATTCAGCCATGATTGTGAGATTTGCTCCTCCCATATTTTTCTTCATTTTCCATGAAAGGAAATAGTAAATTCCAGACAAGAAAATCACTACCTCTGTAAAATAAGGGGTTTGTATGAGGTGATCCATAATATTCTTTTCAGTGATAACATTCTATGTTACATTGTAAATATTATAGGAGTTTCAGAAAGAGAGGTACATTAATACACTATTGATGAATTGGTCCAATTATTTTGGATATAAATTTAGTATTGTGCTTTAAAAATATGAGTGAAATGTGCCTATATGCTTTGTATATAACCCAAAGAAGTAAAAGACAGAGAAAAGGGTCCTATGTTTATTAGACTACTTTCAACAAATATTTTGTTTTATTTTGTTTTAGCACACAATTGTCTAGGAAAAATGCTCATTGAGTAATGAATGAATCATCAATTTATATTATAAGAATGTCATAAAATGTTATTGTGCTATAAGAAAATTACATGAAAAGGGTTATGAGTGACAGGAAAATTCTAATGAACTGGTGTAGAATGAAGGAAGCAAAAACAGACAGATGATATACTCAAAGATTATAGTAATGGAAATGGAAATGACAACAAAACCCCATAATTCCATTAGTTACAATGACAAATCTTGGCCTTAAAGAGATGAATAGATTCACCTTCCTTCCTTCTTTGCAAATATGGAAGTTTTTGCATACCCTTTGATCTAGAAATACCACTTCTAGGTCTATATCCCAAAGAGATCATTCAAAAGAGTAAAGGACCCACATGTACAAAAACATTTATAGCAGCACTTTTTGTGGTGGCAAAGAATTTGAAATTGAAAGAATGCTCATTATTTGGAGTATGGCTGAACAAATTGTGGTATATGAATGTAATAAAATATTACTTTTCTCTGAAAAATGATGAGTAGGCAGATTTCAGAAAAACCTCAAAAGACTTACATGAACTGATGTGGAGTGCAGTGAGCAGAAGCAGGAGCATATTGTGCAGTTACAGCAACACTATGTGATGATTAACTATGATAGATGCAGCTTTTCTCAGCAATACAATTCCAAGACTCATAATAAGAAATGCTATCGACATCCAGAGAACAAACTATGGAGTCTGAATGCAGATCGAAGCATACTATTCCCGTTTTTTTCTCATGATTTTTCCTTTTTTTTCTAATTCTTCTTTCACAACATGACTAATGTGGAAATTTGCTTGATATGATTGTACGTGTATAGCCTATATCAGATTGTTTGTTGTCTTGGGGAGGAGAAAGAGGAGAGAGGGAGGGATAAAAATTTGGAACTCAAAAGTGTTTGTTGAATGTTGAAAACTATCTTTATGGGGCAGAGCCAAGATGGTGGAGTAAAAGCAGGAACTTGCTGGAGTTACTGCTCCAACCACCTCCAATACCTGTTAAAAAAGTGACTCTAAACAAATATTAAAGCTATAGAATAAACAAAGTGAAAGAGAGAAACAAACCTCCCACTGAAGGCAACCTGGAAGGCCAACAGGAAGCGTCTATCTCAAAGGGTTGGGAACCAAGTGCAGTCCCAGATGAGCCATGAGCCAAGCCACGCCCAAACCCTGAGCAGACCCAACCAGTAGCTCAGACTGCCAGAGCAGATTTCAGAAGAGAATCACAGCCAGCTGTGGTAGTTTCCAGACTTCTCTACCTATAAACACCAAAGAGAAAGTAAAAGGACAGTGGGGAACCCTGTTAATTTAGGGTAAGAGTGTGGTCTGGCCCCTGCCCCCAGGAAGAAAGGTGGTAGTGGAGCAGGCTGCAGCTGCTGCTGCATGGCTGCCTCTGGAGCACTTGGCCTGCAGATCATAGGGGAACCAAGAATATATTTAGATGGTAATGACTCTTGCTTTGACCTCTTTGGATCTGGGTTGTAGCCTTAGGTGGTGGTCCCGGGGGGAAGAACACCACTGTGACAGAGCTTGTGGTGGCTGTAGAGAGGGCAACTTCCTCATAGCTCTGACAGCAGCTGTGACAACTGCAAAAACCACAGCAATTTGGAACACAGTTCTCTCCACTGTGGAAGCAGAGTTCTACCATGGCAAAGAACTCAAAAGTCAAGTAATTGGCTGACAAGCTGAGCAAACAGAGGAAGGGCAATCAGACCACAGAGTCCTTTCTTGGCAACAAAGCGGATCAAAACTTAGAACCAAAAAAAGACAACAAAGTCAAAAGTCCTGCATCAAAAGCTTCCAAGAAAAATATGAATTGTTCACAGGCCATAGAGGAGCTCAAGAAGGATATTTTTTCCCCCAAATGCTTTATTAACTTCTGGTTTACATCATTCATTTCCGCCAGATTTTGAGTTAAAATTTTCCCCCATTTTTCCCCTACCCACCACCCCAGAATAGCAGTCCAACAGGATATCCCCTCATCCAATCTGCTTTCTCCCATATCTTCTCCCATACCCCCTTCGACATTTCCATTAGGTCAAGGTGACTCTCTGTGCCCCAATGCCTGCATATCTTATCTCCCAATTACATGCAAAATAGTATTAATAATAGTATATATATATATATATATATATATATATATATATATATATATATATATATATATATATATGAATGATTTAATTTTAAAACTTGAATTCCAGATCCATTCCCTTTGTTCCTTGTCACCCTCCCGCTGGGAAAATAAGCAATTTAGTATATGTTGTACATGTCTAGCTATGCAAACATTACCATAGTAGATATATTGTAAAAGACTGGCTATATTTCCCTCCCACCCATCCCACCCCCGACCTGGTCCATTCCCTACTTTGATCCTGTCCCTCTTCAAAAATGCGTGCCTCAACCTCCCCTCCCCCCAGCATGCCCTCCCTCCATCATCCCCTCTCATCCCCCTCCACCCTACTCTCCTGCAGGGTAAGGTATCCCATTTAGTATGTATGTCATTTTCTCCCTGAGCCAAATTCAATGAGAATATGGTTTTTCCTCTTTGCCTTCCTGTTCTTCCCCTCCCCTGCAACCACTTCCCCTTGTCTCTTCTACATGAGATAGTGTACCGCACCCCCCCTCCCCATCTCCTCTCACCACATTCCTCTCTCACCTCTTAACTTCACCCCTTAAGTATCATCCTTTCCCACCAAATTTTACCTGTGCCCTCCATCCATGTATACCTGTAAACATATATACACACATTCACATATGTATTCATATGCCTATATACACTTCAAGAAGGATTTAAAAAATCCTTAGTTAGAGAAGTGGAGGAAAAATTGGGAAGAGAAATGAGAATGATACAAGAAATCATGAAAAGCAAGTCAACAGCCTGACTGAAGAAAATAATACCTTAAAAATAGACTAACTCAAATAGCAAAAGAGGAGCAAAAAGTCAATGAGGAGAAGAATGCCTTAAAATTGGTCAGATAGAAAAGGAATTTCAAAAACGCACTGAAGAGAATAATTCCTTCAAAATCAGACTATAGCAAATGAAAGCTAATGACTTTATTAGAAATCAAGTTACTATAAAAACAGATCCAAACACATTGAAAAACAGAAGGCAATGTGAAATATCTTACTGGAAAAAACTATTGACCTGGAAAATAGATGCAGGAGAGATATTTTTAAAATTACTGGACTACCTGAAAGTCATGATAAAAAAAATGAATCCTAGAAATAATCCTTTAAGAAATTCTCAAGTAAAATTGAACTGGTATTCTAGAACCAGAATGTAAAACAGAAATTGAAAGAATTCACTGACCTCTTGAAGAAGATCCGAAAAAGTAAACTCCTAGGAATATCATAGCCAAATCCCAGAGTTCCCAGGTCAAGGAGAAAATATTACAAGCAGCCAGGAAGAAACAATTTGAGTATTGTCAAAACACAATCAGGATAACACAAGATCTAACAGCTTCTACATTAAGGGATCGCAGATTTTGGAATGTGATATTCTGGAGGTCAAAGGAGCTGGGATTAAAACCAAGAACTACCTACCCAACAAAGCTGAGTATAATGTTTCAGGGGAAAATATGGTCATTCAATGAATTAGAGTACTTTCAAGCATTCTTGATGAAAAGACCAGAGCTGAACAAAAAACTTGACTTTCAAACACAATAAGCAAGAGAAGCATGAGAATGTAAACAAGAAAGAGAAATCATAAGGAACTTATTTAAGTTGAATTATTTACATTCCTTCAAGGAAAGATGATAGTTGTAAGTCATGAGACTTTCCTCAGTATGAGGATAGTTGAAGGGAATATATATGTATGTGTGTGTGTGTGTGTATGTATGTATATATCTGTATGTATGTATATGTGTATGTATATATGTATGTATGTATGTATACATACATATATAGGTATGTATAGGAGGGTGTATATGTGTATAAATATATATATGTGAGTGTATCTGTATACATATACATAGATGAATATGAAAGGATGATATCTAAAAAAACAAAATTAAGAGGAGAGAGAGGAATATATTGGAAGAAGGAGAAAGGGAGAGATAAAATAGGGTAAATAATCTCATATAAAAGGGGCAAGAGAAAACTGCTACAATGGAGAGGAAGGGTAAGAAGGTGAAAGGGAATGGGTCAACCTTACTCTGATTGAATTTAGATTAAGGAGAGAATAACATAAACATTCAGTTGGGTATTTTACCCTACAGGAAAGTAGGGGGGACAGGGATAAGAAGTGGGGTGATAAAACGGCAGGCATATGGGGGGATAGGGTAGTTAGAAGCACACATGTTTGAAAAGGGACAGATAGGATGGAGGGAAACATAGTCTTTCACAATATAACTACTATGGAAACGTTTTGTGTAACTATACATGTACAACCTCTATTGAATTGCTTGTCTTTCCAGTGGGGGAGGGTGAAGAAGAGAGAATGGAAAGAATCTGGAAATCAAAGTTTTAAAAAAGAAATGTTTTAAAAAATTGTTTTTACATGCAACTGGGAAATAATATATACACGCACTGGAGTATAGAAATCCATCTTACCCTACTAGGAATTAGGGGGGAATGAGGGAGGATATAAGAGAGAATAGCCTCGCTATTTTGTGGTGGGAGATAGGGGAAAGACGGAGAAAATCTGTAACTCTAAATCTTGTGAAAATGAATGTTGAAAACAAAAAATAAATAAATAAATTGGAAAACTATCTTTACATGTAATTGGAAAAAATGCTATGAAGTGGGAAAAAAAAGAACAAGTGCAAGTTTATGTGTGTGGAATTGGATGTCAAGCTTCAGTTGATGTGCTATTCAGTTTAATTTAACTTTTTTTGTTTGTTTTTAAGAAGGGATGTATCTGGTTTAGGGAATGAAGAGTATTCTATCTTGAATTTAAAGAGATGTGTAAAGGAAAGGTATCATTAAATTGTAACTTTTAAACCTCTATACTTGATATTAACAGTATCTTCACTTTTAAAAATAAGCAAAGATATATTAAGTAATCATTAAGTAGACATTAATCATTAAGTAAACATTAAGTAGACATTTAATAAGGACATATGCCAGGCACTGTGCTAAGAACAACAAAAACATTAATTGCTTATTCTGTTCAAGGCATGGAGCATTCAAGTGTGACATTTTATATTCTGCTATCGCAAACATTTTTAAAATTACAATTGCTATGAGATTTAGACTGACATTGAGTAACAGAACTGCAGGAGAACTTAGTAAGAATTCTGTATCTAAAGGGTATTCACAATGTTATCATTTAAAATTTATGACTGCATTATAAGATTCTAATAAAACATACTGTAGGGCCAACAGGGACCGTCAAGGTCATCTGGCTCAATGTTCTGCTAATTTCAGAGAAATAAGGCTCATGGAAGGCAAAGGAACCCAAGTTTTCAGACTACAAATGAGCCCATTTATATACCATGCTGACTTTCAGAGGAATGCAAGAAACTGAGTGTAGTAGTCCCATGCTGTATATATGGCATTGGGAGAAAAAAAAAAAGAGTAGAGAAATTTAGTATCTATACCCATTCATGACTGATGCTATTTGATGACGCTTCTTTCTGCCCTTCCACTTTCGCCAGGCTAATTTCCACATTGAGAATGTTCTCAAATGAAATTTCCATTGATATTACTACTTCTTAAAATCTACCTTGAGTACCCCGTGATGACATGAAGGCTGAGAGATCATGAAAATTATTAGTAATTTTTTCCAATTGTTGTTATTTTCTGTTCCTCATGTTTGGTGTTTAGCATGGATGCCTCTTCTATAATACACCACATATGGTTTAAGTAGGAAAGATTATCTGGGGAGTATGTCATCTCCTCATTCATTCAAGGATGTTCTACCTCTTAATACAGGTCACAATATTTAGTTTGTTTATTTTTTTCCATTTTGACTTTTTTTAAGAAGGAAGAAAAAACTAATATAGAAAAACAAAACCACAAGTATACATGTGTGTGTGTGTGTGTATATATATATATATATATATATATACATATACAAACAATATTAATGGTTACATACTTTATATTTGAAAAAATATCAAAATAAATAGAACTTCCTTCACTAAAGATAACAGCTACTTTTTAAGATTAATATAATGTAATGATACAATAAGAAACATGATATTGAATGATTTCAGAGGTTTAGGAAGACAAATGAATTCCTATAAAATAAGTGGAAACAAGAAAATATGAAACAAAAGGACAACAATGATATAAAGGAAAATGACACCTTTCTCTAGGATTGGAGTGGGGAAATTGAGAGAGAGAAAAGGTAAAAAGTGCATAGCAAAGAACAAAAGAAAATTTAGAAGTAACCAAAACAGAAAAGCTAGGTAGCTTTGAAAGCAATGTGTAGTATTTCTTATATAGGTTTTCTTGAAGAGGAAGTTTATTGTTTTATATTGAATCTTCTCTTATGTTCTACTGTGTACATGGAAATGTACTTTTTTTTCCTTTTATAACTTTGAATTTAAGTTTAAAATGAATAAAAATGAATAAAAAAACAAGCAATAAAAGAGAAATATTGCTTGTTACGAGTAGATTTGAAATGACTTCAATGGAAAAAAATAACATTTTTCTAGAAGAGACAGATGAGGAATAATGTGTAGTTATCAAATTGACTTTTATCATATTCTATTCAGGTTTCAGTAGGATACTTCTTAAACCTCTTAAGACATGTAATAGATATAATATACGGAATAATGTGTTGTTTGTAATTAGGCATAAATGTATATGAATATATGTGTGTACATATATGTGTACATATACACACATGCATTTGTGTATATGTATATATAAAAGGGGAAAGGCATTATTACATTCTCCACACAGGAATCTTTCAAAACAAGATAACCAAAATTTTAAACTAAAAATTTCTAAATCTTCCTAAAGAACTAATTTTAATTCTATGAAAAAAACAAACTTTAAAGATTGAAAAAATTATAAAGTATAAAATTGCCATCATTGCATATTTCATAATCTTCACTAATCAACTCACATATCTGCTGTTCCAACTTATAATGATTTCTTCATCTTTTGAATTCTCATGTGTTTCTTTATCTGTTTAAAAAAAAAGAATGGATTTTATTAAATGACTTCCAAAGACCCTTCCAAATTAAATATTCTATGTATTACTGCATAGGGATCCTTCAAAATTTTAAAATCTATTTTTCTAAAAAATTTAAAAAATAAAAATAAATGATTTTTTTTCTGCCTTAAAAGATCACTCCTACCTCTGACGGTTTATATGCTTAGGCCTTTTTCAGTAGTGCACTTTATTTAGACTTATAGAATTATATATATGGAATTATGGAAGTATAATTATAAAATAATTATATATTATTTATTACAAATAATATAAATTAAATATATAATATAAATTATAATTTCGATAGAAGGTAAGCCAGAGCTATTCAATGATGAATTAAGAGGATATTGAATTTAAAGTCACCAAAGGAAAAATTAAAATGAAACAAAACAAATGCAGAGAAATCAGAAGATTCTTTCCTATTCCAGTCTAATATGTTATTGTTGCTCAACATTCCCCCTAAGGTCAACAGGACAACTTATTTCAACATGACATATTTAATAACAGCAATAGCAAACAACAAGAAACAGATAGTTTGTTAGATTAACCACTGTCATATCTACCATGGAAAATGGTTTTTCCTGTTGTTGATCATTTGTTTTGTTTATTGTTGATTCCATATGTTGGTGGCCAGAGGAATAAAGGAAGGAAGGAAGGAAGGAAGAAAGGAAATAAGGAAATAAGGAAGGAAGGAAATAAAGAAATAAGGAAGGAAGGAAAGAGGGAGAGAGAAAAGGATTGAGGTGAGGAAGCAGAAAGGGAAGATATAATTTATTTATTCTTTACTATATGGCAAGTATTGGGTTAAGCATTTTGCAAATATTATTTCATTTTCTTCTCAGATCAACTCTGGTATATAGCTGTTGGTAATATCTCCATTTGCAGTTGAGGAAACTTAGGATGGCAGATGATAAATGCCTTAATCCAGAATCCCAAATCTATTCAGTATCCGAGGCAGGATTTGAACTCAGTGCTTTATCTATTCCAGTACCTGGCAGAGGGAAGCAACCAAAGATCTTTTGAGTGCCCCACCCCTCCAACCTCTAATGCTCTTCTGTCAGCATACATTTTGGCCATAACCTTACATGAAAAGGAAAGTGTACTGCAGAAATTTTTACTGTACACGTTAAGCTTAATGAATCACTGATAATTCTTTAGCATTTTCTAATTTCAACTTGCATTAGGCTGTTGACAATTCTCCTGATTAAGGTTTTAGGACTGTGCTTCTACTTGTGTATGTAGCCAAAGCATGTTAGACACATTGGTCTTGGAACAGCTTGAACAATAAAACAAAATAAACCAAACCAAAAGCACCAAAATACACTTATGAAATAATATTAAGTCCTATTTTTCTAACAGTTGACATTATAGTTTAAGGAAAAAAAATGATTTCAATGGCAAATTCAAATTAGCTTCTTTTTTTCTTTCTACTTTTATTTTTTTTAAACCAGTCAGGAAGTGTTGAATTCAGATAGATTTTGTCTCAAGTCCTAACTCTGAATCATACTAGGTGAACGGAGAAAATTCATTTATGCTTTTAGTTCCCCAGGAAAATTTAAGAGTTCATCAATTATTTTGTTGGTTTCCATACCGATAAAATAACAGATAATTCCCCTAATCTCTATTCTCCCACTCAAAAAAATGTTGTGGGGTTTTTCTCTGTCTTTCAGCAAAGCAAAACTTTAAAAAAAAAAAGTTTGCTCTTCATACAGAGGTTCATAATATCCTAGGTTCATAGGTGGAAGAGACCTCACGTTCCATCTATTCCAATGACTGAATTTTATTAAAACTGAAGCCTGGGGAGATTAAATGATTTGCTTATTGTATTAAACATTAGAAGAGGAATATATTATTTTACCTTATTTTGTTGCTTATGATAATCAACCAAGATCTATTATTATAGCTCTTTAATATAAGTAAATGCTTAAGTTTAATGAGTTTTACTAAACATAATCTTTGAGTTGTGATCTAAACCTGAAAAGCATGAATCCTCCCTTTTGTCTTGAAGAAATTTTTCTTACGTTTAAATGGAAAGCTTTTTCTTCACTTTTCTCAATTTTAATCTTTAAATTAAACACTGGATTCAGAATTGCAATGGAGAGACAAACAGAAAGGCAAACAAAATCAACCCAAGAGAGAAAGTTATATTCACACAAGTACACTTACCTTTCTTAGATAAAATAAAATAATTTCCAGCTGCTTCTTTCCTAAATATGCATATCTAAAACAAAATATGCACATGCTAATAATATTATGATTAATACTACTATTACTAATGCTAATAAACAATCTTTACAAGATTCTTTGAGATTTATAAAGTTCTTTTGGTGCTGTAGCTTATTTGATTTTTGGGACAACACTGGGAATTCCTACAGTTTTTTTTTTTTATGTCAATTATACAGATAAGTTAACTGTGGCACACAAAGTCTGAATGATGTCTCTAAACAACCATCATATCCTGCCTTTGAAACCCTATCTTCCTTGCCTTATTTTTAGACTTATTTCAATGCCACATTCCTTTTTCTCAACTAACATATTCAAAGGTGCATCACAACCAGAAAAGTTGCAGAAACAACCGACCACATCTCCTTTTAAGAAGAAAGGAACCTTTCTGTTCAAATCAATTACAAGTTATTAAATAGTTTTCTTTTTCTACTCAGTTCTGTAGGGACAGCTCCTTTCCCAGGTCCCTTTTCACATTTTAATGAGAAGCTATATCTTCAGATAGCAAATCAATGTTCTTAAAATGCATTGATAAGGCAGTTTCAAAATAGAAAGTGACAAGGACTTAGAATAAGTAAACCTGGAATGTGTTTTAATTTTGCATCTAACTAGATAGGCAACTATAAACAAATAATTATCATCTTTTAGACAAAGCTTTCTCATCTGAAAAAATGAGGGTATCAAGTCACACATCAGCCTATGCTGCTGTATAAAAACACCTTATAAAGAAGTCTTATATCTTTTACTCATTATTAATAATCAGCACCAAAGAATTACTCTATTTGAATTCATTGAATTAACAACCTCAAATACTTTTGATGACCAATTCCCTTGTTTTCTGTATTTTTTCTTCTTTAAAGTCTAAATTTAAAAATGAATGAATAAAAAAATTACTGTACAAAATACTGTTGAAACTATTTGAGCTAAAAGAAGAAACTTGAAATAGTCCCTACTCTCAAGCAGTTCAATTTTTTTTTTCTTTTTGTAGGGGGGAGAGCAGGGCAATTGGGGTTAAGTGACTTGCCCAAGGTCACATGGCTAGTCCTCTATTCACCCCAAGCAGTTCAAATTTTAAAAGGTGTCCAAAACATATGTAGGAGATTTCAACTTTCAGTCTGATGTACAGGCCCAGTTTTACTCTGGCTACAGAGGCAAAGCAAATGGCAATGAATTTCTTCATGGTATTACTTCCCATAAAATCACATTTGTATCAGATGTGGAATCTTACTATTCATTCATTCCTTCCTTCCTTCATTCAAGCTTATTCATTTGATGGTCCACTCATTCATTGCCACTTACATGAGGTTTAAAACACACTTCACAAATATCATCTCATTCTATCCTCACAGTAAACCTGCAGGGTGGCACCATTATTGTTCCCATTTCACAGATGAGGAAGCAGTCAAACAGAAGTCACGTGATCGCCCCACACTTAGAGGACTATTGTCTCAGGTGTGCTTTGAATGCACTAACCGAGTCACCTTTTCCACCACATCAACATTCCAGGCACTCTGACAGCAAGACATGCTTGTTCTTTCCCTCTTATAGTGGCTGTGACTGCTGCAAGGTCATTCCTAGGCCACATTTCCATAAGGACTGCTGTCTTGGGCACAGGTTGCAGGGTCTGTGCTGAAAGGGAATGGGGTGGTCTGGAAGCCTTGGGTCACGTGGCGCGTCTCCACACTAAGGTGCCCAGGCCTGCCTTCCCATCATTCATAGCTGGTCCACAAGCGCCTTTGGCTCTGGAGATAGTGGTCGCCTCCAGAAAGCACGGCGCATGTGCAATGGCCGCTGCAGTGACCGCCCCGGCGCCAGGTAGGTGAGCTGGAGTTAATTAGCTTGGAGCCTGAGCCAGGCCTGCGCACAGCCGCCCTGGGCGCCCTAAGCAACCTGGGCAGCGAGTCCCTGCGGGAGGGGGAGGCGTGGAACCCTCTTCAGGTTCCTCCTCCTATGGCTGGGGCTGGGCCCCCTGGGGATCCAGCTGTGGGTGGGGGGAGGGGAGGTGTACGGAAGCGCCGTGACCCCTCCGCACCGGCGCCGTCCTCCGCTCCCGGTGGTTCTTCCTTGTTTCCTCAGCGGGTAATTTCAGAAAATGAATTGATCAAACCCTTCGTGAATGAGGGGACAAGGCTTCGTGGGCCGGGCCTTCCCCCCGCCTCTGCACCAGCGGCCTGGCTTTGCTGGATTCCTATGTGCCAAGGGGCCCAGCGACGCTTAGCGGTTGGGGTTTGTTTCTGGGGCGATGCCAGCCAAGTGATGGTGCGGCTTTGAGGAGAGCCGAGGAAACAATACCCGAGTCTCTTCATTCCCCGCGTGTTCCCTGTCTCGAGGTACTCTCGCTTCTCAGGGAAAGGACAAGCCCTGAGACCCGACCCTAGTGGAAGCATGGCCTGCCTGAAGTCTCCTTGCTAGCCTCCCCTCCCTTGGGGCCACCAGCTGTGGTCCTTGACAGCTGACACCCTGGGGGAACCCATGCGGGGAATGAATGGAGGAGAGGGGTGGTGGAAGGGAGGGCCCTTAGTCCTTGCTTTCCTCTTACAGTTCTGAGTCCTTTTTTGATAGGGCTGAGAATCAAAGCCAGTGCTGTCACAGTGGGGTGCCACAGCTGTGAGGGTAGCGTTGGATAGAAAATATTTCTGCTGTGTGGGCCTGTGGTGAATTCTCCAGTAGATCTCATTCTTGAAGGGGGAAAAAAAGTCTTGTGACCATTTAAGTCCTCCCACCTTCCAGGAGGTGTTTGGGGAAGGGACTTGTCCAGGGCATGAGCAACTTCCACTTCTAGCCTTGCTGAATCCTGTCTCCTCCTCCAAGATAGCCCAGTACAGTGTGAGCCTCTGTTTGGGACCAAGCTGGGTCTGAGAAGTAAGACAGGACTGGACTGGAAGTTTCCTCGACTCAGATGGGCCTGAGCCTCAAAGGGACCATCACATGCTCCCTATCGCCTTGTATACATTGCATTAATGCTCCTCCACCCGGGGTTGTACTTAGAGCTCCCCCCTGTGAGGGTAACTGACTTAACAAATTTGTCCAGGGTATGGGCCTAGAGCTAGAGTAGGGCTTCAGCTTTAATGGCTTTGCTCCCATTGCTTGACATCAGACCAGATTGGACTCTTAGTTGAAGAGGAGGGTCAGCAAATGCAGAATGACTGTCTTTCTGACGGAATTTTCTCCATTTTATCCTCTTGTCCTAGTCTTTGAAAACTGAAGAAGAGACAGTGGACGTGTAGGACCACAGCCAATCGGTGGCTGGAAAGTAACCCATTTTCTTAGCTGCTCTCAGATGTTCCATGTGCCCAAAGGGCCTTTGAAGAGCAGAGCATCCCATGCTTTTAAGTAGTACTGACTTAATGTAGCCAGCAGCAGGAGTTTAATTTAGCAGCAGGAGTCTGGGCAAGGCCATCACTGGCTTGCAGGAAGTATGCTTTTCTCCAGGGCCCCATTGCTCACTACCTCTTCAGGGCACAAAGCTTTGATCTATGTGTTCTTACCTGAAAGCTGGGTGTTTTGGAGCCCCATCCTGGAGGAGGGAGGGGTGTATGAGGAAAGGCCCATTGAGACATGATTTCATATTTGTTACCAAAACTTAGGCCAGCCAGCAGCTACCTCATCTCTCCCCATTTCTGGCTTTTACACCTTTGCCTTTTCCCCTTCCCCACTGAATCAGTGGTGCAAATTAATAAAAGATTATGTTTGTGACACATCTTTTTTCTAAAAAAAAATGAAAAAAAAACAAACAGTTGCCATTTGTGGTGAAGTTGATATCAGACCACTTCTCCACAGGGGTTACTCCCAACCCTTCAATGGTGGTAAGATTCAAGGCAGGCCAATGGTCTGCAGTGTCCTACTTTTCCCAGGTCTTTTAGTCACAGAACTCTTAATTCTTACCCTGGGCCAGAGAGGGAAAAAATGGTGAAGGTTGGACCTGCCTATCCTGTTTCCACCTGTTTCTGCCTTAATATGCCTTGTCTCCACATGGTTCTAACTCTAAATCTTGAGAGGGTAGCACAAGATATTTCGGATGCTTGACAGATTGACATGACAAATTGAGAATGTTAGTTTTAAGTTAATCCCTGCTTTCTACCCATGGCTATATATGTAGGTTTAGTCCCCCTCTCTGGGCCTCAGTTTACTATTCTATCAAATCATGAATGGAAGAAATGGGAATTGGAATAAATTACAAATAACCCACCTTCTAGTTCAAAATGGTCCCAAAGCCATTAGTATCCACTTTAGAGCAGATTGTTATGACCTTTATTTGATTCATTTTGAAATGATTTGATTCAGTTTGTTTATACATGACTCATTCAAGTCTGAAACCATGACCCTGTGACCAAGAGTAATGGTGACTCGGAAAAGAACAAGGAGTGGAAGAAATATCCTGTGACTCAGACTATTGCTATATTGTTATGTCCCCAGGAATAAGGCCTTGAGCCACTATATACTTACCCCAGATCAGAACAAGGAATCTTGTAACCAAGATTAATAAATGTGTGTTGAATTGAATGGTAATGAAATAGGTGCATTAGAACTACATATTGTCAACATTGGACTTTGGAACTAATAGCTAAGTACATACGCAAGTATTGTTACAAAAAGCAGGACATCACAATGACTTCTTTCCTGGTTGTCACCTGTTACTTTAAATGCTTCTCAGTTCAAGTATTCACCAATTTGCCTAAAATTTTCTATAGTGTTTGGGAATCAGTATTGTAACACAGTACTTCACAAACCTGAAAGTATGAAAAGGTAGTTGTCAAATGAAGTGCTAATTTGAGACATTTAGCAGGAAGTAGGGAAATAAGAAATTTCTAGATAGGGCAATCAGAAATTGAAATTAGGGACTAGAGTGTTTGCTAATAAAAGAAAGTATACAGTGAGGGAAGAAAACAGGAAGGGGTGAAGGACACAGGTTTTATTAAGTTGAGTTAACAAATGTATTAAGTCTAGTTAACAAATAATCTACCAGTGGTGTGATAAGTACTCTGTGTGTACATTATGACTATTTTAGTATAACACAACCAACTTTTACTTAGAGCTAACTTTGGGTTCACTAATAGAGACTCCTCCTCTACTATAATTTACAAATAAAGGAACAATGCTTGTGTGTTCAAAATCAAATCTATCCCCATCCCTTAGATTCCATGACAGAATGGACTTAAATTTTCTCTAACACCCAGTCTAATATAATCAAAACTTATTTTTCATGTGTTCAATCATATTTAGTAGTTAAACCATTAAATAATAAAGGAATATTAGAACAACTGAAATAAAACTGGTTAAGGATATCTGAAGTTAAATAGCATCTCTACCATAGATGACTTGTGTGGCCCCAGGCAAGTTACTGCAATTTGCTGGCACTGAATTTTACCATTTGTAAAGTGAGGGATAGTTGAGATGATTTCCAAAACTCCTTTCCACTCTAAAATCTGTGATTTTACTAACCAATCTGGCTTTTTCCTTTCTATTTCCATGACCACTGAAATGTGTCATCTTACATTTGACTCCTGGTAGCAACATCTCAGACGAAATATTTTGATGTTACATTTAAAAGAAAATAAAATATAAATTCTTAAAGTTGGGTTCAGAAAATCAATTTTCCAGGATTTTTTGGGGGGTGGGGATGGGACTAACATTTTTTTTAATGGCTTGTGGATTTCATTGGACTGTAATATTAATATGAATCAATACTCTCATACAGAAGTTAAGAAACCTAAAGCAAATGAACTCTGGGAGCCTCAGAATTCAGCCCTAAGAAGCATTAGGAAAATTGTGCTATATACTGCTCAAATCATGTCTATCTAGAGTGTCATTGTCAGTTTTGTACTCTTTTCTTAGTAATTGCACTATCAGGTTTCATAATTCCTCCAGAAGTTCAGAGAGGTGGTAAAATCTTTTTAGAAAATCCTAAATAAATCCGTGTTACATAATTATGCATACTTGACCCATGTAAGGAGGCAAATTGTATAGAAGGTGTGGGGTAGCATGTCTGTTTTCACACATTTGAAAAGATGTCATGTAAATAAGAATTTCTGTTTGTCCCCTGCAATGACATGAATATATGACAGGTAAAGAAAATTTCTTAAAAAAAGAGTAACCTAGAAGTGCAAGGGAATGCCAGTAGATGTACCCTTCAACTGTGCACTTTAGACTTTTCAAAGTTAATAACCCTGATTGTCTACTTGTCAGAGGTGCTCTAATACAACACAGGGTGGATTTCAAAGGACATAAACTCCCCACAACTAGGATGGTTGTGAGTATACATTTTACAGATGAGGAAAAGGATACTTTACCGCTATTGTATAGAATAATGATTCATTGCTTCCTGTTTTTGTTTGTTTATTCTTTTTTTTTAAAGGAAAAGTGATCATTTTATGATAAAATATGAATAGGAACACAAATCAGTTTTAAAAAGGATGAATACAAATTAACTGAAGTTATTTTCTATTTGGGTTATAGCTTAAAGGCCTAGGGGAAAAATAACAATAGCTTAACTGAAAAATACACACTGTACTACAAAGCTATCCAGTTCCTATTGAACGGTTCTTGCCTTATACAAAAGGATAACACATAGTCTCCTTACTTATTCAGATGTTTAGCCACTTTTTTTAGGAAGAGGCTAATCCTGCCTTAAGTAACAGTATATTGAACATAGTAGGCACTTTTTTGTTGTTGTTGGATAAATAAATGCATTGACAGTAGAAGGAATTAAAAATTTACTTAAAATATAAAAAAAAGCAAACAAACCCCAAAACAGAAACAAACCAAGACTGAGACAATCTATCACGGATGTTGGTGGAATAATTACTGCTTTGAGAGACAGGTTGGATTATTATAAACACTAAAATATGCTTGAGCTCTAAGATTTTAGGAGGCTGGCCTTCTTGATATACCTAAGCTTTCCCTTCATTTGTAAATACAATGGTAAATTTATATATCTATTTTTATATATATTTGAAACATTTAATCTTAAGACCTTGAATTTCAGATCCATTTCCTTCCTCCCTTGTCACCCATTCCCTCTGGGGAGATAAATAATTCAATATATGTTGTACATGTCTAACTATGCAAAACATTATCATAGATATATTGTATAAGGCTGCTTATAATTCCCTCCCACTCATCCCACCCCCCACCTGGTCCATTCCCCACTTGATCCCGTCCCTCTTCCATAGTGGGTACCTCCAACATCCCCTCCCCCCAAGGATGCCCTCCCACCCATCATCTCTCCTCTCATCCCCCTTCCCCCCATTCTGCTGTAGGTTGAGATGTCCCACCTAGTATGTATGTCATTCTCTCCCTGAACCAAATTCAATGAGAATGTGGTTTTGCCTTTTTGCCTTCCTATTCTTCCTCTCCCCTGCAACCACTTCCCTCTGCTTCCTCTACATGAGATAGTTTACCCCACCCTGTCTCTCCCCATCTCCTCCTGCCACTTTTCTCTCTCACCTCACAACTTCACCCCTTGAGTATCCTCCCTTCCCAACAAATTCAACCTATGCCCTCTATCCATATATAACTGTAAACATAGGTACACACATTCACATATGTATTCATATGACCATACACCCTTCTTCCATTATTTTCATAGTGAGAAAGATTTCATCAGTAACAGTTATTGTTTTTCCATATAGGAATGTAAATAGTTCAACTTTGATAAGTTCATTTTGATTTCTTTTCCCTGATTACCTTCTCAGGCATCTCTTGCTTCTTGTGTCTGGATGGCAAATTTTCTACTCAACTCTGTTTTTTTCCTCAAGAATGCTTGAAAGTCCTCTATTCCACTGAATGACCATATTTTCCCCTGAAACAAAATACTCAGTTTTGCTGGCTAGGTGACCCTTGGGTTCATTCCCAGCTCTTTTGCCCTCTAGAATATCATATTCCATGCCCTTCTATCCCTCAGTGTAGAAACCGCCAGGTCCTGTGCTATTCTGATTGTGTTTCCACAATATTGAAATTGTTTTCTTCCTGGCTGCTTGTAGTATTTTCTCCCTGATCTGGGGATTCTGGAACCTGGCTATAATATTCCTGGGAGTTTTCTTTTTGGGATCTTTTTCAGGAGGTGATCTGTGGATTCTTTCAACTATTTTGCCCTCTGGATCTAAAACATCAGGGCAATTTTCCTTGAGAATTTCTTGAAGGGTGATTTCTAGGTTCTTTCTTTGATCATGGCTTTCCGGTAGTCCAATAATTTTTAAATTGTCTTTCCTGGATCTATTTTCCAGGTCAGTGGTTTTTCCCATGAAATATTTCACATTGCCTTCTAATCTTTCATTTGTTTGGATCTGCTTAACAGTATCTTGATTTTTCATAAAGTCATTAGCTTCTATTTGCTCCAGTCTAACTCTGAAGGAATGAATCCCCTCAGTGAACTTTTGAGATTCTTTTGGCATCTGGAAAATTCGACTTTTTAAGGCATTTTTCTCCTCATTGCCCTTTTGTGACTCCTTTGCCATTTGAGTTAGCCTATTTTTCAAGGTGTTGTTTTCCTCAGTCAGGCTGTTGACCCTCATTTCATACTTTTCCTGCATCCTTCTCATTTCTCTTTCCAATTTTTCCTCCACTTCTCTTATTTGATTTTTAAAGTCCTTCTTAAGGTCTTCTATGGCCTGCAACCTGCTCATGTTTTCCCCTGGGGCTTTTGGAGCAGGACTTCTGACCTCACAATCCTCTTCCCGCTCCATGCTTCGACCCTCCTTGCCCCCAAAGTAGAAGTCTAGGGTTGCATTTTTCTGTTTAATTTGTTTCCTTTGCCTTTTCATGTTGCCACTTAATTACTTGACTTTTGGGCTTGTTGCCACACTATGGCCTGGTGCCAGATAGGGAAATTTTCGTCCTGAATGTGTGGGGGGGCAACTTCCATTTCTGGCAAGCTGGAAACCCACCCACGACCTCCACCCCAGATCACAATCCAGATCCAGGGAGGTTAAAACAAGAGTGATTACCCCCCAAGACTGATCGCTGGATCTCCCTACAGTTCGCAGGCCAGGAGCTGGAGCTGCCTCTGAAAAGTACAAAATGGCTTGTCTCCTCAGTGGCTTCTAGCCCCCAAGGGAGGAGGCCGACGTGTTCCCCAAATACTGGTCCCAAAGTCCATAGGGTACTAACCTCTCACTTTGTCCTAGGCATGTCTATGTTGATAATTCTGGAATAGCCACAGCTGCTGGTGTTCTGGGGTCCCTCCAGCTGGCTTCTGGCCCTGCTGCCCTGGGGCTAAAACCGCTCACGAGGACCTGGTCTCGGCTCCTGTGCTGCCGGTCCCAGACTGCTGCGCTGGTCCTTGCTGCAGGGCTGGTGGGCTGTCCTCAGCGGGAGGTTAGCTTCTCTGTGTCATTATGTGGGTGCTGGGGCTCCAGAAGTTGTTCAGAGTCCCCTTTTATATGGTTTGGAGGAAATCTGGGGACAGAGTGGCTTGGTGGAGCTGTTTCTACTCTGCCATCTTGGCTCCGCCCCTGTTTGTTTATTCTTAATATGGAATGAGCTTTCTATGTTCCATAAGTCTTGGCTTCAGGTTTTGATAATCTACCACACTCAACAAGTGACACTTACTTAAGAGAATATGCTGGGGAAGAACTCTCACTATTTTAAAGCATATGAAAAAGGTCTATTTTTTAAACAAAAATTAACTATGAATTCTTCTAAATAAGAAAAATTAACCAAATGAACAAAACTACATATTGACCAAGTGGATTCAGGATAAGAAATAAGACAGTCTCCAAGATATACTACTATATTAGGCCAAGAGAAAGGCAAAAAAAGTAGCTACAAAATAGGTTTAATACCCAGACCCTCATTCAAATCCTAGATTTATTTATGATGTGAGAGCTAGTACCATGAATTTTTGGCTTCCAGTAAAGTGGCCAATAGACAATAGACAAAATTGAAGATAAAATTGCCAGTATAATCTGTCTAGGTCTAGCAGTGAAAGTGGAATTGTTATGCATTTGAAAGGAATATTTGGTTAGAATCTGTCAGTGGCCTCAGGTTGTGTGTGTGTGTGTGTGTGTGTGTGTGTGTGTGTGTTTGTGTGTGTGTGTATGTGTGTTTTTAAATTCAGTTGTAGACACTATATAAGCTCCATGTAGATTACTGAGTTATCTCTTCCAGAAGGATGGTAGTTACTTAACAGTACAATTTTTAAAATGAATTCTGTTTGTCTTTTGAAGATGCAAAGATACAACTTATTTTTTTTTCTGAGAAGGGGAGAAATATTCCATTGATTTTTCATTATTTCCAGGCAATGATAATTTTATCATTTAACATACAGGAAATATTTTCAGGTATATTTCCATAATCACTGTGAGGCAAAGGGAAAAGAAAAAGATCGTAAGTTTTAGTATTTGCTTATTGATCTTAATCACTTAGGTAGTAATTTTTTCAGGGCACAAATAACATCTTTATTCCTCAGGCTGTATATC
Source organism: Gymnobelideus leadbeateri (assembly GCA_011680675.1). NCBI lineage: Eukaryota > Metazoa > Chordata > Mammalia > Diprotodontia > Petauridae > Gymnobelideus > Gymnobelideus leadbeateri. The sequence goes on along the minus strand of WOXC01005513.1, from coordinate 132,484 downwards.
ATGGGGTTGAACATTGGTGTTACAATGGTATAGAACATTGAGAGAATTCTGTCTATTCCTGCTGAATGGCTAGACTTGGGTCTCACATAGGTAATGAGAGCAGAACCAAAGAATAAGCCAACCACCATGAGATGGGAAGAACAAGTGGAGAAAGCTTTGTATCTCCCCATGGCTGATGGCAGCTTCAGGATAGCAGTGATGATTTTGATGTAGGACACAAGTATCAGGAGAAAGGGAGCCATGCCAAATAGAACACCATCAATATAGACAGATAGCTCATTCAGAGAAGTGTCCCCACAGGCCAACTTCAGTAGAGGATGGATATCACAAAATATATGATTGAGTTTGTTAGAACCACAGAAGGGTAGGGAGAAAATCTGATATGCCAGTATAATCACAACTGGGATTGCACTTATCCATGCACCAGCTACAAGCCTGGTACACACCTTGTGATTCATAATAAGGGGGTAATACAGAGGCTTACAGATAGCTACATAACGATCACATGCCATTACAGCCAGTAGAAAACACTCAGTTAACCCCAGAATAAGGAAAATGCAAAGTTGAGCAGCACAGGCTGCAAAAGAAATATGTCCATTCTGGGTCCAAAGGTTCATTAGGATTCTGGGAAGAGTGACTGTTGTATAGCAAATTTCCAAAAAGGAAAAGTTTCCAAGAAAAAAGTACATGGGGGTTTGAAGAGATGGATCAACTTGGGTTATGACAATGATGAGGGCATTTCCTATCAGGATGATCATATAGATTACAAAGAAAATTCCAAATAGAAAACCTTGGAGCTTGGGAAGGTCAGAAAATCCTAGGAGAATGAATTCAATAACAACTGTGAGATTTGTTCCATCCATTTATCCTTGGCATTTCAATTTTGGAAATGGTGAATTCAGGATATGATAATCTGATCCTTTGACCTCAATTTGCTTCTCTGTAAAAAATGGAGGAAGTAGATTAAATAATCTGATATCACTGTTTTCATCAGATATTGTACTATTAAAAGTCACTTTCACTGTCCTTGTATTGGGCAATGTCTTCCTAGTTGTGATATTCTCTGTTTAATTTGGACATAAAGTTTCTATACCCTCTTTTCTATGTATTTACCTCTCTTTCAGAACTAATATTCTGTGATTTGTTTCCTTTTATATTTGACATACTTTGATATACTAAAATCTCTCCTGACTCTAACATTATATGTTCTAGTCTTATTTCAGCCCCTAGAAGACTATATTTTAATGACCATTTCAAAAGGCATAGTGCTACAGTTCATGGAAGGCCAAAACTGAAGTAAAAAAGAAATGAATCTAATTCATTCTTCTTTTTTCTTTTGGTAATGTTTTTATTCATTTTAAACTTAAATACAAAATGAGAAAGGAAAAGAAAAAGAACATTTGTATGTACACAGCAGAGTATAAGAGAGGATTCAATATAAAAAATTTGCATTTCAAGAAAACTTACATAACAAATATACATTATTTTCAAAGCTACCCAGCTTTTCTTTGTTTCTTTGTAGGTTTTCTTTTGTTCTTTGTTGTGCACTTTTTACTTTATTTGCCCCTCCCCCCACTACTTTTTTTTTCCTTTTTAAAATTAATCCATTTATTTATTTTTAGTTTTCTACATTCAGTTCCATAAGCTTTTGAGTTTTAAATTTTCTCCATCTCCCTCCCCTCACCCTTCCCCAAGATGGCAAGTAATATGGTATAGGCTTTATGTATACATTCTTGTTAAACATATTTTCACATTAGTAATGTAGTCAAGAAGAATTAGAATAAATGGGAGGAACCACCAGAAAGAAAACAAAACAAAACAAAACAAAACAAAAATAACAGCACTAAAAGATAGAGTAAAAGATAGATCTGAATTCAGATTCTATAGTTCTTTCTCTGGATGTGGACAGCATTTTCCTTCATGAGTTTTTTGGAATTGTCTTAGATCCTTGTATTTCTGTGAAGAGCTAACAGATTCATTCTTGAGACACTTACTACATATATGCCTCAGGACAAGTCACTTTCTGTCTCTAGCTTTCCACACACAAAAAGAGTATTAAAACAACCATCTATGAGGTTTTATTTTATTTTATGAGGTTCAAATTAATAAAGTATGGAAAACATTTTTTTAAAATAGGAAGCTCTCCATAAATGAGAAGCATGCAACACTTCTTCTGGCAATATTGGATAAGTCTACTTTCACTTCTAAGATCTAGGGCTCCATTTTGCCAAGGCATTTGGATTCAAATATGGATCAATCAATTCATAAGTATGAATTGTATCATACCTTAAATTTGAAAATGTACAATGTGGGTATTTTTATATTTAAAGGACATAACCTCTTGACAGTAGAATCCCTGTGTTTTATTAAGCAAATAATGTGACAAAATAGGTGGAATAATGCTTTCTCCTTAATGTGACTGGTTCTAAAACGCCTGTGCTTTAGATTTAAAATATTTGCTTGAGCTATAGTTAGAAACATTGAAGGATGGAGAGAAAATCTGGATTTCAAGCCTATCACAGCTAGGATTGCACTTATCAAGGAGCCAAGAACAATCATGTTGTACATTTTTTGGTCCATTATGACACCTTGCAAAATATGGCAAACTTTCTCCTATATTCTCTGCTTTTAGCAACCTCCTCTTTCTTCAAATCCTAGGTTATTTTCTTTCCCCTCTTTGTAGCTTCCCTGTCCATCCCAATCCAAAGCAACGTCTTCCTTCCCTAAATTTCAAGAGTACTTATAGTCTGTCCATTTATCATTTTAATAAGACATTATTATCTTTTCTTGTTGAGTTTTCAGCCTTCAACATTAAAAACATTGGTGTAGTTAGTTTTGAGGGATAGTATTTCATGGAGAATGAAGCAAGTACTCAACCAAAATGTTTCCTCCACCTTCCTCACCCTGATTGATTTTGATATCCTTGATGTAGGAATCCATTCCTTTGTTCAAAAGAGTCATTTTGTCTAACTAGTCTGGAAATTGTAATGTACATTTAATTTAGAATGTAACTCTTTACTAGAAATTCCTTCTTTTCTTAGCTGTGATAGAGTTATGTGAATGTTAGCCTCTGAAATAATAGGGTAAAATACTTAAATGTGGGTAAGGAACAGATTTTGTTGAACACTAGAGCTAAGGCACTGGTGAGCAGGAAATAGAGTAAGTGCTATATCATAAATGACTGTGGTGTAAAATAGTTATTATTTATACTTCAAATTAGCAAATGTAATTATAAAGCAAGTAATATAAACCTTATTGTACATACTAGATAATTTTTACCCTCTCCCAATCTAATTGGTAAAGAAGAGGTTTCTATCCATTAAAGTATACTAGCTTATAGACTTTAAAATCCATTTTGGTCCCTTTCCCTAAAAAAAAAAAAAAAATCATTTAAAAATTGTCTTCTAATACCTGAACACATCTCCCATTTTTGATGGCCTCCCATAGTTCACTGACTGTAGCTACACATCTCATTAGAAAATTATTTTTACTAACCTAGAAGAGAACTAATCAAAGATCCCTACCCCTGTCTCTCCACTGGAATGCTGTCCAGAGTTTCACAATATGCAAGCCAACGGAGGAAAGTTTTATTTGGTGAATCTCAGCTAGAATGAAACATTTAAATAAACTATTTTATATTTCTTATTGATAGTTTAGAATTGGCCCAGGTTCTCTGAATGAGGGCCCAAGGTTCCTCCATTTTCTGTTCTGTGAATATAGCTGGTTACTCACCTCAAAGAGACAATGCATTGTTCAAAACAATGATAGCAACCAAGATTGTAATTTATGTCTTGCCTTCCCTGCAAGAAATTGTTAACATAAGAAGAACATGTCTTTGAGGTCCCCTATATATGCAGAAATCTTTTTAACCACTTCATTTATTTTTTAAATGACATATTTTTCCTTCATTCTCATCAAAACATAATGATAAAATGATTTTGATTGTATATATGTTAGCCCATTATTTATAGTTTAAAATAATAGTTCAAGATAACTTAAATTGCCTTTTCTGGCAATACAGGTATTACCAAAACAGTCCAGGGAAGTGTTCTGCATGCTTTTCTTTGCATGATTTTATTTTAATTGATAGTGTATACAGTTTTGAAACTGAATGTGTTAGCAGAACAATAATATTGTCTTTTTCTTATTCAGGATTTTCCTTTTAGGCTTTTATATTAATATTTCCATTCTCTTACTGTCACTTAATCCATAAATAGGATTTTAGAATATAGAACTATATAGCAGTTTCACTAGCATCTTATAACAAGCAATCATCCATCTACTCAGAGAAATTGAAGACAGTAAAATATCTCTTACCTTTATCAGATGTGACAAATAATATCCACTTCTTTATTTCATTACTATTATAGCAATTACATTTACATATATGTGCATAATATATACAAATCTAAAATGTTTACTGTTTGAAAAAAACAGTAAAAACATGTGTCTATATTATTCCATTTCATTCTCACAAAGTTTTGTGATGTCAGTCATACTGTTATTATTTTCTCCATTTTATAAAGGAGAAATCTGAAATTAGGTTAAGTATCTCATCCAAGGTTATAACACTACTGTGTGTTACATTTGAAATTCAAGCAAACTGAATTGTGTGCAAACATATTAAAAATACTCTAGACCAATACTTTTCTTACTACATTATGCTGGTTCTCCTTTAGATATGAACAGTTCATGACAACACCAAAAATAGGCCATAAGGACAAATCTCCTCACCAAAAATAATAATAATAATAATAGATCTCAAACTATTCAGGGCCCTTTAAGTACAAAAGCTTCCTGCCCTGCTGTTCTCTTTGGGGATTGTCACACTCCCTGGCCCCTTTTCACCTTTTAATGATAGGACAAATAGTGCAATTCTCAATTGAAGGCCATGAACCTTAATGAGGATGTGTGAAAGAGTGTAAAAAACTATGTGACTAGAGTTAGGAATCCATGGTAATACTTTTTTTTTAATAGTCCTACTTAACTTCAGCTTGGGCAGACATGCCCTCCCTCACTTTTTGGGTGCTAAACATATTTTCACATTAGTCATGCTATAAAGAAGAATTAGAACCATTGGGAAAAACCATGGGAAATTAGAAACAAAACAAAACAGCAAAAGAGAGAGCAAACAGTATGTTTCCATCTGTATTCAGATGCCATGGTTCTTTTTCTGGATGTGGATAGCATCTCCCATCATGAGTCCCTTGGAGTTCTCTTAGACCCATGCATTTCTGAGAAGAGCTAAGTCTATCAGTCAGTCATCTAACAATGTGGCTGTTACTGTGTACAATGTTCTTCTGGTTCTGCTCACTTCATTTAGCATCAGTTCATATAAATTTTTACAGGTTTTTCTAAAGTCCTCCTGCTCATCATTTCTTATAGCACAATAGTATTCCATTAAGTTCATATACCAGAACTTGTTCAGTCATACCTCAATTGATAAGTATCCCCTCAACTTCCAATTCTTTGCAACCACAAAAAGAGCTTCTATGAATAGGGTCCTTTTCCTGTGTTTATGATCTCTTTGGAATAAAAACCTAAAAGTGATATTTCTGGGTCAAAGGGAATGCACAGTTTTATATCCCTTTGTTCAAAGTTCCACGTTTCTCTCTAGAATGATAGGATCAGTTCACAATGGAGTTGTGAATTTTCCCGCATCTCCAACATTTTTGATTTTCCTGTTTTGTTATGTTAGCCAATCTGATAGGTATGATATAGTACCTCAGAGTTGTTTTGATTTGCATTTCTCTAGTCAATATTGGTTTAGAGCATTTTTTCATCTGATTATAAATATATTTAATTTCTTCATTTGCAAAATGCCTTTTCATATCCATTGACCATTTATCAATACTCAAAATTTTTATTGATGTTTGCTTTTTTATATCATTATGGTATCACTCATAACCCTCCTCCTCTCTTTGCAACAACCTATATAACAAGTAGTGTTTTTAGAGAGGTAAAAATGAGCAGAACTAATTAATATGTGGAAAAAAATCTAAGAAACAAACACAATGTACAATATCTTGGGAACCCAAAAACATGAAAGCGTACATTGGAGAATGTCTTATCATATCTCTTCATTTGAGTCCTGTTCAACCTTTACACTATTCTTACATTTACTTCTGCTTTTTTCACTGTGTCATTGTTCTTTCCATCTACATTGGTACAATTAGATTTTGTCACTTTCTTGACTGTCTTTACTTCGTTCTGTATCAATTCATGTAGATCTTTCCCTGCTTCTTTTTATTCATCACACAAATCACTGTTTAGAGCACAATAAATTTCTTTTATATTCATAATGCCAATCTTTTTAGTCATTCCTCAATTGATGGTCATCTCTTTTCTTTCTAATTCTTAGCAATCACAATAACATATTACTAAAATATGTTTATGTATCAAAGAATCTTCTTTTCCTATTAGTGACTTCCTTTGGTTATAAATACAGTAATTCTATCTCTGGCTCAAAAGGTGTGGACATTTTAGTGACTTTATTTGTATAATTCCAAATTGTTGTACAATTTCATAGCTCCACTAACAATATATTAGCATATCTGTCTTTTCACAAACCCTGCAATATGCTGAATTTTTGGGTGATTTTTCCATAATTTCAGGATGTGAGTTGAAGTCTCAGGGTGGTTTTGGTTTGTGTTCCTCTTATTATTAGTAATTTGGAGAATTTTTCATGTTCTTGTGAATACTTTGCAATTTAGGAATTATGAAATGATTGATTATCTTCCTGGGTTGTGAGGAAAAAAAAAAAACTTTAAAAAGGGTAGTTGCTGTTTCTCTGCCAATTGGTAAAATAATGAAACCACTGAGTGATTATACTCAATTCCTTGGGACAATAATCCTTACTATACTCTAACAGCACCTTACATATCTATGGTAGAAAATACCATTAAGCAAGATTCTTCTTCCTCATTCATAGGAAAGAGCTCCAAACTTTCAAAGACCAGTGAGGTACAATGTTACCATGTTGTGGGAAAAAGCAATGGATTAGAGAATAAAATACTCATCTTTAAATCTTCATTTGAATTGTGGGGAAGGGCTTCTCTTCATATAATAAATATAATGATGGGATGGATCATCGAAGACCCAGTTTAAAAGCATACATAAGAAAACTCCACAGGTTTCAAGCCAAGCCAAGTCTTGGTTGTACTGCTTCTAGACATGTACATTGTGAGAATCTCTTACTAAAGCATATATAAGGCATCTGTCCCTTTATATGAGCATTAGATTCAAGTAGTAAAATCAATTAGTGTGTGAACCTTTAGTCATAGAGATAGAAATCACAATATGATTTATGAGTGTTTCTTAGTTTAAACATTCACTAAAATTTGTGTCTGGAAGATCAGAGAGGGAATTGTAGTAAAACAGCATTTTGACGTGAAAGAACACATAATATGATGAATATAGGGTTGGTTTCAGAGTTAGGAATGCAAGTCCTTCTTCAGATATATATTTGCTATATGAGTTTGGGAAAATCATTTAACCTATCAGTGATCTAGACAGCTCTCTAAAACTATACATTTATGGATAGTTGCTTGTGTCAATTGGTAGAAAGAGCTTCTTCACCAGTTGTCTCATACATTTATTAAATCATAGGTACCAACCAGCATCTCCCTGAAGATTTTTCAAAAGAAGACATTCTGGGATCATGGTACTTATTACTGGGCATAGAGATAAGCAATATAGAGGGCCTCAATGAGAGAAAGGTCTAAGGAGGAGAATGAGGTTAACAGAAAAGAAAAATAGAATGAGTTTGGGACCATCCCACAATAGCAAGGATATTGGATTAGACTAATGTTACTTGCAGGATTATCATTTCTGGAGTGATTGTAAATGAGCGAGAAGAATCTAATACACAATATATTTTTTTTGAAAATGTTCCATCTCTGATGAATATAAATGATGTTTCAGTTTTCCCATTCCTTGAAATTTAAGGGTAGTAATTAGAAGGGGAGAAAAATACAAAATATTCATCTTTGTAATCTCCATTGAAGGCAGAGAAATTTGCTACCTATAACTCCAATAATGAAAGTATGAAGACAGCTCCTTTATTTTTGGTAAAATTAGCATTATCCATGAAAAACATTTTGATGTATAGAGATCTCAGCAATTTAAAGATAAAAAAAGAAAATATGAGAAATGAATAAATGCCTAAAGGTAAGCATGGAAGTTTTACAAATCAGTAAGAATCAAATTATACTAAAAGTTCTCTTTATTATGAAAGAATTGACCACTGACAAGGAAAATGGTCTTGAGAAAAGTTTTGTTTGTTGTTGGTGTTGAAAATACAATTGTACCTTTGTATAAGCACTTTATAATGTCCCTTGTTAAAGGGGTTTTTTAAAGTAATGACAATTTCATAAAAAAGGAGCCTAGTACTTACAACTTTAAAAACCTTAAACAACAAGTGTATATGTATAGTCATTATGAAGAAAGAGGACCAAATATGTCATTTTAGAAAACAGTACTGGATTTTCATTCAGAACTGAGTTCAATTTGATCTTCTGCCTTCTTATTATCTGTGTGAATTGAGCAAGTCACAACTTCTCTGGATCACTGATTCCCCAATTAAATAATGAGTTTACATTAGCTAATCTCTGAGATAACTTCTGGTTCTAAATCAAATATCTATACTCTCCTTTGTGCTACAAACAAGGCACCATGGGGTGCATTGTTAAAGTCACAATACAATTGTGCTTAACCAACACATACAACAGACTTTCAGTGCAGTGAGTTAATACAATGTACAAAAAAACATTTCATTCTAATATATTGCAGAGTCAAAGAGTCCAAACTTTTTCTCATTTCCTACACTGAAAAGCAAGAGAGATGTCAGGATGCTATAGGACTTTGCTCATTATAGCCAAGTTTTAGAACCACCCCTTTGATCACACAGTAGTGAACCAGGAGGGGGAAAATAATATATATAATCTGAAGTCATGTGTTCATATATTTAATTTGCTAATTACCATTTCTTTGATATGGGGCATACTGCTACGAGATGCCATGACTCAATCCCCTTCTAACATATCTTGCACCTACCAGCCTTGAGTCTCATAGCAAGACATTTCTACTTTAGATATCCACTAGAAGTTTGTGTTTGCACGTGAAAAGAAAGGTTAAATGTTGCAGGAAAATAAGCATTTTGATTCTGTATTGATAGAGTGATAATTAGGTCCAACCATTCTAAAAACAATTTGGAATAATGTTAGAAACAACAACAACAATTAAACAGTTCATGCCCATTTACATAAGTATACATTGCTTAGCCTGTCTCACAAAGAGGTCAAAAAAGAGGAAAAGGTCCCTTATGTACAAAGTATTTATAATAGTTTTCTGTTTCTAAATATATCTCATCTCTACAGAGATTGATAATGAAAGTAATCTTCCCCGGGGTGTACCTGCATCGAATGTAGAAATCCATTATTTTGTATACTTTCTCTTCTCCCAAATGAAGTGAGTTTGGAAGGAGGGACTGGGTAGGAGATTGGTAGAAAAGAATATGTAGAATTTAACTCAGCAATATTAGTTTAACCATTTAAGTCATCTAGATTTAATTTCATTTTATATTTAACAAATATGCAAAAAAAAATCAGCAGCATGATTGCAGGTACTGGGTTATGGAAGACAGGTATAGCATGAAACTGTTGGTAGAGCTACAAATTGTTCTGACCATTCCATAGGAGAATAAAACTTTGCAAGAAAAATGACTACATTTTCCACACTCTTTGTTTATGATATTGGTGCTTCTATGCATATATCTGAGAAAATGATTATTTCTCTCTTATATAAATAAGAAATTATCACTAAGATTAAGATTCTTTTCTATTTCCTCATTCAGAAATAAATCCTATAGGTTAATAAGACAGTTCTTTAATGATGCCACTGCCCTTGCCCAAAAAATTTACCCCATTTAGACCATGTTATCGAGGAGGAATTGTCACCCTGGCTAAAGAGAGAACCTTACAAAGAAAATCTAATCTGGGTTGGCTAGGTGGTGCAGTGAATAGAGCACCGGCCCTGGAGTAAAGAGGACCTGAGTTCAAATCCGGCCTCAGACACTTAACACTTACTAGCCTTGTGACCTTGGGCAAGTCACTTAACCTTCCTTAACCTGCCTTCCCCACCTACAAAAAGCAAAAAAAAAAAGAGACATAGAGACAGAGAATCTAATCTAGGTGAATTCAGGTCCATTAGGTTCTGCCCAAGCAAGCTTGACTGAGGGTGGTATGGGAGTCCCCCAATCTCTCATTACAAAAGGTCCACCTTTCATTATAATATTTATTCTTTCACTATTTGTTAGGCAATCAGAGTTGATTGTTACCTGTTGGGAGCATGCACCCTTCCAAAAGCACATAGGCATTGAGAGGCCTCTGTGATTCTATTTTTGTTTTATGAGAAAAGATCAAATGACCATCTTTTTATTGATTATTTACTAGCTATAGTTAACAAAATGATGAATCTCCAGAAATTTTATGTCACATATCCAAAGGAAGTCAACAACAGAAGGAAACGGCATATATGAGTATTTATTCCCAACTTAACTCACTTCTAATTTCCAGTCTTTTCCAGCTCCTCAAGATAACTGTCCATCTCAGTAGACTTCTTCATTAATGCTTTGTTTTCTGATTGATGAGTCCCTGCAATGGCATCACACTTTAAGAAGTCATTTTTGAGTCTCTCCCAGATCAACTTACTCTCGTAACTCCTCCACCTCATCAGCAGTAATATCTCTTTGCAAAAATCTCCCGACATCTTTGTTTTTGTTCTCATATGTCATTTTTCAGTCATCTTCAACTCTTTGTGATTGTGGAGTTTTCTTGGCAAAGATATTGGGGTGGTTTGTGATTTCCTATGCCAGCTCATTTTGTAGATGAAGAAACTGAGGCAAGTAAGGTTAAATGGCTTGCCCATGGTCACATAGATAACAAATGTCAGGAGCTGGATTTGAACTGAGGTCTTCCTGACTCTGGGCCCAGCACTCTATCCACTGCACCACCTAGCTGCCCGATAGTCAGCATAGTACCTCACCCATAATAACCACTTAAATACTCTATCATCTATCTATCTATCATCATAATTTATATTATGTATACTTGTCATCTCTTCCACCAAAATATTAATTACTGCATTTTGTGTCAAAATAAAATAAATGGACAGGTTTTGACTCATGAATGTGATATTATCTTAACAATTATGATATGCAAATTTTGAAGAAAAATGGAAATACCTCTAAATAGATGCAAAATCTGATAAATAGAACCAGGGATAATAAATGGATAGATAAGATAGGTAGGCAGGCAGGTAGGTAGGTAGATAGATAAATAGATTAGAAAGAAAAAAAGATAGACGTGTGTGTGTGTGTGTGTGTGTGTGTGTGTGTGTGTGTGTGTGTGTAGAGATAGAGCTATACAAAGACCATAACAACATAAATGGAAATGGCAATAAAATCTAACCTTTTGATATATAATTAAAATGGCCCATCCTGGATCTGAGGAAGAAGTGAAATACATCAAACTTTCCCCCCCCACAGTAGAGATACAAGAAACTGACCTTGAATTTTATATTTTGTGAAATAATGTGACCATTCCCTATTTTGTTGCTGTTGTTAGTTATTTTTAAGTGAATATTTATTTGAGGAGAAAGGGTTGTGTATGTACATAAATGAATGACATAGAAGTTCATTACTATATTTTTAAAAAATACATTATAACATATTTCTCGTTCTGATTTTAGCAAAATAATGATTTCATTCATTATCCTTTATCTTTAAGAAAAATTTCTCAATAGGCTGGGATTTTGTGAGTGCTATAGATAAAACAGTCTCATTCTGGATAATTCAGATAATTGCCTGTCTATCCTTTCTCTCATGAGGAGACAGTTTATTAATAGTAAATCATCAAAAAATAGTTTAAATTTGTCTTTTACATTGAATAATCTCAAGGAGAGACTTTGTAAACAAGGCAAGAGAAAAGATTGGAATTAGATTCCTACGAGAATCGTGGAACAAATAAAGAAGAAAGTAGGATTTTTTAAAAGTCAATGATTCTTTTCAATGATCCTCTTCATTTGCTTGTTAATTTTCTCAAAGCTCCAATGACATCTTTGTTCCTTAATGTGTATATCATAGGATTAAACATGGGTGTCACAATGGTGTAGAACAGAGAAAAAACTTTGTCTAATCCTTCCGAGTTGTTGGACTTGGGTCTGAAATACACGATAAAACCAGACCCAAAGAATAAGATGACAACCATGAAGTGAGAAGAACAAGTGGAGAACAGTTTGTATCTTCTAGTTGTTGATGGCAGTTTCAGGATGGTCTTGATAATTTTTACATAGGACCCAAGTATTAACAGAAATGGAATCAAAGCAAAGAGGACAGCATCAGCATATACTGAGAATTGATTTGCAAAAGTGTCCCCACAAGTGAGCTTCACTACTGGGGGCATGTCACAGAAAACATGATTGAGTTTATTAGAACCACAGAATGGCAGGGAAAAAATCTGATAGGTTTGCCCTACCACCACTGGGATCCCAGTGATCCAGGCGCCAATGACCAGCTGGACACACACTTTATAGTTCATGATGACTGGATAGTACAGAGGCTTACAGATGGCCACATAGCGGTCATATGCCATGACAGCCAGCAGTAAACACTCTGCTATAACAAGAATAAGAAAGAAACAAAGTTGAACAGCACAAGCCACTACAGAAATATTTCTGTTCTGTGTCAAAAGACTCATCAGCATTCTTGGGAGAGTGACAGACGTGTAACAGATTTCCACAAAGGAAAAATTTCCAAGAAAAAAATACATAGGTGTTTGAAGAGCTGGATCGACCTTGGTTATGACAATGATAAGACCATTTCCTATTAGGATACTCGTGTAGATGACTAAGAAGACACCAAATAGAAATCCCTGGAGATTAGGAAGGTCAGAAAATCCAAGAAGAATAAATTCCGTAATCAGAGTGAAATTTGTTCCTGACATTTTCCCCCCTCTTTTCCATCTGTGAAATAGTGAATTTAGTACTAGAAAATATTTTTTTTTTCCTTTTTGGCATTTCATTTCCACCTCTGAAAAATAAATTGGTTAAATTAGATCATATATTTTCAAAATTGAGTGAAGGGATTTCAGTGGTTAACTATTCCCAACCTTTACACAAAAGGAATCTCAACTATTCATACCTGACAAGTAGCCGTAAAGTCTCTGAATGGAGTCCTCCATTGGAGGGGGAATCCAGCATCTCTTCAGGAGAGCCAGATTTTCCCCCCCATGGAATGTCTACCTTATGCTCCTTAAAATATCCTTAGAACAGACAAAGTGTAATCCCTCTGTCTTATGTCACATTTACCTCACTGACAAAAGTTATCTTTTCTCCTTTGAGTCATCATTAATCATATTTTCTTTCAAATCTTAGCCATTAACAAAGGTTTTAATGAAATATCTCATAACATTTGTTAAGATTAAAATATTAATTAGGATATACAACTGGATAGATCTAGAATTGCCTAGCTGGCTGGAAAAAATTATATTTGAATGTTAATTTGGCAGTAGATCTTCAGTTATGTACGTTTCCTAAAAGTTTTCCCTTAACCTTGAACTGGTGACAATTTTTATCAATGGCTGAGTTAAAGACATAGATACTATGTTCCAGCCTTCATTGCATGTAGCTATTGTAGCTTGGCAATCTTAAAGTTGCAATATTTTATAAAAAAGTATTTTCAAAACCTAGAAAATGAGGATCTTATTCTCAATTAAGCAGGAAAGTTGAAGAGTGAAATGTAGCTGCTGTTATTATGGTAATTGCAAAATCCTTCCCATTCACTATTTTTAACTGGCATATTTTATATTAATACTTGCAAAGCACACACAAGATTTACATAATATTTGTCATTTGTCACCCTTTATTTATGCCTTGTTCAATTGCTTGTGATTCATTTTCTTTACCTAAGTTAAATAATAAATGACCCCTTACGTTAGGAAAGGGTTTTTTATACTCCCCAATGTTTTTGTACTAGAAAATTTAATTTGCAAAGAGAATTATTAAATTTGAAAACTGTAAATGCCATCTGAGTCAGGCAGTCTTCTGTTAAGTCCAAGAGATTCATATCATTATATTAAAATTCAAATTCCTTGTGTGGAACCTTTAACTCAAGTAGGATCATAGAAAGTTCAACTGTTGAGGAGAGTAGGGATAATTCCAAATAAATCACAATAACAACATGTCTTTCAGAAAGTGGTAAGAAACATTGAAATTAGAAAAAATAAAATGATATGGTCTTACCGTTCTCAGAATATAAATATTACATTCAGCAGCTATTTTCTTTGATGAACATATTTAAAATAATAAAAACATACCATAATTTACATTATATAGAACTTTAAGTTTTATAAACCTCAATAAAGCCATTTCTCATTTGAAAATCCCAGTGATGTGGTAAAGTAAATATTATAGGAATTACCCCCACTTTTCAGATTAAGAAATTGAAACTTTATAACTTAAATTCCTTGTCAAATGTCACCTCCCAAGTAGAGATTCAAACCCAGGATTCTTAATTAAAAGGTCTACATTCTTCCCAATACACCACACTGTTTCTTAGTTAAGCACTAAAACTGTCCAGTATATCCCACCAAACCATTTGTCAGTGATTATCTACCTACCAAGATTTCTCTTTGAATTCAAAATAAAACTCTTTAAATAGAGAGCATTCTACGTTTCATGTGCTTCATGGAGATGAAGACTTTCTCAGGTCAATCTTTACTGTTTTAAATGAGAAGTAAGGTAGTGTTCTAAGTTTAGAACTGAAAAACCCTAATTATAAGCCAGATTCCTAATACTAAGATTGGAGCCAGGGGAGCACAGTTGGATTCTTGACTTTGTTCTCTTAGTGGCTTTGCAAACTTAGCAAGTCCCTCTGGTTCAACTTTCTCATTTGTAAAATAATGAAAATGATATACTAGTGCTAGGCTCAAAGTGTTACTATCAGAAACAGCAGCAACAGCAGCAACAACCTAGATTCATAGGGAGAAAGACCTGAGTTTTAATCCTGCCTTAGACCCCTGTCTCTCTAAATCTATATTCTTTCATCTGAAAAAGGAGGGGACAAGTCTCAACAACTTCTATAATCTTAAATATGCTATCGAGTGTAAAATGTAGTTTCCATGCACTCATCTGACTCTGACTCTCTTGATTTTAAAAAGTTGTTATAATGTATTAATAAGATTATATCATCATTGTTTTTGATCTAGAGGAAACTTCAGATATAATGTCATCTAATTCTTTCATTACACTGAGGCCCAAAGAGTACAAATGATTCAAGTAAATTCACTGAAGTAGCAAACAGCATAGGGAAGATTTGCACAGAGGTTCTCTAACTCCAATTCCATTGCTCATTCAAGAAGTGTCGACTTTGGAATAGGAGAACATGGGCTTATAAACCAGTTCTCCTACCTATTATCTGTATTACCTTGTAAAAATGTCTTCCCTTTTCTAAGCCTCCACTCATTTCTCTCTGAAAATATGAAATTCAAGAAATTAATCTCTTAGATCTCCTCGTTATACATTATATGATCTATGAATGATTGATCATTGAACTGTGTAAATTTGGTGCCCAAAAGTGAATAATGGATGTTGTAAAAATACTGATCAGCATTGTGACTTCTTGGTGCAGTGTTATACTGGAGCCAGTTCAAACTAGTTCATGATAGATGATTTTTTAAAAAGTGAGCATTTAAACCTCAAATTAGCAAATACTACAAATAAAGCCTTATTCCTTCGTTCAGATTGTCTAGACTTTAGAAAGAGATGGAGAAATTAAGGATCCAGAACAACACTGCCTTTGTTTGATCCTAAAAAGAGGTTGTGAAACTGCATCCTGCTCTAAGATCTATTCGAGGACTTTAATTACTAAATGTAATAAATATAAGTTCAATTACATTATAACTGATTGCTTTAATTAGACCTCTTGAAATGTCGGACTTAAATATTGGAAATAGTAATATGTGGCTGGATCTGAAGTCAGAGGAGACAGGGCTTGCAAGAATTGAAATGTCATTTTCATCCCTGCACATGATATCAGTTATTATTTTTATTTAAACATCCCCTGAATCACTGATGAATGAAAAAAAATTCATTAAGTGCTTGTTATGTTCAAAAATATGCTAATCAGTAGGAATACAAATAGAAATAACAGACATTTTCTGCTATCAAGGAGTTCATATTTTAATTGGGGGGAGCAATATATAAAAGAAAAGGCAGGGCAGATGGTACACCTGCCGGTCCTTGATCACATAAAGACATTTATTAACTTTTATATTTATCCTGTACACTCATCTATTAGACCATTGTAATTAATAAGATCATCGCAGGTAGGAATTATTTTATTTTTTGTATTCACAAATGTGTAGCACCTTACTTACACATTTTGTGTAAATTTAGCAAAATATTATTTTGTTAAATATTTGTGTTTTCTTGCTTGACTCATTTATTGATTGGTCGATGGATTGATTTAGATTTTTGCATTCCAATGTTTCATGCCAGTGTGCCACAGGTTGAAGTCTGTTATTGTGTCCTCGATTCCAGAGCAGAAAGTTTAATGAAACAATGTTCATGTACAAGTGGAACAGAGTTGAATTAATTTTTACAATTTACTCCCCTTTTTATGTATTTCCTATCAACTGCACTCCCTTGGAATTCTCCCTCATACCCTAATTAATATCTGGACTAGAAATCTCGCCATCCTACAAAATCACATCACCCTTGATACTCACATCTCCTTAGCACACTCCACTGCTCTTATTTGAGGGTAGAGTGCTCAGTAAGGAGAGTGCTCAGTCCAATCATCTCCTCATTTCCCACTTGGATGCACTCCTTTGAAGTTCATTGTGGTCCTGTGCCAAGTAACCCCCCCTTCCCCTTTTAGCTTCCTTTCTATGTGTTGACTTCTCCCATTAAATTACAATATCCTTGAGTATATTGATTATCTTTGCTTTTCGTATTTCTATCCCCAATGCTTAGCAGTGACTAATACATGGTAAGCACTTAATAAATGTTTATTGAATGACTACATCTACATCTAATATTACAATCCAGTGAAACTGTTTTTAATATTGTTCCTAACAAATGGAATTCTTCCTAGACTTTTCAGTACTTCTCTCCTAGGAGTAGATTACCCTCCCTTCCAAATTCTACCTCTTAGAATTCTGTTTCCTTCAAAGTTTATCTCAAATGCCACTTGCTACATGAAACCTTTCCTGATCCCTTTGGATACAAATATCTTCCTCTTAAGACAATGTATTACAATCTTGTATAATAGCTATATGTGTGCATGCAATCTTACCTAGTTAGAGTGTTACTTCCTCAAAAATAAAGGATTTTTAGCTTTTGTCCTTATATACACAGTATCTAGAAATACCAGATACTAGGCATTTAACAAATGTGCTCTGTCTGGTTGTCTGACTAATGGATTGAATAAGGAAGGAATAAGGAAGGTCTATGTAGTCTAAAGAGAATGGTTCATAATCAGAAGATCTGAGTTTGAACACTTGGTGTTCCCAGAAAGTATGTCTTCAATTTGCCAAATTAGTTCACATTTTTTTTTATTTTAGTCAGTCAAAAATATTTATTAAGCTCCTACTCTTTGCCAGGCACTTCTTTAAGTGTGGGGAATAAAAATAAAATTTTAAAAATCTGTACTCAAGGAGCTCCAGTTTAAGAGTGGAGGTCATTTATAAATATGTACATAGAAAAGTAGAAAATAAATTCAAGACAATGTTATAGGGAATCCATTAAAATTAAGGAGGATTAGGAAAGGCTTCCTGCAGAAATTCAGACTTTAACGTGATTCTTTTCAGTGATTGGGAGGAAAAAAAAAACCTCAAATAATATTTGGTCAATCCTCTCTTCTTCTCTGTAGCATTCTTCTGTGGAATAAATCACTAAATATGATTCCTCCCTGAGGCTTTGGAATAATTCACCAGAGGAATTTGAGCTGTGAAAAGGTAAAACAATAAAGTAACAAAAGATACCAAAAGAGATGGTTTAAAATCCCAGATCTCCTCAAAAATTATTGTATGATCTTGGGAAATTTATAGCAATTCTCTGGGCCTCATTTTGTTCTCCACTGCTGTAGTTTTGAGTAATATTATCTCTCTCTTCTAAGTCTAAATTCCATGGTCTGATGATTAGTGTGATCTTCACATTCATTAAAGTTTGGATGTGGTTTATGGTAGGCACACATTGGTAGATGTCTAACAAGCATCTCTCAAAAACTCCACACAGGACACACTTTTAAGGTTTATCTGCATTGTCAACATTATTCTGTATCACTTTCCTCAGTCTAGGCAGTCTACAAAATAGCAAATCAGGAATTAATATTCAGTATTTTCCATTTCCAAGGTATAAATGGTGACACTGAAAATTTTAAAATTGGCTCATAAGAGTCATTTTAAGAAGGCTTTAGAATATTACTGGTTGGAGGCATACTTATTACAAGGACATGACTCAATTAATCAATCAACATTTATTAAATGCCTATTACCTGCCAGGCAAAGTATTATTTTGTATGGATACAAAAAAAGAGGCAAAAATGGTTCCTTCCCTCAAGGAGCTTACAAGCTATTGTTTGTCCCTCTTCCTCCTAAAAGGGCCAAAATGACATCATGATGTCAGGATCAATGTGCAGTGTGTCTGGCTATTGCTGATCATACCAATATGAACTCAGTAGGCTCTACTACAGGTCAAGCACAAAATGTCTATGTGATCATTTTGGAGGGAGATGTCTCAAAATTTGCACATTATGTGTTTCTTTGGAGCTAGTGAAATTCTGCTTTGCTAATAGAGTGGTGCATCGTCTTTGATGTGGGCCCACCAGGCTGGATGATCTTGTGCCGGTGTCTCTCATCCCTAAAATAGTCTTTTAGGCAAATGTACATTTGGCATTCAAACAACATGGCCAGCCACTAGGAGTTGTTCTTTCTGCAATACAGTTTGAATGCTTGGTAGTTTAGTTTGAGAAAGACCTGTGTCTGGTTCCTTATCTGCTAGGTGATCTTCAGAATTTTCTTAAGACAATCCAGATAGACACAGTTCAATTTTCTAGCATGATGTTGGTAGACTGTCTAGGTTTCATAGGCATACAGCAATGAGGTCAGCACAGTGGCTCTGTAGACCTGTAGTTTGGTAGGCAGCCTAATAGCTGTTCTCTTCAACACATTCTTTCAGAGCCTACCAAATACTGAGTTAGATCTGGCTCTGTGTGTATGTGTGTGTGTGTGTGTGTGTGTGTGTGTGTGTGTGTGTGTGTGTGTGAACCACATCATCTATGTGTAGATGGTTCCTGAAAAGTATATTACTAAGGCAACTGAACTTATCCATAGGATGCAGAATTTCTCCTTTTGCTGTAACTGATGGTTCAGCATATGAATGGTGTGCTGCTGGCTGGTGGAGAATGTCATCCTCATTGAAGGCATCCGACAACATTGCTAAAAACATTAGACTAAAATCTTGAGTATAAGCATATAGCCCTGCTTCACTCCATTGGTGACTGCTAAAGTCCAAGACCATTGTCCATTATGTGGGACCTATATAAGCATGCTGGCATGGAAATGACTAACAATATTGATGCACTTCTCCGGGCAACCAAATTTCAGCAAGATCTTCCACACGCCATGACTGACAGTATCAAAGGTTAGATCAACCAATGTTGTATATAGACCTCTGTTCTGCTTCTGACATTTCTTCTGGATTTATTGGACATGAAACACTATGTAAACCATTCTGAGACTTTATGAACCTACACTGTCTTTCAGGTAAATGATCATTGTCCTGATGAAGGATCAATCAATTAAGGAGGACTGTGGCAAGAATCTTGCCAGCAGTTAGTAAAAGAGGGACATCCTCCCACTATCCCCGCATGATTGTCACAGGAAAATCTATTTCCTTTTACTTTATATAGAAAACAAAACAAAAAAAATACTATGGAGACATATTGATCCCCTACCCCCTTTTGCCATATAACATAGAAAATTTATATTAGCTTTTGCATGAGCAGTGGACCCCCTGCCTTGTAGATGTCCACTGGAATGGAATCAGCCCTAAGCCTTTTGCCACATTACAGAAGACTAATAACATTCAAAACCTGTTCTTCAGTTGGAAGCTCATAAAGAGAAAGATTGACTTCAACCTGAGGTATATGGTCAATAGCTTCAGTATTGGTTGATGACAATCTGTTGAGAACCCAATGAAGTGTTTAGGCTACTTCTCCAGGATCATGCCTTTTCAGGGATGAATATGGCTTCATCCACTCTGAGTAGGTCTTTAGCCCATAAAGAGCCTTCAGGGCATTGTAAACCTACTTTGGATTCCTACTATCAGTATATAACTGAATTTTATTGACCTTACTGAGCCAAGAATCAGGCATCTCTTGAAACTTTACGTACAATCTAATGAGGAAGATATCATGCAAACAACAATATACAAACAAAAATGTACAAATCATATTACAAGCAGTATAAATGTGAAATAATTAACACAGGGAAGACACTAGAATTAAGAAAGTTTGGGGCAGGCTTTCTTGTAGAAAGAGGGGATTTTAGTGGGTATTTAAAAAAAATCAAGGGTGTAAATAGAGCAGAAGAAGGAAAGGATTTCAGGGATAAGGGATAGCCAGAGAAAATTTCTTTGTTAAAGAGATGGAGTGTTTTGTTCATGAAACAGTGAAGAGACCAGTGTTACTGTATCAAACAATATTTATTAGGGAGTAAAGTATAAAGGACTGGAAATATAAAAGGATTTTAGGTTATGAAGGACTTTGACAGCTGAACAGCATTTTGTGCCTGAAGGAAATAGGAAATCACTGGAATTTATTGAGTGGGGGGAGGTGGTAACTGTGATGTGATCTGACCTTTATTTTAAGAAAATCAGTTTAGTGACTGAAATGAGGATGGATTAGAATGGAGAAAGACAGGAGGCAGGCTGACTAGGCTATTTCGATAATCCAGGTATGAGCAGATGTGGGCCAGCACTAGAGTAGTGGCAGAGTCAGAAGAGAGGCAACTGGGCATGTATAAGAGATGTTGCACAGGCAAAAATCAACAGGCCTTGATAGTACATTAGATATGAGGGGTGAGAGGTAGTGAAGATTCAAAGAAGACTGTAGGTTACAGGTCTGAGGGACTGTGGGCATTGTAAACAGGATTTGGATAGGACTGTGGAGAACATTGTTGCCCTCTACATTAATAGGAACGGTAGAAGAGGAAAGGATAATGACTTCTGTTTTTGGACATGTTGAGTTTAAGATGTTTACTGGACATCCAATTAGAGATGTTTGAAAGGCTATTGAAGATGTGAGATTTAAGGTTAGCAGAGAGTTTGGGGCGGGCAGGTGCATTTGACTCATCAGCACAGAAATGACAATTATATAGATATATTGCAGCTGAGGAGATCACTGAGTGAAGTAGTAGAGGGAGAAGAGAAGATGGCCCAAAACAGAATGCTGAGGGACACTTATAGTTAGAGGACATGATCTAGAAAAGGATACAGCAAAATATCTAGAGGGAAAATAAAACTTGTCAAATAGGTAAAGACACAGGAGAGAGTGGTGTCCCCAAAATCTAGAGGGATGAGAGTATCAATAAAGAGAGAGTGATCAATTGTGTCAAAGCCTGCAAAGATGTTAAAGAGAATGAGGTTTTAGGAAAGGATATTGAATTTGGCAAATAAGAGCTCATTTGTAACTTTGGAGAGAACAGTTTGGGCAGGATATGGAATGGGCGATTGGGTAATAGAGGTGTGGAATGGAATTTGGAAAATGATCTACAGGAGTTCAGACTCGCTGGGATATGAAGATTAACCACCAAGTGTGAGAATGTTTATTACTGAGTGGAGGTCATCACTCTTCTTCTATCAAAGGGCAGGTAAATCAGGAAATGGTAATCCTAAAGTCAAAGGGAGGCCTATTCTTTATATCAGAGATTCTCCACATCTCAGTTTGAACTGGCAGCTGGAGATGAAAGTTGTTTGTGCTTGTACAGATAAAAGTGGTTGTTTTGAGGCAAATGGAAGATCCAGCCTGGCCCCTGGCAGCATTTCCTTAGGAGACACACTGTCTCCAGCAAGAGGTCAAAGGCATAAGGTACCACATTCTTATTTCAATTCTAGCCATGAACTCTGAATTTTATAATATCTTAATCTAGATGGCAATCGACTATATTCAACTATATCCACTGTAGAATAGCCGTATTCTCTCTATCCATCTCCTTATCTCTCTATCGTGTCAACACTAGGCTTATACATATTGTCAGAACCAGAAGATAGAAGTCATCAAGTTCATGTTGTACCTGAAGGCTGAGGAAAAAGGATTTTAAAGGGTCAGAAGATCCTCTTCTTTTCTGACACAGTCAGGATGCAAATTATGAAACATTCTTAATTATGCAATCACTATTGCATTTCTCTTTTCGTTTGGAAGATGGAGTGAGGGGTCCTAGGAAAGAACTTTATCTTTTGTTTTTTACATGGCACTGTTTTGTTTTGTTTTTAATTTTCACACACTGTATGTTTAATTATACAATTAACTATGACAAGCATGGTAAACATATAATTATAACAATATAATATAATAAATCATAAATTATTATAATATAAATGAAATGTGTTATGTGTAATTTATAAGAATATGTAATTATAAATATATAACAATTTATAATTATAGCAAGAATGACATCACTTTGCAAAAGAGGTATTTCATAATAGTACTTGAGCTATATTAGGCAAGTCCTTTCTGAGACAGGGTGAAGGATTCATGTGCTTTCCAATTTGTATAAGTGATCTGAGCATGCCAGAACGGTGAGTTTACTAAGGTCAAAATAGTTTGCCTATGAAGGTGTAAGTAAGGGCCATCACTGTGTTATTTCCAAGCATCTTATAAATGTGATCCAGAAATATCTTCCAATCATTTGTCAATATACCTAATTGTATTCTGTGCTAACCCATTTATCTCTATATTTGAAACATTATGAAATAGTTCATCCAGTGCTATGTTAAATATAAGCAAACTATACACACATGTTCTCTGTATTCTTCCTATAACTTTCAATGTCATCTGTTTCTATTTTTAAAATTTGTTTGACTATGTAAATTTCTGAATATATATTTATTTCATTATCTCTTTTTCTAATTTGATAATGTTTTAGGAATACATTTTAATACTAGTAAGTATTACTTTAAATATTTGCCTAATATTCTTATATTTTGGGTTTTTTCTATTATTTCTTATGATTTTCTTTTCCTGATTTCAGAAAATATTATATACTGACTCATTTTGTCCTACCTCTTGCATAATCTAACAATTCTTAAATTTTATTTCTCTGTGTGAACTCTCATACAATATTTTATTTTTTCCTGCATTTATCTTTATTTTTAATTTATCTTTATTTCTCACAAAGCCTATTGATTATGTTTTCCCCATTATGCTTTGAATGGAGTTTATTACTTTCATGCAATTTTGTACATTTTATTCAAAGTATTTAATTCTTCTTTTCAGTATTTCATCTAAAGCTTCAAGTCATATTCTAATTCTTCCTTAAAGTATTCATATTTTACTTACAAAATCACTTGTTTTTTTCTTAAAACTTTTGTCTCACTTTAAATTTTAAAATTAAAATTTAATTTTAATTAATTTGATTTAAATTCAAATTTTCATAAAATTAAATTTCCTTAAATTTAAATTTTCTTAAAATTTATTTTTTCTTTAAAATATCTCAATTGAGTATATTTCCCTCTCCTCCTATCAACTATCCTCACATTGGGGAAAAAAAATTTTTTAACTAATAGCTGTAGTGAATCAAAACAATTTCCAATTTTATCATTTGTCCAGAAGCCTTTATCTCTGCACATTTTATCTATCATCATTCTTGTTCCATTTTAGTAAGAGCTGATTATATCTTTCAAAATATTAATTTTTACAATGTTATTATATTTTTATTTCAAAAAAATTCTCTTGTGTCATTTATTCTAGGAAATCTATTTGAACTATTTGAATGTATAGGAACTATTTGAAGGCCAATATGTCTTCTTCTCTTAAGGCTTTGCTTAAATTTGAATTATGTAATTTTCTTCTGTTCTCGCCCACTTTGGGAATCAGTGAGATGTCATAGATCATGCAACTTTTTTAGTGTTTTTTTTTTAAATTAATTCATTTTTTCAAGACTTTCTTCGTGTAAAGTCAAAGGGAGTGTGGTAGAAGATATGGGAGAGAGCAGATTGGATGAGGAGATATCTTGTGGAACTGCTGTTCAGGGGTGGTGGGCAGGGGGAAAATGGGGATAAAATTGTAACTCAAAATCTGGCGGAAAAGAATGATGTAAACCAGAAGTTAATAAAGCATTTATTTAAAAAAAAATTCGGGGTGTGTGTGTGTGTGTGTGTGTGTGTGTGTGTGTGTAATTTTGGGCAGACTCTGCACACTTTTGCAAAGAAAACTTTTTTTCTTATTTTATTTGGATTCTGGTTACTGCTTTCTCTGTTGAGTGGTTTTTCTTCAAGATTTTCATAGGGTGATTTGAGTTTGGAATTTGCAAACTTTCAGCATACTCCAAATCCTGAGATACAATCTAAGAACGTAAGACAAATCTCTGGCAACTGCCATTCTGGTCTGACATTTGCAAGCTTCCAATCAAGGTTTAGATTATCCTGTCTTAATAGTGTGTGTATGTGCGTGTGTGTGTGAAAAAGACAGATAGACAGACACAAACACAAAGAGACACAGCAATTTAACCAAAATCCAGATAGAAAAGACACTTCTTCAATACCAACTGTTTATAAAAACTATATGTATTTTATTTCTTCTTAGTATTTTAGATAATAAGTAAACAAACAGATGTGCAGTGGTTTCTTTGAATAATCTTAATTGACACAATGATTCGGTTTATCTGCAATCTTCTGGGCACTGTAATTAAATGAATTAAAGTACTCGTTTCCCAAATATGGCCATGTTAACAAAAACAGGCAGCAACAAATAAAATCACATTAATTAATGAATAACTGTGTCTCCAATTTATAATGAATCTAGTAAAATGTAACCTAATAACACATTCCATAGCTTATTTAATGACAGTCATAATTTTACGTTGAAAAAGATTGCCAATATTCTCATTTCAGTTTAGAAACACCAAGAAAAATAAATAGGTTAGGGAACTCTCTGACGTAGTTAAGTAGAATCTCTCAATAACCTCAGGTTGTAGTTGTGGTCATTTTCTTTGAAGATATTTTTGTTGTCATCATATACATGCCTGTTGTAGACATTGCATGACTTTGGTGTAGATTATAAAGGTAATAGATTCAGGACAACCTCACTCCACCTTTATTTTGGAAGCAATCAGGGCTAAGTGACTTAGATTCTTACACATGTCTTCCTTATTTTGTACATTGGGACATACAGCTAGTAAATGTCTGTGTTTGAGCTTAAGTCCCTCCCCCACCAACTCCAAGGTGAGTGCTCTATCTAATGCCCAAGCACCACAATGACAGCAAAAATATGTTGGTTTTTTGATTTCACGTAAAAACTCTTGATATCATGGAAGGATTGAGAGGAGAAATAGGGAATTATAAAGTTTGAAAGGCATACAGGGTAAAAAAAGGGAAGAATAACTTGGAAAATGGCTCAGGATATAATGATATGTAAGCTAAATTATGTTTTTCTTTATCCTACATGTTTACAAAACAGTTTTCTTGCTGCCTCGATGAAGTCTTTGTTCCTCAGACTATATATTATGGGATTAAACATTGGTGTCACCGTGGTGTAGAATAAAGAAAACATCTTATCTGTTGTGGCTGAGTAACTGGACTTAGATTGAAGATATGCAGTGATACCAGAACCATAGAATAAGCATAGTACTACAAGATGAGATGAACAAGTAGAGAAGGCTTTGGATCTGCCAGTGGTTGATGGGAGCTTCAGAATAGTTCTGAGGATTCTGATGTAAGACAAGAGGATCAATAGAAAGGGAATCAAACCAAATAAGAAACAGTCAATATAAATAAAGAATTCATCCCCAGAGGTGTTTCCACATGCCAACTTCATTAATGGGGGCATGTCACAGAAAAGATGATTGATTTTGTTAGAACCACAGAAAGGCACAGAGAAAACCTGGTATGTCTGCCCTATTAAGACTGGAATTCCAGTGACCCAGGAGCCAATCACCATCTGGACACATATCTTATGGGTCATGATTAGAGGATAGTAGAGGGGCTTACAGATTGCCACATAGCGATCATAAGCCATCACTGCCAGGAGGAAGCTCTCTGTGACTCCCAGAATAAGAAAGAAACACAGTTGTACAGCACATGACAATAAAGAAATATTTCTTTTCTGTCTCCAAAGATTCATAAGCATCCTGGGGAGGGTGACTGATGTGTAACAAATTTCGACAAAGGAGAAGTTTCCAAGGAAGTAATACATGGGTGTTTGAAGAGCCAGTTCCATATTGGTAATTAAAATGATGAGACCATTCCCTAATAGGATATTTATATAGATAACTAAAAAAATAACAAAGAGAAAACCTTGGATGTTGGGAAGCTCAGAAAATCCCAAAAGAATAAATTCTTCCACGATTGTAAAATTTTTGTCTGCCATTTTTTCTGTATATTCCATCTTTAAAATGAGTAATTCATAATAGGAGTCACTTGGTTCTCACTAGAACCTGATTTCTGACTCTGAAATGACAAGTAAACAGGTGAGATTAGAAAATGACTAAAATAATTTTAAGATTATGAATTTTATTTTTAAAATATTAATCCAGTTTGGACATTTTTATATGAAATTATATACAGATATTATATATTTTGTTGTCCTTTTTTGTCCTAATCTCCCTTCCCTCTCTAACAGTCAATATATTATATTTGATATTCTCTTCTAAATTTGAGGCATTATTTTTTTCAGAGTCCTTGTTTTCAGTACTGATGATCTATGGTAGATATTTACAGATTATCCATATCCTGAACA
The DNA here is from genome assembly GCA_011680675.1 of Gymnobelideus leadbeateri. NCBI lineage: Eukaryota > Metazoa > Chordata > Mammalia > Diprotodontia > Petauridae > Gymnobelideus > Gymnobelideus leadbeateri. The sequence goes on along the minus strand of WOXC01005513.1, from coordinate 105,471 downwards.
TGTTATAATCAATGTTTAATGTCCCCTCTAAATGCTGATTTTTTCACATTTTCAGTTATTAAATTATTTCTAATTCTACACTGATTCTTATAATTGTATTCGTTATTATTGAAGAAAAAAACAACAACTCCACCTTAAAGTATTCATTTTTCTGGCTCTACTATGGATAAGGAACCTTAGAAATAAGAATTGATATAGAAAATATGCTTTATTGATGCTACAGAAAAAGTTTTTGATATCAAATGTTTTAGAATATAAACATAAACATCAGCGAATGAAAGAATTTTCCACTCAGTTCATTCTGTTATTTATTCATATTTATAACTAGATCTGCTTACTCAGGTACTTTTGGTTCTAATCTGATAATCTATATCCAGTGGAAATACATTTCTTGCAGCTCAGAGTTCTTTGTGGCATGTCTTGAATTTCAGGTAAGCTCGGGAAATCTGTGTCTCCCAACGTCTAAGTTTTCTGAATCATTGGAAGACAGGGTGCCTGGACAAGCTCAGGTAACCACCAACTGGTGGTAGCATTAGAATGTGATAAAGAGTAGGTTAAGATTCTAAGATTAAATGAATGATATCCTATGAAAATGACTATGGGTTTAGAGATGAAATATATACCAGAAATGTCTGTGGAATAGAATACAACAGTCATTAATAAGATAGTAAGAGAACTAATTACAGAACACAGAAAATCATCTCTGTTGGATTCATGTGTCAAAGAGTCATCTGGCACCACTCCACTTCACCCCAAATCATATCAGCAGAAAAAGGAAAATGATACTTCAATGATCTCTCTGCCCTAGTCTCACCCCTGGCAAGTTGATAGTGTTTGATAATAAAAATGCAAGTGGGACATGGAAAATCTTATTTGTAAAACTCTTGCTACAAGGAAATATTTTTAAAAACTGATTGAATTTTTCCATAGATAGCATATATTTGGGTTGTAGGAAGCTCCTCACTTAGTGTATAGCTATAGATGGTTAGCTATCTCATAGGAGAAATGTGTTGGCCAAAACACTTGATATCCAATGGGAAATGTGGGACCGAACAGGCAATATCCCTGTATTCTCCCATACATGAAGAGTCCTTTAGAACTTTTTTCTTCATATTAAAAATGAAATTCTTTCTAAGTATATGCAAGGGATGATTAACTAAAATAAAGCTCCTCTTTTCTATCTCATACTCATTGTTCATACCTTTTTTAATCATTTGTAACTAAATATATCTGCATACCAATAAGGATGATAGAATAGTTTCCGAGAGAGAGAGGGAGAGGGGAGAGAGAGAGAGAGACAGAGAGAGAGAGACAGAGAGGAGAGAGAGAATGAGAGACTGACAGACACATAGAGAAGTTTGTTCTTTCCAAATCCTTAACTGTCCATCATTTTGTTTCAAATAATAATGTGTTAAAATAGCATAACACAAGTGCTTGCCCATCACAAACTTCTCTGGACCAGAGATTGCTATTCGAAATTCATGTGAATGCTTCCTTTGTCTTTATTGAATCTTGGTCTCTGAGTAAGGTCTTTGAATTTTTCAGTGTCAGGGAGCGTAAAAATCATCTAATCACAATGAGCTGCATTCAAAAGAGAAAAATACTCAAGTTAGAAATGTAGAATATGGCTTACTTACCTTTTCCTTTTGTGATGAAATCATATTAACATGGTTTCCTTCATTAATATAACAAAATGGTATGTACCTATAACTGCCATTTCCATAGTACTTTATGGTTTTGGAAGCCATTCCTTCTCACATTCAATTCTATTCTTTTGAAGCTTTAAAAAAAATAGAACTATAAACATAAATATTCTGATTTTACAAAGGAGGAAACTGAAACTATGAACTGAACTGAAAACAGAAGTAATTTATCCAAGAACACACTACTAATTTTCTAATTTTCAACGAACCCATTTCTCACTTCATATTTAACATTATTCCCAGCGTATCATATGGACTCTCCTTTAAACATTAACAGTTTTTAAAAACATTACCAATTAATCCACAAAAACCAAACTCCTACTAAAAATTGATGATTGAGTTTGATGAAGCCAGAGCTCTTAAATAGAAAGGATTCTTGCCCTACTGTCCTCTCTGGAGACAGTTTCTCTCCCCGGTCATATTTCTCTTTTTAATGAGGAGCCAGATCTGGATGTAAGTCCAGTTCTCTAAGCATCCATTAATAAAAACATATGGAATAATGAAAAGAGCTCTGGGCTTAGAGTCAGGGAACCATTGCAGTGGGTTAGACTCTCCTGCTTTCTAACTGAGTATGTAATGATTAGAAGTTTGTACATATGCCACATGAACTCAGTATCACTTATATCAGCTATACTTCATGATTTGTGGATTAATAAATTAGCTGTTCTTTCCTCACAGGGTCGTTGTGTAAGTAAGCATTAAGTAAAGAATAAAATATTATTTCTTTTTTGATATTTTAAGATTTTATTTAAAGTTTTGGTTTCCAAATTCTACCCTTCCCCCTCTCCCTGAGATGGTAAGCAATTAGATATAGGTTATACATGTGCAATTAGTAAAACACTTCCATGTGAGTCATTTTGTACAAGAAGACTGAAAAGAAAGAAAACCTGAAAGTGAAAAATATGATTCCTCTGTCTGTATTCAAACAGAATCAGTTCTTTCTTTGGAAGCAAATAGCATGCTTTATCATTAGTCTTTTGGGTTTGTCTTGACTGTATTGCTGAGAATAGCTAAATCATAGTTCTCTTTACTATGTATCAGTTTATACACACACACACACACACACACACACACACACACACACACACACATATATATTCCAAGCTTTTCTGAGATCCACCTGTTCATTTCTTATAGGACAATAACATTCAATCACAATCATATGCCACAGCTTTTTCAGCCATCCCCTAGTTAGTGGGCATCCCCTCAATTTCCAATTCTTTGCCACCACAAAAAGAACTGCTATAAATATTTTGTACATGTGGGTCCTTTTCCCTTTTTTTATGAGAGAAGAGGGTATGAGAAGTGAAATTAGTAATTTTGATTGCACAAAATCAAAAAGGCTTTTCACAAAATCAATGCCACCATAAGTAGAAGAAATCAGGACAGTGGACAAAAATATCTAGAAAGATTATCTTATAATAAAGGTCTAATTTCTCAAAAAAAAATAAGGAACTGATTTAAATTTATGAAGATAAATTTCATTCACTAACTGATAAATGGTCGAAAGCCACAAACGGGCAGTTTTCAGAAGATCAAACCAAAGCAATCAGTAGTAATATAAAATGTTTAAATTATGATTAACTAGTGAAATAAAAATTAAACAACTTTGAATTGCCAGATTCTACAAGATTTGCTAATATGACAGAAAATGAAAATGATCAATGGTGGAAAGGTCCACAGATTGCTAAAATAATGCACTGTTGGTTGGGTTATGTACTGACCCAACCATCCTGCAGAAGAACTTTGAACTTTTCTCAAAGAGTATAAAACTATTGTCCCAGAAATACCTCTTAGGTCTGTAGCCCATAGAAGGATTATCCACAAAAAAGAAAGAAAGAAAGAAAAAGTCTTCTAGAACTTACTTTTCCCAAGGAAGGGGAAAAAAAAGCCACCACCACCAACAACAACCTGGATTGAATGTTTCTGAGTATTTCCTAACACATCTATTGGATGATGCTGCTGAAAGGGATTTTAAATAAACACTCATGTTTGTTAATTGGTCTTAGGATCCTTATACACGGAAACACTACAACCATCAAACACTTCCATTTCATTGGTGGACTGATAAGAAATCATGGATTGCTACAGTCCTTTTTAAAGTTTGGTTTCCAATTGTTTTAAACAACCTATTGAAAAATAAGTATTTCAGGGACAATAATATTATATATAAAGCATTTCTTATTTTACATAATACTGCATACTCATCAACTAGGTTCTTTGTGTGAGAATGTGAGCACACAAATATACACAGGTATATATAAAGCTTTCTGCATCTACCAGTATACATTCAAATTTTAAAGAAATAACAACAACAACAACAAACATTTTGGGAAATTCTTCCAAAATATTTGAAATGAAAATGACAACATTTTAATAATTTTATCAGTGAATGATTATTCTTAGGTATAATATTCGATAATTTTATTTTAATTTGTTGCTTTCTATAATTTCATTACAATAAATCTGTATCAGAAATGGGTTTCTTATATTTCTTGGGGGGGAAGGGCAGTTGGGGTTAAGAGACTTGCCCAAGGTCACACAGCTAGCTTGTGGGGGGGGGTGTGTGTGTGTGTGTGTTAAGTGTCTGAGGATATATTTGGACTCAGGTCCTCCTGACTCTAGGGACGGTACTCTATTCACTGCGCCACCTAGCCACCCCATGTATCTTATATTTTGCTAAAAATTGGTAATATCAAACAGATAAAGTAACTTTTAAAATAATTTTTCATTGCATATTTCCACTGGGCTATAAGAAATTTACATATGTATGTTTGTGTACATATGTAGATATAGATATGTGCATTTACATACATATCTATCTAGTGAATTCAGATAGTCCAAAAACATGAGATTTATTGTTGCTACTAAGCGGGAACTAGATTAAAGTAGTATGTAAAGACTAGCACATAAAATTAGTATGTAAAGAGCAAAACATCTTTTGCTCTGAAAGACCTTGTGGTTCTACTTGGGATAGATAAGATTTAAGCTGCATCTCTATAGTTCTGGCCCAGGGATAAGTGGGTATTTAGCTCTACATTAGTCTGGAGTTCTCAATGTCTTTATCAGAGCAGGATTCCAGAACAAAGGAGAACCAGCATCTCTGTTACTTTGAATTTGCAGAGTTTCCCAGTGGGCTGTGAGACCAGCCACTGTCTATTTGGAACTGTCCAATAAGGGGAAGCTCACAAGAATGTTTCATAGACTGAAAACTATGTCAAGCTCTTGCTGAGTTCTGATCAGGAAAGAAGTGAGTAGTCTTCACCCTACTTCTCACTACTTTGGGAGCACAGAAAAATTGCAGGTTCCAAGCCAGAAGTCCCAGAATGAGAATGAGAAAGAAGGGACAAAGAGGACAAAAGTCAAGTCTAGACCTTTCCACTAGATGTGCATAGACAACAGCCTGAACATAAAATCAAAAGTTAAGAAGGTTACAAGAATGAGAAAAAATATCCTACCATAAGGTGAGAAAATTGCCCCAAATTCAACTCAGAAAAAGAGAATGGTTCCAAAGACCCTATATAACATCCTTCAACAAAAATACAGCTTGACCAAAATTTCAGCAAGAATCCCTGAAAACAAGCAAAAGTTTAAGGAATCTAAACTTATTTTTTTTTAAATATGAAACCATTAGATAAAAAAGAAACTAAGTAAGATATGTGGAAGATTTGAAAAGATAATTAAAATCTTGAAGTAGCATATAAAATCTTATTAAAGAAGATAATTCCCTTAAAATTAGAATTAACTAAATGGGAGCTAATGACTCCATAAGACAATAAGAGATGTTAAAACAATTTTAAAATCTTGGGGAAAAAAATAGAAAAAAAATCACAATGAAAACTCATACCAAGATCATTTTTTAAAGATCATATTAAGTAAGGATATTTAAGAATCATTAGACTACTCAAAAGCCATGTCAAAAATTCTAATCCTAGTTATACTATTTCAAGAACTCATAACAGAAATCTGTCAGTATCTTAGAAGAATGGTATGAATTAGAATATTTCTCAATGAACTTTTGGCCATATCCCAAAAGTTTTATTAACAAGGTTATATTTTTCTTTGATAGACAATATGTTTTTGTTGTATTGCAAAGTCTAATTTGTGACTGAGTCCAAAATCCTGTGGGAAATCATCCCTATGGTTCATCACATGTCTTTAAATTTAGAGCCTATTCACTTAGTCTTTTCTTGATTGAGATGTTTACTTCAGAGTCAGTAGCCTCAGACATGTATTTGCCATTGTTCTGACACTGACTCAGTCTCAGTCACTAGACCTCCCTACCATTATAATAAATTAGCATTACCATTCAAATAATGCCCTTCCTATAATGGAGAAAAGAGTCATCATGAAACAATAGAGAGAGTGTCTTGGGACACCACATGAATTCATATTTGCCAGTACTGTCTGCCCAGGCAGCAGTCCAGGTTTTCAGGCATTTGGTTACTTTTTTTTCCTTAATGAGAGAATAACATGCAAGGATCAAGTAGATGTTTGATATAGAGAAATGTAAGTATGGTAACCTCCTACTTTGTACTCCTGTTTATTGAGTTCAGCCCTGTATTGCTCCAGTATTGCACCTGGTGCTAATATCAGGTTATCTTCCAAGTAATCCACTTTCTGCTTTGGGTAATTTTTTATACCCTTATCTTCTTCTCAATCTGTCTCCTCTCTTAGAGGATAGGTTGGTAAAGAAACTGTTTTTCACTGTTTTCTTGTGATAGTTGATGAAAGGAATATGCTCTGTAAATGTCTTAGGGTTGTAGAAATGAGATACAAAAGCACTTTTATTGCACTAGATTATTAATTTAAAAATAATTTTGCTGGCATGAGGTAAAGGAGGCTCATTCAATTATTATTACTAATCTTCAAAGTGCTGGATTTATAATCCCTTTTTCTATATATTATCATTCCATATTATCAAAATGACTTTTTAAATTAATTTTAACTGTCATTTTATGGGAGGAAATTGAATTCAGAGAGATTAAATTATAATCAAATCTCATTAGAGCTTATATTATACTCAGTATTAGATCCCTGGTTTCTAGACTCCATGTTTCTTTTTTTTCTATCCTATCAGTTTATCTGTCCTATTTACAGCAATATCACTAGTAGTGGAAAGAAGAATCAATGTAATCAATATACTTTTAAGAAATGGCTTAATTCAAACACATACCTACATATGCATGTATATATGTCTGTATATATGTGTGCATAACCATTATAGTTTCCTCACCAAAAACATATTCCAATCAATGTAAAAATATTTATTGTGTCTTTTTATATAGGAAACATAAAAGTGGAAAATGCTAACCCTCTTCCTTGTTTTTCAAATTTACTTGAAAGTTATGCCATATTCTCTCTTCTTTGTTCTTTCTCTATCTACCTATTTAGCATCTAATTATTTTGCTTTATAACCTTTAAGGAGCCAGGAGAGGAAGGCCATAGAAATAGTACTGGATAAGCATCCAGAATACTTGGTCTTGAATACCAGCTTGAACTACTTGACTATGTGTCAGTTATTTCACATCTCTCAAACCCAAATTTTGTTATCTATAGAAGGAATGAATGGGATTCCAACATCTTTAACTTCCTTTGCAACTCAAAAATTCCATCATTCTATGAATTAAGTGTATTTAATAAGCTTGTTAACTTGAATAGAACTAGATTTTTAAATAAAGGAACATAGTCATTGCCCTCCAAGAATTTGATATACTTCCATTATACTCAGGTGGGAGCAGAAAAAATCCTATAAATTAAATTGAAGTCTTAGATTAACTGTTTTTTTGAAATTTAATAATGTATTTACTCCTGTTCTTTATCTTTTTATTGTCATAAACCCCCTTGGCAATCTGATAAAGCCTGGGCAGACCTTCTAAGGAAATACATACATACATACATATATATACATACACACAAACACATATACACACATACATACATATATATAATATTTTTAAAAGTGTACAATTTCATTTGAAAGTGTAAATAAAGAAATATTTCTCCTTCCACATTTGCGTATTCTTAAAATCTTATTTACATAACATTTGGGGTTCAGGTATCCTGATTTAAGGATCTCTGAACCAAAATTGGATTTGTACTAAGTTCATTCCTTATTGAAATCTCTTAGAAGGGTTGAAAGTGCTTTGATGCTCTGGAGAGAATTGACAACAGCTGTGAGAGTTGTTTATTCTAAGGGGCAATAGATATAGGTGTGTGTGTGTGTGTGTGTGTGTGTGTGTGTGTGTGTGTGTGTGTGTGTGTGTGTGTGTTCATCCCTTTTTAGTGACTCTGGGTCCACTTCCACAAATATGATTTTAATGTGGAAGGAATTCTATTCTAACCATGCCTAAAACACTGAATGAGACAATGAATCATTTCTCTAGGATTCTGTGAGGGTAGGAATATTTATTTCCAAAGTGTACAATTTCTCTAACTTATCCAGTGCCTGGATAGGTCTCTCCTTGTCTAAAATATGTGCTTAATTTGGCAACTATTTGTCAATCACCTCTATCCTCTACAAGACTTGTTACAAGGTATTGAACATAAAATTTATTTAAAAATCAGGCTATTCTCCTAAAGTTGGATTTCACAAGTACGAGATGGGAGAGGTAGGACTAAAACAATTTCATTTGAAAAATGTTGGAGCCATTGGGTAGCAGACTGCAACTATCATATGAATCCATGCCAGAAACACCCAATGTATTTTTTCCCAATCTTCTCTTTCATAGAAATAAGGAATTCTAGACCAGGACACTCCCTCTGCCAATAACAGAGAGGCAAATCTTTCAGCTTATAATCTTGGGGAATTTGGGGATTTACCAAGAATGATTTTTATTGTAATGGACTGCATTTATAGTCAGATGATTTGGTTTCAAATATTGTTACCTCCGCTTACCACCTCTTTGATTTTGGATAAAAAGCTAATTTTTTGTTCCTCTGTTACTTAAAACATAAAATAATTTACTTGTACTATTTAGAATATAAGATTTTTCTCATTCAGTGCATAATCTTTGATTCTAAATTATTTCCCCCTGCACAAACAGCCTGTTTGTTTTGGAGACTGATGAACTTAGTCCTTCCTGACTCTTAGGTCTGATTTCTATCTACTATGTAACACCACCTCTCAGTACACTACTAGACCATTTTATGTATCATAACAAGGACTAGGGATGTGATAGTATTATGATACTCTGCCCCTGTCAGGCAACTGGAGTAGTGTGTTCCAGACTGTTGACTAAATTTTGGAGTAGGTACAGATAACCTGGAAGGCATCCAGAGAAGGCAATTGAGAATGATGTAGAGCCTCAGTAATGGACCAGGAAAGGAAGGACAGGTTAAATGAACTAAGGATATTTACTGGAGATCAGGCTTGAGGGGGAAATAGCAGTTGTCTTTTGATTTTTTTTCCCCTTGACCCAAGGGCAAAGCAAGGAGTAAGTGAAACTTGCAAAAATGCCCATTAAAAAAAATTCTTCATGATAATTAGTGATCTGTCAATGAAAATTCTTGAAAATGGGTTCCTCAGAAAAATAATGAGAATTTTTTGAGAATTTGATAATTTGAGAATATTTTAAAAGTCTGATTAATCACATTCTGATATGGAATATATCACAGGGCAACTCATTCCAATTGTAAGTTAGCCTAAGTGGTTTCTAATTTGCTTTCTAATTCTGTGGTTCTGATTCTGTGACCCATAAAGAATAGGATTCCTACTCAGGATATTGATATTGGTGAAATAGCTTGTGAATTAAGTTTAATACAAGGTAGGATGAAAAAGTTACATGGCAGAGGAGTGGAACTTTGAGCTGGATGGAGCTGAACTTTGAAGGAATAGTACAAGTTGAATTTTATGTAAACCCAGTAAGGTTTGCAATGTGTTCTTCAAATATTATTTTATTTTATGCCCTGAACTGCCCTCTTAGTAGGAGTTGAAGATATGTTTATATTACAGGTGAGCAAACTAAGGTGGAGAAAGAATAAATGCATAATTCATGTTCATAGTTTAGCTAGTAAGTTCTAGAGAGAGTATTCAAGGCTAGGTGGCTCCTCATAACAAATCCAAAAAAATTTTCCTCTATTCCAGGGGTTGAGAACCTGTGATCATGAGGCCACATGTGGCCTTCCAGGTCCTCAAGAAAAGCTCTTCATCTGAATCCAAGTTTCATAGAATAAATCCCCTTAAATAAAAGGATTTGTTCTGTAAAACCTGGACTCAGTGAAAAGGTTACATCCAAGGACCGATAAAGTGACATGTGGACAAGGTTCCCACCCCTGGCTCTATGAAACATTTTCTTTCTTTCTTTCTCTCTTCCTTCCTTCCTTCCTTTCTTCCTTCCTTCCTTCCTTCCTTCCTTTCTTTTTCTTTCTTTCTTTTTTCTTTTTTTCTTCCTTTCTTTCTTCCTTCCTTCCTTCCTTCTTTCCTTCCTTCCTACCTTCCTTCCTTCCTTCCTTTCTTTTTCTTATTTCTTTTTCTTTCTTTTTTTTTTAAGCAATTGGGATTCAGTAACTTGCCCAAGGTTACATGGCCAGTTATTTTTGTGTGGGTGTTAAGTAACTGAGGCTGGAACTAATTCTGGGTCCTCCTGACTGCGGGCATGTGCTCGTACTCACTGTGCCACCTAGCTGCCTGGAAACATTTTCAAAAGGACAAATTATGTTGGAATGGTTTGAAAAGATTTTTTTTTCTAGATAGATTTTGCCTGTATATAAATTAAATTAATAAATTAATATTTCCCTCTCCCTCTCCCTTTCTCTACTTCTTTTTCTCCTCTTTTTCCCTTTTAACTAGCCATACATCATTCATAATCTGTCTTTGAACATTTATTTTATAGGTACATTTCCTGGAATTAATACCATTACAAACTTCTGGATAAAATGTGACAAACTTAAAATGTAAAAAAAAAAAAATCACAGAAAACATGGATACCTCATCTATCTAGTCATCAAATTCATTATAATTACATAGCCCTATGCATTAAAAGAAATGCAATGGAGAAATTCAGGACTAGGTGAATTAAAGGGATGGGAATACCTACAGAGCACAGAAGGAAAGAGCGGCAAAAAGAGTGAAAAGGTATGGAATGAAGAAAATAAAATAATCCTTTACTCTAAGCCAACCACTCTCATAACATCATGTTGACCAGATCTTTGTTCCCATGCTTCACCTCAAATTGCAAAAAGCTTAATGATCACCTTCGCCACAGGGTCCCCAAGATCCTCAATAAATATTTTTTTTTCTGATATATCCAGAGCCTTCCCTCCTATGCTCTGTCCTCTTTGTTTCCATATCCAAGATCTTCATGATTTTGAATGCAACGCCCTTTGAGTGATGTAAGGGACATTTTTAAAAAGTAAGTTAGGAGGAAGGTTAACTGGCTTTTCATTTAAATATATGTGCACACACACACATATGTATGTATTTTTGTCCTGACTTGCCATATTATTTGAGGTTCCTTATTCTTTTTATGTATTTTTAAAATATATTTTCATCTTTTTTCTTTAAAATCTTTTAGTTTATATTGTCATTGAGCATCCTAGTTGACTCTGCAAGAATTTGTAATGGAAAATAGTTATTTTCTAAAATATTTCCTGAGCACTTATTTGGGGTCTCAATATTTTACTAGTTTCTAGGCATCATGTATCATATAGAAATTTAATATTTTATCTTTACATTCTTTATTCATTAAATTATTACAACATTTGAGAATGTTGCCATTTTCTAAAAAGAAATAATTGTGTTAAGGATATCTTTCTTTGATTTTATTTTTATTTACTCCTTTACCCACTCACCTATACTGAATGATTAAATCAGGTCCATTTCAAGAATATCTGGACCAAAGAAAAAGACTCTTAGTGAATATACTAAATAATATATACTATATTAAAATACTCTTTTAATGAACTTTTAGGATACTGTCCTATCTTAAGAGGATATATTACAATTTTGAAATTAAGATATAAGTGGGTTGTAATTGTAGTAAGGAAAACTAAATATTTTTTGGACAATTTTCCATAAACCGGATGAAATTATGGCAATGTGGGATCTTCTGATTTAAAGGCATATAACATAAGCAAGGTTATTAAAATGGATAGATTTTCCACGATGATCTGGATATTGGTTTTATATGTATAAGAAACTGCTAAATTCAGACTACAGATGATTTGCCATAATCTGTATAATTTCAGATGAATTAAGATTTTCCTGAATAATCAATACTTACTCAAAATACATGGAAATTCAGAATAATGTCACTGAATTTGTTTTCTTGGGACTTTTGATGGACACAGAGATGAAGATAATGAGTTGTATGTTCTTTATGCTCTGTTATTTTGCAATATTTCTAGGGAATTTCATCATCTTTATTACCATTACATGTAGTCACTTGATCCACCAACCCATGTACTATTTCCTATGCCACTTATCCATGATGGATCTGGCCTATACATCTACCATAATCCCCAGACTAGTACGAGACTTAGCTGCCAAGAGAAAAAACATCTCCTTCAGTAGCTGTATGACTCAGCTCTTTACTGGTCACTTTCTGGCTGGGGTGGAGATGCTGATCCTGGTGTCCATGGCCTTTGATCGCTATGTTGCCATCTGTAAACCTCTGCATTACATGGTCATTGTCACCCGCCAGAGATGTAACATGCTGATCCTGCTTGCCTGGGCAATGGCTTTTTGGCATTCTGTTGCTCAAATGCTCATGGTCCTTAAGCTGCCTTTCTGTGGTCCTAATCAGATAGATCATTACATATGTGATATAAAGCCCCTCCTGAAACTGGTTTGTGCAGATACATATGTTGCTAGTATCTTAGTGATTGCTAATTCTGGGATGATTGCCCTGGTTACCTTTCTGGTCTTACTGGCATCTTATATCGTCATATTATATAACCTTAGAAAGCGTTCATCAGAGGTTCGCCGTAAAGCTCTCTCTACCTGTGGCTCCCATGTCATGGTTGTTGTCTTGTTTTTTGTGCCCTGTATTGCCATCTATGTTCCCCCTCCCAACATTCGCATCAGTGACAAGGAGATAACTATGTTTTATGCTGTAATCACACCCCTGCTGAACCCTCTCATCTACACACTGAGAAATACAGAGATGAAGAATGCCATGAGGAAGTTGTGGAAGCAAAAGAGCTCTTCATAATTTAAATATACCCAATATTCTATATTTGTAAATGTCCACACATACATATATGTAATAATATACATGTATATGCAAGTATATATATACATGCATATATTATTCCATGAATATACACATTTATACATTAATTTTTATAATATACAAGTACCCAAATTACCATTTATGAAAACTCAGACAAACTATACCTTTATATATGATTTAATTCCATATGGAAAGGAGGGATCCTGCTTAGTGAAATGTTCTTTGTGTGTAGTAAACAATAAATGTATTGAATGATTTACAGCCAAGACATTGCAAGAGTCTGTCAGTCTTCTTTTGTATCATTCTATCACATATCTCATTACCACAAATGTGGTATTAACCTACCGAGAATAATGAACCCCCAAATAGGCTTAATCTAAGATGAAATTCTAAAATCACCAGTTTGCCTTTGATGCTTACCCATTAATTCTATTAGCTTTCCTCTGATGACTTCCTTTACTTACTACCTTTACATCTAATCTATATATAGGAGAAACCTGTCATAACTTGGTCTGTTCTCAGCAAATTCCTCAATGATTGACTCACTATTAAGAAAGAGACATACACCAAATTTCCAGTACATAAACATTCTAGAGTTAATTTATCAGGGGTTGCTAATTGCCCAATCTGTGTGTACATACATACATACACACATACATAAACATACATACATGTGTAAATGAAAGTCTTACAGTTAGCCATCCTATACTCATTTTGTCATGAATGTTTCTGTCAACACAAAAGCAGAATGGGGAACACCAACATCTGTTATTCTTTTATTTTTTGATAGTGGTATGTACATCTCCAACTCTTCACTGGATTAGAAGTCCCTTGTCAATTCAGCTATGTAGGTAACAATGTTTCTGTGGATTTATCCAATTAGAATCTTGGAATTGAGCCATTTCAAACTAAGAAAACTCATCCTCCTCCTCCTCCCTGATTTGATATATTTCATTGGATCTTGAATCATAGATGTAGGGCTAGAACATACCTTGGAGGCTATATAATCTTACCACTTTATTTTGAAAATATAATATCTGTAATCTCAGTTAAGTGCATTATCTTGAGTTGTGTGGCTAGTAAGTTTATAGGGCAGGATTTAAAAAGATGTTTCTTTTCTTTTCTTTTTTTTTTTTTTAAACAAATACTTTATTAACTTCTGTTTTGCATCATTCATTTCCGCCAGGTTTTGAGTTACAATCATTTTCCCCCCATTATTCCCCTACCCAACCTCCCAGAATAGCAGTCCCACAAGATATCGGTTCCTCCAATCTGCTCTCTCCCATACCTTCTCCCATACCCCCATCGACTTTTCCATTAGAGGAAGATGAATCTTTGTGTCCTAATGCCTGCACATCTTATCTCCCAATTATAGGCAAAAGAGTATTAATAATAGTATTTATATATATATTTGAAACATTTAATGTTACGACCTTGAATTTCAGATCCATTTCCTTCCTCCCTTGTCACCCATTCCTTCTTGGGATATAAGTAATTCAGTATATGTTGTACATGTCTAGCTATGCAAAATGTTATCATGGTAGATATATTGTACAAGGCTGCTTATAATTCCCTCCCACTCATCCCACCCCCCACCTGGTCCATTCCCTACATGATCCTGTCCCTCTTCTATAGTGGGTACTTCCAACCTCCCCTCACCCCAAGGATGCCCTCCCATCCATCATCCCTCCTCTCATCCCCTTCCCCCTATCCTGCTGTAGGTTGAGATATCCCATTTAGTATGTATGTCATTTTCTCCCTGAACCAAATTCAATGTGAATGTGGTTTTGCCTTTTTAGCCTTCCTTATTCTCCCCCTCCTTTGCACCCACTTCCCTACATGAGATAGTTTACCCTACCATGTCTCTCCCCATCTCCTCTTGCCACTTTCCTCTCTCACCTCATAATTTCATCCCTTGAGTATTCTCCCTTCCCAACAAATTCAACCTATGCCCTCTATCCATATAACTGTAACTATATACACACACATTCACATATGTATTCATATGACCACACCCCCTTCTTCCATTATTTTCATAGTGAGAAAGATATCATCAGTCGCAGTTATTGCTTTTCCATATAGGAATGTAAATAGTTCAACTTTGATAAGTTCCTTTTGATTTCTTTCCCTGATTACCTTCTCAGGCATCTCTTGCTTCTTGTGTCTGGATGTCAAATTTTCTATTCAACTCTGGTTTTTCCTCAAGAATGCTTGAAAGTCCTCTATTCCACTGAATGACCATATTTTCCCCTGAAACAAAATACTCAGTTTTGCTGGGTAGGTGACCCTTGGGTTCATTCTCAGTTCTTTTGCCCTCTGGAATATCATATTCCATGCCCTTCGATCCTCAGTGTAGAAGCTGCCAGGTCCTGGGCTATTCTGATTGTGTTTCCACAATATTGAAATTGTTTCTTCCTGGCTGCTTGTAGTATTTTCTCCTTGATCTGGGGATTCTGGAACCTGGCTATAATATTCCTGGGAGTTTTCTTTTTGGGATCTTTTTCAGGAGGTGATCTGTGGATTCTTTCAACCTCTATTTTGCCCTCTGGATCTAAAACATCAGGCAGTTTTCCTTGAGAATTTCTTGAAGGGTGATTTCTAGGTTCTTTCCTTGATCATGGCTTTCAGGTAGTCCAATAATTTTTAAATTGTCTCTCCTGGATCTATTCTCCAGGTCAGTGGTTTTTCCCATGAGATATTTCACATTGCCTTCTAATCTTTCGTTTGTTTGGATCTGCTTAACAGCATCTTGATTTCTCATAAAGTCACTAGCTTCCATTTGCTCCAGTCTAACTCTGAAGGAATGAATCTCCTCAGTGAACTTTTGAGATTCTTTTTCCATCTGGCAAATTCGACTTTTTAAGGCATTCTTCTCCTCATTGCCCTTTTGGGCCTCCTTTGCCATTTGAGTTAGTCTATTTTTTAAGGTGTTGTTTTCCTCAGTCAGGCTGTTGACCCTCATTTCATACTTTTCCTGCATCCTTCTCATTTC
Organism: Gymnobelideus leadbeateri; assembly: GCA_011680675.1. Taxonomy (NCBI): domain Eukaryota; kingdom Metazoa; phylum Chordata; class Mammalia; order Diprotodontia; family Petauridae; genus Gymnobelideus; species Gymnobelideus leadbeateri. The sequence goes on along the minus strand of WOXC01005513.1, from coordinate 89,602 downwards.
TCTTTCCAATTTTTCCTCCACTTCTCTTATTTGATTTTAAAGTCCTTCTTAAGGTCCTCTATGGCCTGCAACCCACTCATGTTTTCCCCTGGGGCTTTTGGAGCAGGACTTCTGACCTCACAGTCCTTTTCCCCGCTCTATGCCCCCAAAATAGGAGTCTAGGGTTGCATTTTTCTGTTTCCTTTGCCTTGGCATGTTGCCACTTAATTGCTTGACGTTTGGGCTTGTTGCCACACTATGGCTTTAGGGCCAGATAGAGGAATTTTCGTCCCAAACGTGTGGGGGGCAACTTCCGTTTCTGGCAAGCTGTAAACCCACCCACAACTTCCACCCTAGATCACAATCCAGATCCAGGGAGGTTAAAGCAAGAGCGATTACCCCCCAAGACTGATGGCTGGATCTCCCCACGATTTGTAGGCTGGGAGCCGGAAATGCCTATGAAAACTACACAATGGCGTGTCTCCTCAGCGGCTTCTAGCCCCCAGGGGAGGGAGCTGACGCATTCCCCAAATACAGGTCCCAAAGTCCATAGGACACTAACCTCTTACTTTGTCCTAGGCAAGTCTATGTTGATAATTCTGGAGTCTCCACAGTTCCTGGTGTTCTGGGGTTCCTCCAGCCGGCTGCTGGCCCTGCCGCCCTGGGGCTAAAACCTCGGCTCACGTGGACCTGGGCTCGGCTCGGCTCCTGCGCTCTGCGCTCTGCGCGCTGCCGGCTCCCAGACCGCTGCGCTGGTCCTTCCTGCAGGGTGCTGGGCTGTCCTCAGCGGGAGGTTAGCTTCTCTGTGTCGTTCTGTGGGTGCTGGGGCTCCAGAAGTTTTTCAGAGTCCTTTTTTACATAGATTGTGGAGAATCTGGGGGCAGAGAGGCTTGGATGAGCTGTTTCTACTCCGCCATCTTGGCTCCGCCCCCCCCATGTTTCTTTTCTTAAATATTTTTTCAATTACCTGTAAAAAGATGAAATTCATTTAAAAATTCATTTCCAACTGTTTCCCTCCCTTCCACTCCCTACCCCATTCCTTGAGAAGACAAGTGATTATGCAATTAAATACATGAAAAAAATGGTTTCCATATTGGCCACGTTAAAAAAGAAAAAACACAGAAACAAGAAAAAATAAAGCTTTAAAAGAAGATATGATTCAATCTGTACTCATCAATGATCTCTCTGGAGCTGGATAGCATTGTTCATGATGGGAACAAAATATGATTTTAACCAGTCTTTAGGACTCAAATTTCAGTTCCACAAATGACTATACCATGCTATCTTCCAAAGAATGCTTATACCTGTAAGTTAGAGTAATAGAGCCAACAGGACAAATGATACTTATCTTTCTATAATCTTTACATGTGACCTCAAAAACAAAAGGCAACTAGATGCATGTTTATATGTATACACGTATGCATTTATGTGCACATACATGTGTACATATGTGTGTGGTGAAGACTGCAGACCTATAATTTTATTCTGATTCAGTTTGGTTGCTACCAGAATATTAAAAATATGTCCAAAATTTTGGACTTCCCAATGTTCAAGTGTCCAGAAATAATTCTTCTACAACTGCTTCTTCCAAACAAAGCAATATTCTTCAATGTTTATATTACCAGTTATTCTAAAGACAGAGAGTTACTTACATACTGCCTTACAAAAAGCAATCTAGGTTTCCCTTCATGGCCTCCTCAAGTGCGAAGCTCTGCTTTGATTCAACTCAGGAAGAGATTTCCCAAAATGTTTTTTTAATGTATTCACAGGTCTATTAATATCATATGCAATTTATCCCCCACCCCTACTTTTCGAATCAGCTGCTTATGATTATGTTTATCTGATTATATTTATCTGTTTAGACTGAATTTTGCATGGTACTTGTGGTATAATATGATAGGGCAAAGTAGCACTCCTTCATCTGGCATTATCCCTTCTTAACTTTGAACCATCAGGTCAGAAGTCTTATGAATCACTATAATAACAAATTCATTGATAAATATTTTATGTTCAAAGTGAATTTAACTCAATTTATAGTGTAGACAATAACTAGAAGAATCACAGAAAAATATTGAAAAGAGGGGTCATGAATTGAGGCTTGAAAAGGATTTAGGGACTACAAAAGATTAAAATGAGAGAATTCCAGATAGGAAGGCAGGCTATGCAATGATACAGAGGTGGGAGAAATGAAAAGTAATATTTGGAGAATAACAAATAAGTCAATGGCACATTAAGGGAATACTGGGAAATATTTGTGTGACCTGTGGGGAAAGTTCAGATGAAATTAGGTTGTGAAAAGCTATATATTCATTCTAATCAGAGGAGGTTTTTTTTTTATTGTCCTAGAGACAATGGGGTAATCTTGAAGTTTCTTGAGCAGTTGTGTGACATGGTTAGACATGAATTAAATATAACAGTTTGGCAGTATTGTATCAGATTGATTGGTGAAGGGAAGTTTTAATGCAGGATTAAGAAGAAATTGTTGTAGATCAAGTGAAAGATGGGGTAAGGGGGTTAACTACTGAGTGTATCATGCTATTACAAAGGAAATGACAGATACAAAATGTAAGATATTATGTGGAAGTATAATTGATATGAATTTTAAAAGCACACTAAGATGGAATGGGGAAGAGAAAGGTCAGAAAGAAAAAAAAGATCAGTGGTCACTCTGAGAGTACAAACCTGGGTGATTGGAAGAATAGTGCTGTCCCCTAGAGAAATTAAGAATTTTGGTGGTTTTGGAAAATGGGAACATAATTTAGCTTTTGAGATACTCCATTTGAGATCCATATGGCACGATTTTGAGGAGATGTCCAATGAAGAGTCTGTGATGTAGGACTTGATATGAGAAGAAGAGTATGGAATAGTTATAAAGATTTGAAACCATGTAAATAGGGGAAATATATCCATGCCCTCATATGCACAAAAATATTTTTATTTTCTCTTTTTGTGTTGGCAAAGAATTGGAAACTGAGAGGATATTCATTAATTAGAGAATGTCTGAATGAGTTATGGTATGATGGAATGCCATTGACTAAAAAAAAAAGATGAAATGAATGGTTTCAGAAAGAAAAGGATAAATAACAAACTGTAAAGACATATAAACTGATGCAGAGTGAACTGAGCACAAGCAATAGAGGGTAATAACTGTGAAAGACTTAGTAACTCTAATCCATCAAAACTAAAGGACTCATGAATTGTCATCCAAGTCAAGATAAAGAACTGGTAAACTTGGAGTGCAGATTCAAGCATTTGTCCCATTCTTTATTTTTCTTGTTTCATTTTCCCCCCAGAATATAGTTGATTTGAAAATATGTATTGTGTGACTGAATAGGTATTATGGGGTATCATATTTATTACCTTCTTAATGGGTTGAAAAAGGGATAGAAAGTGCGAGAGAATTTTAAAGTAGACATTGAAAAAACCACACTTGCCTGTCCAGAAGGTATTGCTTTGCTAGAGGAAGCACTTAAGAATCATTTATTAATAATATGAACAGGGCAGGAGAGTGTACTGAATATATCTTATTTTTACAGGATGACTTTTCATCAAGATGAGAAAACACTAATAAAATCCCTATAGATATAACATTGATGATCTAAAATAATCCATTATACTTATTTTTAGAAATTGGATTTATTTTTACCTTTTCACAAAAAATATCAAGATATAACTTTCCTGCCTTCTTTGCCTTCATTGTGCCCTCACATGCAATACATAAAACAATGTTTAGTAATGTTAGCTAATAAAGTAACTTTGTAAGCAACATTAACACCTACAGGCATGTCTTCAACCTCTTTATTGAGAGGATATGTGTAATTTATATATAAATATCTCTCTAGCTTAACTTGCTTGTTGTACATCAATTAATAAAAGCCATTTCAAATATCTCTGAATTATTCTTTCTTTCTCACAGAAGAATACTGTTTCATTATGTTTTTATTACATAATTTGCTCCTCATGAGGATAATTGGACATAGGAATACAGGTTTAAAATAAAATGCTACATATATATCAACTAATTGAGCACACTCCTTTTAGAGAGTAGGAGACAGAATACTAGAAACTGGAATTGAATTGCCCATACTGAATTTTCTATTTCAACTGGAATGATACAAGATAAAATATTGTGTTGTCAAGGAATTATTCCTGTTGGATTTCTTGGACCTACCTTATCTCCAGCAATGTGTATTTGATGTTTTATTAATCATCTGCATAAATATTTTTCTGGGTAATGGCCTCATAGTTGTAACTGCAAATATTGATCCAGCTCTCCAAACACCTATGTATTATGTGCTTGACAACTTTGACTTGTCAGAAATCTGCTACACAACAGTCACTCTTTCTAGAACACTGGCAGACCTTTGGACTCAAAAGAGAAGTACTTCTTTTCTGGGCTCTGATGCTCAACTTTGCTTATTTTTTATTCTACTGGTCACTGAGAGTGTCCTTCTGGCTGTGATGGCATATGACCCGACCAGCTGGCAGTGGGTTCCTTTATTATAGCAATGCCAATCCAGATAGCATAGATATAACAAATTTATCCTTTTGCTTCTATAATTCTAATATACTCAATCATAATTTCTGTGAAATGCTACTATTACTGAAATTGGGTTGTGGACACATCTTGGAATGGGGTCTCTTTTATGCAGATATTTTCTTGTTTGGATTTATTCCCTTTGTATTCTTTCTCTATACCTATATCCTTGCCACCATTCTGAAGCTTTCATCTGTTATGGGGAGACCAAAAGCTTTCTCTGCTTGATCCTCCCACCTAAAGATTACTGCCTTATTTTATGGCTCTGGTATGATTCCATATTTTCAATGCAAGTACAGTTACTTGTCAGGAATAGAGAAAGAAATTTCTATTTTTACATTATTGTCACCCCAATGTCATCCCTTGATTTATAGCATTGGGAATAATGATTTCATTGTGGCCATAAAAACGTGTTATTTGAATGAGAAGGGTCATAAATCAGAAAAATAAAATACTGATCCTAAATTTCCATTCATTAGTTCCATTATGTTTATAGAAACATTTTTTTTCTTGGCTGATTCCTATCTGCTTTGGAAGTTGTCATTTTTATCTACTCAAGTTCTTTGGACATCTGTTATTCCCAAAGTGGTGGAAACTTCCTTTTTGATAAGAATGAGCATTTTTCTATGTTTAAGTCACCAATATTGAGAAACTATCTTGCCCCTTATAGTAAAATGATAAAATGAGATACTGACCAAATGTAGATGAATATCATGGGATATCTGATAAGTAATAGCATATAAGACCATTGTAGTAATCTGTGACAAGATACTTCCTTGGTGAGAGTGCCTAGAACCTGGAATAAGTACCATCAGTCTTAATTGATGGTCATTAGCAATTGGTCCCATAACATACTGTACTATCTTCCTCTAAATAAGACAGTCATCTATCATGATCAGGTAATGATGACCATGATTTGTTATTGTGATTATTATTATTATTGTGACTATAATTATTATTGTACTTTTTCTAGTATCATTTGTATTTGCATTTTGTAAAAAATATATCTTGTTCTCATGCTTCTTCATTACTTAATATGGATCAAATCATGTATATGTACCATGGTTTTCCAAATTCCTCATATCTTCCTTTTTTAAGTGGCAATGGTATGACCGTGTATGGGTATACATGCATATGCATACAGATTAGTTATGGACAGCTGATATACACATAAAGACTCATGTAAATGCATATTTATATATGCATTTAAAGACATGTGCATATAGGTATAGGTGTGTATATAATTCATATATATGAGTATATAGACATCCACATATACACATATATTAAATGTAAGTTTACTAAATACTATACACTAAATTAAATATAAAGTTTTATAATGTTTGGAAAGACCCAGAAAGATTTCATATAGAAAATGGTGATTCAACTTCTTGTTAAAGGTAAAGAAATCTCTATGAGTTGGACATAAAGCAGAATAGTATTTTAGGCATGTGAAATGGCCAGCACAATGGAACATAGATATAATAAATTGGCTCAACTAGAACAAACACTGGAATATATTGAATAAAGTCATACAAAGAACATTAATGAGATTCATTGCATGAATATGTTGTTATGCCTTGCTACATAGTTTCCAGCACTAATGGTCTGTAGACTTTATCCCTCAAAACAGAAAATGTTTTCTGAGTTTTTATTTAAAATCTTATCAAATATCATGAGAATTTATTTTCACCATTTCACTTTAGGCCAGGATGCCTCAAATTTGTATTCCCCCCCCCCCCAACTTTCTTTATACTGTTGGCTTATCTCTTTTCATTTTATTTCACCCTTACTGAAGAACTCTCAGAGAGCAACCTTCAAAGCCATTGTCTCTAGTTAGGAATCTATTATTTCCCAATCTTTATATTTTTGTCTAAATGACATCTGCATTTAAAAAAAGATTACTTTTTTTTGTATTTATCTAGTATTTAATTTTTCCCCAGTTACCTGACAAAAACAATTTTGACATTTGTTTTTTAAAACTCTGAGTTCCAAATTCTCCCCCTTCCTCCCTCCCCACCCCAGCCCCCTCACTGAGAAGGCAAACAATGCTATATGGGTTATATATGTGTAATCATGCAAAATATATCCATAATAGTCATGTTGTGAAAGAAAACATAGATTTAAAAAATCAAGAAAAATTTAAAAAGTGGAAGAACCCAAAAGTTGCTTCAATCTGTATTCACACACCACCGGGTCTTTCTCTGAGGACAGATAGCATTTTTCATCCTAAGTCTTTCAGAGTTGTCATGGATTGTATTGCTGAGAATAGCGAAATCATTCACAGCTAATCATCCTGCAACATTGCTGTTACTTTGTACCCATTACATTTCACTTTGCATCAATCCATGTAAGTCTTTCTAGTTTTTTTTTTTCCTGAGAACATCATTCTCATAATTTCTTATAGTATAATAGTATTCCATCACAATTACACTCTGCAACTTATTCAGTCATTCCTTAATCGATGTGCATCCCCTCAATTTACAATTCTTTACCCCCAGAAAAGATCTCCTATAAATATTTTTATACATATAAATCTTTTCTTTTTCTGTTTTTTTTTTCTCTCTTAGGATACAGACCTAGTAATGCTATTGCTTTGTTAAAGGGCATGCATGATTCTATAGCCCGTTGGGTATAGTTCCAAATTATTCTATAGAATGGTTTAATCAATTTACAACTCTGACAACCTTACATTAAGGTCCCGTTTTTCCCATGTCCCCTCCAATATTTATCATTTACCTTTTCTTTCCTGTTATCTAATCTAATAGGAATGAGGTAGTACCTCAGAATTGTTTTAACTTGCACTTTTCAAATCAAAGTGAGTTAGAATATTTTTCCTTTTAACTAGAGATAGCTTTAATTACTCCATCTGAAAACTTATGTCTTTTGATCATTTGTCAATGGAGGAATGGCTCTCATTTTTATAAATTTGACTCAGTTTTCTATATTAGAGAAATGAGGCCTTTATCAGGGAAGCTTGCTTCAAAGACTTTTTCTCCCCCACAGTTACTATTGCTAACTGTATTTCCCTCCATCCTATTCCCCCTACTCCCATTTATTCTATTCTCTCTCTTCTTTCACCCTGTTCCTCCTCAAAAGTGTTTTGTTTCTAATTAATCCTTTCTCCATTCTGCCCTCCCTTCTATCATCCCATTCTCTTGTTCCTTTCTCCTTTTTCTGAGATTACTTTCTATTTGTATAATGCTTACAGATTTCGAAAAGGACAGGACTTTGGTGATTTGAGGGCATGGTAAAAGATAATAATCTTACTTAATAATTGAATCACTAAACATTTTTTAATTACCTATTATGTTCCAAGCACTGTGCCAAGCAGTGAGGATTAAAAAAAAAAAAAAGAGGCAAAAGATAGTGCCTGCTCTCAAGGTGCTATCAATTTAATCAGAAATTCAACATGCAAATAAATATATACAATGGCAATTATATGAAAAATAGGAGATAATGAAGGGAAAGTATTAAAATTAAATATTGGGTAAGGCTTTCAGAAAAAAGGTTATATTTTAGTTGGAACTTAAAGAAAGCTTTGGATTTAAGTAAACAAAGCAGTGCAGAGAAAACATTCCAACATAATCTTTATTTATTTATTTTATGTATATATATATATATATATATATATATATATATATTTTTTTTTTTTTTGGGGGGGGGTTAACAAGCTTCCGTTAATCAATCAAAGATATATCTTTTACCTAGTTCAGGGGAAAAAGGTCAGCACCCCAAACTTCAGAGTATACAGACAGAAACAGATCAAGCAGACAGGCTTCCAAACTGTCCAACCATTACACATCAATACCAAATCACAGTTACCAGAGAGGGAAGCATCAACATCTGGGTTTTCAAAGACTGGGGCTCAGCAACAGCTGCACAGAGTTTCATCTGGTCAAATCACACAACACTTCTCAAAGTGAGCCCCAAAGAAAAGCCTCACATCAGGGATTATATAGCCTTCTCCTGGGTCAGAGAATGTAACCACTTTCTTGACACACTGCCCAATCACACAGCATCAAGGTGTGGGCATTCCTGAAAACCAAGCCTCCTGCCACAGGCTCCATATGACCACATTCAGTCTATTAGGGGGCAGAGTATATTTTCAAATCAAGGAAGGTTCTCAGAGTCACTTAAGCCTATCAAAGGGTCTAGGGGCAGGGAAGATCTTTAAATTTGCATTTCCATAACATTCTGCCCCAAGATCTTTCATGCCCATAGCATAGATAATTTACATTTGAATTATCATTAATATCTCTTTGGTCACATTTGCAAGATATTTAGCTAAAGTTATCAAAGTAGCCACAGGGCCTTTAACAAGCACAAAGTACATTCAAGTGCATCTCTTCAATCCAAAACAAAAAGTCCAAATAAAGTTCTCTTGGGCAGAGGGGGTGTCCTTCCCCTCACACTGCTCCAGCCCCTGCTTCCAAGTCAAGAGAGGGGGCTAGGGAACAAAACCAACAGGGTGGGATACTTGGCACTTCACCCCACCCACCATAATCACAAGTCCATCCTCCCCCTGGTCCCAAACTGTGGGATGCAGCAAGGAAACACATTAAGTGCCCCTGCTTTGCTTCACAGTCCTTATCTTGTCTGGTGGCTGAATTCCAAATTCCTGGGTTCTTTCTCCTCCCTCGGAAGGCAGCCCCTCCTGGCTTCTGCCCAGGTCTCCATGCAGGCAGCCCACCATTCCTGCTCTCAGCTCAGTGAAGTCAGCATGCAGGCCATTCTTCTCTCCTGGTCCATGGCTCCACAGAGTCACAGCTACCACAACTGAGAAACAAACAATTATCCCAGCCCCCATACTCTCTGCAGATCCCATCCTCATCGCCATTTGTAGTAACAAGCACCCCAGCATACCCAGGGTGGTTGCCAACACAGGTTCTTAGATCTGCTTTTCTAAAGGAAAGCAACTCAAAATGGGTTAACAATTACTTTAATCAATCAAACATATATCGTTTACCTAGTTCAGGGGAAAAAGGTCAGTACCCCAAACTTCAGAGTATATAGACAGAAGTTACAAGACAGAGAAACAGATCAAGCAGCCAGGCTTCCAAACTGTCCAACCTTTATGTCAATAACAAATTACAGTTACCAGAGAGGGAAGAATCAACATCTGGGTTTTCAAAGCCAGGGGGGCTCAACAACAGCTTCCCAGAGTTTCATCTGGCCAAATCACACAACACTTCTCAAAGTGAGCCTCCTCCCCCCCCCCCCCATGATATTTAGAAAGAGAAAATGTCCAGAGTCAAGAGGTTATGTGTCTTGATTGTAGAGAAGGCAAGAGGTCAGTATAACTTGAGCAAAATGTGTAAGGAATTAGTAAGGTACAAGAAGACCAGAAAAGTTAAAAGAGGTCTATGGTATGAAGGACTTTGGATGCCAAATAGATCATTCTGTATTTTGTCCTGGAGGCAATAGGAAGCCAATGAAATATACTTAGTGTGTGTATAGGGGGAAGGAGGTTGACATAATTAAACCTGTACTTTCATAAAAGGACTTTAGTGGATGAATGTAGGATGTACTGACATGGGGAGAGAGTTGAGTTAGACAGATAAATTGGCAGGCTATTGCAAAAAAATTATATGTTAGGTGATTAGGGGTTGGACTGGAGTCATGGCAATGTCAGAAGAAAGAAAAAGGAGTATTCAAGAAATGTTACAAAAATTGGCAGTCCTTGACAAGATATTAGACATAGGGGTGAGAAATAGTGAGAATATGGCTCTGAATTTGAATGACTCTGAATTAGTGAACCAAAGAGATTGGAATAATGTTTTCCCTCTAATATGGAAGATGGTGATGGAAGATTAAAGGAAATATGGGTTCCATTTTGAGTATATTGAGTTTATAAAGCTTACTGGAAACCCATTTTAAGAGGTCTGAAATGAGTTGGAGATGTAGGATTAGAGGTCAGAAGAAACTTTGGCATAAAATATGTAAATCTGGAAATCATCAAAATAGAGATGGTAATTAACTCTGTTGAAAGTTATGAGATCACCAAGTGAAGTAGCATAGAGGGAGAAGAGAAAAGGGTTCTGAGAGACACCTATGGTGAGAGGACATGGTCTGGAAAAGGAGTCAGCAAAGAAGATAAAAAGAAGTGATCAGAGAGGTAAGAGGAAAATGATGGGAGAGTGATATCCCAAAACCTTACAGAGAAGAAATTATCAATTAGTAGAGTGTCCAACAGTTTCAAATGCTGCAGAAAATTCAAGGAGAATAAGAATTTAGAAAAGACCAATGGATTTGTCAAGTAAGAGATCATTAGAAATCTTTGAGATAGTAGATTTAGTGAGATGATAAGGTTGAAATGTGAACTGTAAGGGGTTAAGAGGAGAGTGATAGGAGAGAAAGTGAAGGCACCTACTGTAGATGGCCTTTTCAGGGAGTTTAACTGCAAAGACCAAAAGAGATATAGTACTATATGTAGTGGCAACAGAATAATAAAGTGAGCATTTTTTTTAAGAATGGAGGGGATGTGGGGCAGCGAGGTGGCACAGTGAGTAAGAGTGCTGGCCTCAGAGTTGGGATGACCCGGGATTGAAACTGGCCTCAGAAAATGAGCACCCACACATAAATAATGACTAGCCATGTAACCTTGAGCAAGTTACTTAACCCCAATTGCTTAAAAAAGAAAAAAAAAAGAATGGAAGGGATGTGACCCTTTGATATCCTCTCATTCATTTGCAGTATCATATATTCCTTGGCATTAATTCTCAGATCATATGTTCATAATATGTAGGTGTTGCAAATTATGTTTTGCTATTTAATTTAAAATGCAAGCATTAATCTTTTAACTGGCATGCTTGAACAGGTTTGCCATAAAACTCAGACTCTTCTTTCCATGTCATACCTAAAGGAATACAGCATTATATCATTTTCAGTGACTCTGGAACTTCTATCTCTTCTTTACTGGCTGTCAGTAACACTGATAGAAATGGCATTGAGATTTGCATTGAAATGGGCCAGAGAACTCATCCTTTCTAATCTCCTCTTTCAAAGAGACAAAAAATACTAGAATAAAAGGCATTTGCCAAGGGTGACTCAGGAAATAATAGGCTAGAGATTCATACTCAAGTCCTCTTGACTCCTGAAATGTTTCTCTTGCCTCAAGGTGACTCTAACCAATTATATTCTAGGTATTCTTGAACACGTTTAAAGTTTTATGTGGGTAGAGGATGATCATGCATGTTGGATCATTTCATAGAGAAAACCTACACAGACAACAAATATATTAGTTAAGGAAAATTGTGGATTTTTTACCAAGGAGTTGAATAAAATCATAACTCTGTAGGGTTGTCAAGAATAATAACTAAAGCAGAAACTGTACAAATAACTTTTCCACAAAAATCTTGATTCAAAGTTCATGAATTCCATGGTTACCAATGCTATTAAGGAGGGAAAGGGGAGTCATCTCTCTAGCCTCCTTTCTTTTTTACAAAAGGTCTGCAGACCTAAAGCTTCAGTAAGGATCTCCTGAGTCTAACCTATGGTATTTTCCACTATCTTACACTGTTTTATCATACTGTAGTGTAAGACACCTGGATCTGAGGCCAGCAAAATTAGTTTTTGTGTCTGTGTGTGACCTGGGAGGAGAATAATCCCTATAGAATTAAAGAAGACAAGAAACCATTGTACTTAAAGATCTCTGTCTGCTTTGTGGTCAATAAATTATTTTGTAGTCAGGCTGGTTGCTGATGCAATGATTGAACAAAGATAATTAGATGGAGAGAGGGATAAAGGTTTTAAAGCTTAATTGAGTTACACTGATGTGTAATGGAAAAGGTGGTGAAATCTGAATCAGTAGGGGAATGATTTGAATCTCTAATCTGACTCTTGATAGTGGAGTCACCTCAGCAATTCAATCATCAATAAATATCCAATAAATATATATAATAACATTAATGAGTCTGTGGTTTTTATTTGTTTCTCAGGACTAGAATTGATTTGTACAAAATATGAGTCCAGAATCTGATTATTTTATTGCCATTTGTCTAATAATAGCATATTTTTTCCTCATTCTTCACTCTTAATCTATGCAGAACAGTTAATTTGTTTCTGTTGTTTCTATTCATCATGTACTATAGCTCAATAATTTTCCATAAAATTTAGACCAAAACATTTATTCAATATCTAGGTTCACAATAAAAATAAAAATACCTTAAGGGTGTAGTGGGTTGCAAAATAATGTGAAACAACATTGTGATACAAAAATCAAGAAGCACTATAAACTTAGATTTGTGAAGAAAATGGATATTTATGACTAAGGAGGTGATAGATGCATCACACTGTACATGTCAGCACTTTCAGTCTGTGTACATAGAAAAGTCTAGAACTAGCTTGGACAAAGGAAAATAGCCCACATTGTTAAACCTAGAGATCTTCCCTTTAAATTACTTCTCAAAGGCAGCTCAGTGGACAGAATTCTTGGCCTGAAGTCAGAAAGATCTGAGTTGAAATACAATCACAGATACTTTCTGGCTGTTTGACTCTGGACAAGTCACTTTTCCTCTGCTTGCCTTAATCCACTGGATTATATTATATATAAACCACTGCAATATATATATATGTGTGTGTGTGTGTGTGTGTGTGTGTGTGTGTGTGTGTGTGTGTATACATGTATGTATTTAAAATACTTCTTACAAATTTTATTGTGGAGAAGAAATTATTTGGGAGAAAAAAGGGATTAGTTAGTTTTAATATCAGGAAAAACATAATATTTGAGTGAATGATAAGAAGAGTTAACTAGAGACTTGATAGATGGATGGATAGATTATAATTAGAATTGTTGAGAAAGTGAATGGGTTATACTGGTAAACAATGGATTTACTCCTGCAAGAAGTTTCAATATTCTGTACATTTGAATTGTGTTTATCTACATATTTGCCTCGACATCACCCCATGGATTTTCATCTCTAAAACTGCACTAACTTATTGTTTATAAATGAAAGTGCATTATCTCAGAACTCATTACACAGAAGGTTCATCACCCACATCTGATCTTCCTGCTTGTTACACAGAATTACTTGGTCAAAAAGTTCTGTCTTCATCATTTTAGAAACTGATACAATCTTCTATTGGAAAACCTGGCTTTGTCAAATTGCTGTAACATTTTATTCATTCTCAACATTTTAAACAGAAAGAGAAAAGATGTGCAATTACTTATTCCACAAAAAGATATAACAGACTAAATCATTAAACTTTCCTCTGGGCCATATGGAGTAAGGATGTGAAATGGGGCAAGTTTAATGTTATCCAAATCAGTCCAACTTAGGAAAGACAAAAATTCAACACATGAAACTTTAAATTCTTGAGTTAATTCAAAAGTTTTTATGCCACAATGAAGTGAAAAAATATTATCTTCAGTTGGTATTGATTATCTCTTAAAATTAATTTTCAAATCTCAATCACTTGTATGAATATATGCTAAGAATTTGAGACAATTGCTGGATATCTTAAAGTAGAATCTCCCAATAGTTTGTAATTTAAGTACATTGAAAATATTTCATTACCTTTTTCTGTATCATTTAGGTAATTATTTCAGTTTTACATTTTATTTTAAGAGTGAAGACTCTTTTTCTTAAACATATTTTCATTTATTTCACTAAATAAAAAGAAAAATAAGAGCAAGAAAGCAAAATGGTTGTCTGTTGAGGCTTTACAAATAACAAAAGGCAATGTAAGAAAAGAAATAATACTCATCTGAATGTAAAATTCCAGAGAACATCAGAAAGAATGAGAAAGTTTTTCATAAATGAGCAATGCAAAGAAACAGAGGAAACCAATAACATGGGAAAAACAAGACCTTTCCTCAAGAAAATTGGGGATATCAAGGAAATGTTTCCTATAAGAGTAAGCATGATAAAAGACAAAAATATTAGGGACTTAGAAACAGAAGAGATTAAGATGAGGTGGCAAGAATATACAAAAGAACTATACCAGAAAGATATGAACATCACCTATAACCATGATGTTGGGATTACTATTCTAGAGCCAGAATTCTTGAAGATTTTGAGGCTAAAAAAAGGCTAGTGGAGGTCATGGAATTCCAGCTAGGCTATTTAAAATCCTAAAAAGAAAGATGCTGCTGCTAAAGTGCTTCACTCAAAATACCTGAAAATTTGAATAACTTAACAATGGCCACTGGGTTGGAAACGATAAGTTTACATCCCAATCCTAAAGAAGGGCAAGTACAAGGGATATTCAGATTAACCAGCAATTGCACTCATTGCATATGCCAGAAAAGTTATGCTCATGATTCTGCAAGCTAGACTCCAGCAGTATGTGAACCAAGATTTACCAGGACAGCAGACAGATTTTTCGCTTGATTATGGAGAAATTAATTGAATTCTAAAAAACATCTGCTTCATTGTCTACATTAAATCTTTTTACTGTGTGGATCATAATAAACTGTTGTAAGTCTTCAAAGAGACAGGATCATCTTAATTATTCCCGAGGAACATGTATAAGGGTCAACAGTTAAAATCAAACATAGAGCTACTTATTGGTTTAAGATTGGGAAAGGAGTACAACAAAGCTGTATATTTTCACTGTATTTATTTAACTTGTATACAGAATACATACAATACATACATACAGAATACAGGCTAGAGGCATCAAAAGCCAGAATTAAAGTTGCCAGGAGAAATATCAACAATCTCCAATATTCATATGATTTTATTCTGATGATAAAAAGTGAAAAGAAATTAAGAAGCCTCTTGATGAGGGTGAAAGAATAGATTATAAAAGCTAGCTTGAAGCTTAACATAAAACAATAAAGAGTAAGATCTTGGCAACTGGTCCTATCACTTACTGACAATAGAGGAAGAAATAGGAATGACATATTTTATATTCTTGTGCTCAAAGATCATTACAGATAGTGGTTGCAACCATTAAATGAAAAGACACTGACTCCATGGAAAGAAAGCTATAGCAAATCTTGAAAGCATACTGAAAAGCAGAGATAACACCTTGCTGACAAATGTTTCTGTAGTCAAAGTTATGGTTTTTCTAGTAGCAATGTGTGGCTGTTAGAGTTGAACTGTAAGGAAATCTGTGCACCACAGAATAGATGTTTTCAAATTGTGGCTCTGAAGAAGACTTTGAAGAGTTCTTTAGACAGCAAGGAGATCGTATCTGTCAAGACTTAATTCAGGCTATTCACCATAAAGTCAGTATAAATACTTTGGTCACATAATGAGAATATGGGACTCTCTGGAAAAATCCCTAATGTTGAGAAATATCGATGGTCAAAGGAGAAGGAACCAGCAGAGGATGAGATGGATAGTGGCATAGAAACAATGACTATGAATGTGGACAGACTTTAAGAGATAGTGGAAAATAGACGGGTATGGTGTGCTATGGTCTGTAAAGCATCAGACACAACTGAACAATTGAATAACACAGTGGTATTGATGGCTTGACCAGTTTCTTTTCCTACTATTGTGTTAAGTATTCAGTTTCCTCTTCTGTTAATCAGACACATGTATGTTTTAGTAAATATTTTTCCACTTATGCATTCATTTCGATTTTCAGTTTTACTGGCATGTAATTGGGCAGATAACTCCTATAATTGCTTTAACTTCATCTTCATTGATTATGTATTTACCCTCAGATATATGAATTTAATTATTTGTTTGTTAACTCTATTTAGATAATAATTTTTGAATTGCTGCAATGACATCTTTATATCTTAGACTATATATTAAGAGGTTAAACATTGGTGTTACAGTGGTATAGAAAAGAGAGGAAATTTTTCCTGTTCCTGATATATGACTGGATTTTGTTTGAAAATGTGCAATTATACCAGAACCAAAAAATAAGCATACAAGATGGGATGAGCAAGTAGAGAAAGCTTTGGATATCCCAGTGGCTGATGGCAGCTTCTGGATGGTGGTAAGAATTCTGATATAGGATCCAAGTATTAGAAGACAAGGAATCAAAGCAAAGAAGACCACATCAACATAGACAAAAAAATCCCTCACAAAGGTGACCCCACAGGCTGCCTTCAGTAGTGGAGTTATGTCACAGAAAACGTGATTAAGTTTATGAGAACTACAAAAGGACATAGAGAATATCTGGTATGTCTGCCCAATCTGGAGTGGTATCCCAGTGATCCAGGAACCAACTACCAGATGAACACATGCCTTATGATTCATGATGAGAGGATAGTAGAGTGGTTTACAGATGGCCATATAATGGTCATAGGCCATCACAGTCAGGATCAGACACCCAGTAACTCCCAGAATAAGAAAGAAGCAAAGTTGTGCAGCACAGCCCAAGAGAGAAATATTTTTCTTCTGGTTCCAAAGGTCTGCCAGCATTCTTGGAAGAATAACTGATATATAACAGATTTCCAAGAAGGAAAAATTTCCTAGGAAAAAGTACAGTGGAGTTTGGAGAGCTATATCTACTTTGGTTATAAGAAGTATAAAGCCATTGTGCCCACAAGGATGCTTATGTAGATAACTAAGAAAATCCTAAACAAAAACCCTTGAGCATTGGGAAAGTCAGAAAAGCCTATAAAAATAAATTCCACTCCAATGGTATGATTAACTTCTATAATTTTTTTTTTTTTGGTTCTTGTACATAGTGGATTCCAGACAGGGAAATCATTGAGCCATCCAGGATAGTAGAATCCATCTCTGCAAAATAAGGGGTTAGATGAAATAATTTGAAATATCCCTTTTATATCTGATACTTTTCTTTTTCAGATGCCCTCCAATTCTGACATATTTTCTCTCTTTGCTTCCTTTTAGCATCTTTTTCCACTTCTGACTTCTTTATCTATCTCTCCTTCTTTATTTCTGTCTCTGTATATCTTTATTTCTCTGTATCTGTCTCTCTTTTTTCCCTTTCCCCCCAGTCTTTATGTTTTCATCTCTCTGTTTCTCTGTTACTTTATCTCTGTCTTTCAGTCTCTCTCTCTCTTCCCTTCTCTCTGTTGCCATTGTAAAATAAAATATGCATATACAGATATGCATACATACATATCTATGTACACATGTGCATAAATGTATACATGTGTATCCCAGACATGTATATTATGTATTTGTTTGTATCTCCACATGGATAACCTGAGAAAGTATCTTCTGGGAGAACCATGATGATGCATAAGTTAAGTGCCTTGAGATATAGTCACTGGATTAGATGTACACTTTCTCAAATTGGTTCTACTTGACCATCTACTTCTTCAGAAGGACACTCTTTTATTGACTATGAAAATATTCACAAAGACCTACCAGTTTTAGTTACTGCTTTTTTGCTTCTTTTGCTTTTGGTAAATCTCAGTTGTCCCTTTGTTCATTGATCTGAGGAAGGGAGTAATATGTTTGACTTTGGGAATTTTGAATGATTAGAACAGCAAGCAACAGAAATCCGATAGGTGGGGTGCAGTTTGATGTTGACACGAATGCAGCATTGCTGCCCCAAAGAACACACTTTAGAGGTGGATTTCTGGACCCTCCCATATCAATCCAGGGAATATCTCTACCCTTCCTACACATGGTGAGAGGGGCATGGATGCCTAGCTATCCTCTGGAATTTTTTTTCTTTCTCCTGGGCTATTAGACTTCGAATCAGTTCAGACACAGGGACATTCAGTTATACTTTCATAGATGGTAGTTTTTCCCCATTGACTCCTCAGCCAAACATCAGAGGGCTCTCCTGAGGGTGACTCCTTGATGCATACAGTATTAGATGCTGCACTGACTGAAATACTCTGCTTGGACTTCAACTTTCTGATTCCTTTGATTCTTTTTCCTTTCTCTTAATTTGTCATCACAATTCATGAGATTAAAATTTTTTAGGTTTTCCACATGGAGAGATTCAACCCAAGGTTCTATGTTAAAGTGGCAGATTACACTCACACCCATACTCAGCCACCCACTCACACTTATTCTTCCCACTCATATTTCTTATTTCTATGACAAAATTAATTATGAATGGATAGATATAAATACTGAAATACATTTAGAATAATACTTAAGCCATAGAATATTTTCTCTAATATTTTCTCATTTTCCATCTATAATGTCTTATTAACTCAAAAATAGTCTTCTAGCAAGTATTTCTCTTGCTTGAATTTTCTTCATGATTTCATCTACATTATATGATTGACAGTCATCATATTCTATGAGGAGCTCTTTTAGAGATGATCACTTTCTGAGTAACTGTGACCCTGACTTGGGATCTCCTGATGTTCTGAATGCACAAGTTTGATGCTAAAACAAAACAGCATCCATGTCCACATAAATGTTCTATCGCCTGTGCTTAGGGGAAAATAATGTAAATTGCCAAAGCAGTAATGTTATTGAAATCCAATCTCAGCCTCGCTTAATTTGAGTCACTTCTCTCATAACCATGGTCAAGAAGCCACTATACTTCATCTGGTCCATTTTCTCCTTTCTAAATTCCTTCCCTGTTCTTACAGTAAACACAGTTCTTTTCTCAAAACATTTGAATCTTCAATATCATTGATTTTACGTTTTAATTCACATTTCAAATTCTGACTTTGAATATTCCATTGTGGAAAGTTATTTTATGCTCAAAATTCTTTGAACCTATGATTTTTAAAAAATGGACTGAATGGTGGAACTGATATATAATGGAAATTACAAAGTAGTCCAACTCTTTAAAAAACAACAAAAAAAATCTTAAGGGGTGTTATTCCATAGATGACTACTATTTTGGGAACCATATGTTTTAAACAAGAATGGGAGACAAACTAAAAGTAATCATTTCTCCCAATCTTGTGAAACATGAGTGAATTATCTTCTTACCATTTGTTTGTGTTGCTCTTCCTATCTAGAGTATTAGAATCCTGCCATTCCTTCATGGATCTAATCCATTTGCTACATCCTTGTGGTATTTTTCACTGATCATGCTAAACATCAGAAATCTTCCTTTTTCTTTAAATTCCTAAAGCACTCATTGTCTGTATTTCATATGTATCATTTGATTGATTCTTTTTGGTATTTCCTCATATATTTCTTTGTAGGAGTAGGTAGACTAGATTGTATTTATAATATATTTTCAAGAGCTAGGGGCAAACTTTCTTTTCAAATATCTCCCTCACTGAATAATTCTTACAAGTTTATGTTAAAGAATTGTGTTAATTTTACAAAACATAATTTAGAAATACTCTAATTTAAATTTATGATTTTATCATTTCCAATGGGACAGTTTTTAATCAGTTTCCTCTTGAAAATAAATGGGGCAGACAAGTAAACTGAAGCAAGCAGCTGAAGGATTTTTGAACAAGTAATAGCCCAAATGAATAAAATGATGTGATCAATAGGGAAAGTCAAAGGACAGGACTAGATTTTTGGCTAATGAAGGAATTTCCAAGGGGAACTAGGTGAGTACTGATAGGATACATAAGAGGGAGTCAACAATATTCACATTCTTGCTACACTTAAAAAAAATATCCCTGTCATGAACATGCTCTTGCTCAGGCTGGGTAGACTTCTCTCTCTCCAGATAAAACTGCATTATCATTCTTGTCCTTGTTTCCTTAGTCATATATCCCACCATTATACTTTTAAAACAGAAAGGAATCAGTTAAGCCTGTTGTGATGAACTTAGTCAAGATGTGGTCTTCCTCAGCCAAAGCATAGGAGGAAAATCACTTCTTGAATACTATGCTTCCCTCAGGATGTCTAAAAAACTTTTTTTGTTGTTGTTGACTCATAGTAAGCTTCAATTCACCTAGATGTTTTCTACACAAACAAATCTAATGCTTAGGAAGTTCATTAGCTTCAACAAACATGTAAGACTTCATATTTTTCTCTTGAATATTTTGTATTATATGATGCATCAATGCTATATCCTATTAAGATGTTTTTAAAATTCTTAATTATTGAATGTGTTAGCTACTTCTCAGCCACATTTGTCATTTGCTTGTTTAGTATTGTGAAATGTGTTTTTTTATCTGACATTTCTTTGTATTTTCAATAATAATTTAATGGAAGATACTATCAAGTCCCTCAATAAAATGAAGGTCCACTATGTGCTTTTCATTTTTTTTATTCTTTAATTTAATGCAATCTGATCTTGACAACATGATGGTGATTTTTTTTAAATAACTGCTCTGTTTAAAAACTCACCAACTTTTTCTTTGATAATATCTGCCTGAATTTTTACCAGAATTCGAAGTGCATTGATGTATAGTTTAAAAATTGCAAAAAAAAATTGACAAGGCCAAAGACAGAACATAATTGACAGTCCCTCAGAAAACCCAGCAGCCTATTCTTTAAAAGGTCAAGGATATCACTCATCTTTGCTAAAAAGATCTGATTTCCTCAAGGATATTTCACTTCTTCTGCTTATTAGCCAATGCTTTCTATAATTTCTTATCCAAAGGCAATTTCCCCTGGGAGAGAAAAGAGATTCAAAATTAAAAATGAATATTTTTGCCTTACATTATAAGAATCATTTGTTTCCAGCAATAATCCTTCCTTTGATATCTTAGCTACATCTTCAGTGTAGCTAAAGAAGTACCTTTTTGTAACTCTTAATTTCTCACATAGTCTTTTATTTATTCTAAGATTTGCTCACATTATGGGACCATGGAATGTTTTTGTAATAACTTCCTGATGCCAAAATATTCTTGATTCTCTCTTTTGCCCCTAACCACTATGTATGTTACTATACAGAAAAATTGCTGAATGTGTACACACATGCACTCACGTATATTCCCATGTGTATATATGTGTATGTGTACATGTTTATGCATATGCATATTGAATACTATATGTTATTCCTACTTACATAATGGACATGTGAATGCCTATTATATAGACACACATAAATTCTATATTATAGTATGATCTTGTTCAAAATGTATTATCAATATATGTGAGAAAACAAATACAGAAAGGGAAATTTATATTTTATGTAATGTTATGTATGTATATATTAAGATTATATACAAAAGTGAATATATATGTGGAAATGGTAGAACAAATATACATGTACATAACACACAATGTACACACATATGCATATTTTAGTACATATATGCATTTATTTACAAAAGAATGGGAGTAGGCCAAGAAAGTAGGATAAGTATGGAACCTTTTTTTACTACTCTTTTGTGCCTCTGTTTAAGGATTTGGATATGTTACCTAAAGCTCTTCCTGCATTTACCATGACAGAAGAGTTACCTGAAGAACTTTGAAGTGATCTTATCACACATATAAGTGGATGCTTCAATCAATATTATTTGCTAATAAAAATAAACAAAAGAAGCCATATGTAAGTTAATGAGACAATTATAAGATAATGAGAATGGAAAAAATTGTATTATTCACATATAATCAAATCTTATCAGAAGAAATAATGACTGTGAGGTAGTTCGACAAACAGAGGGATGCTCAAAAGCTTTTACAAAGCAAATGTTCCAGACCTAAAATAATAATGTATACAACTACTTTAAATAAAAAGTAAAAAATTAATTAAGTAGCTAATTTAAGTACCAATAAATTCCCAAACTTAATTTATTATAAATAAAAATGTTTGTTTGTTTTTCCTGAAGACTTATGAAAATTCTTTGGTCCTTTCTATATAGAGACATTTATCTAGAGGTGCTTCTCTAACTTTTTACAACTGAACAAGAGCTGATAGTTTCTATGCAGAAATCAATTCTCTGAATGTTTTCTTTGCTGCCAAAATGGATGCACACAAAGAGACAGAAGCTAAAGGTAAAACAGTTACATAGTTCTTGCTTACCTTTCTTAGAGATGAAACCAAAAGTGCTGTTCAGCTTTCTTATATTTGTATATTTTAAAAATCATATGTTCATATGATAAATGTCATTTTGATTGCTTTACAGTTTGTAAAATGGTATGTCTACATATTTTTTGTATGTCTACATACATTTGACCTGTAGAGCTCTTTTAAATGAATATAATAGATAATTCATTGCACATCTTTTTTTTTTTTTTAGAGCAATTGGGGTTAAGTAACTTGTTCAAGGTTACACGGTCAGTCATTATTTGTGTGTGGGTGCTCATTTTCTGAGGCCGGATTCGATCTCGGGTCATCCCAACTCTGAGGCCAGCGCTCTTACTCACTGCGCCACCTAGCCGCCCCTGCACATCTTAAAACTGATACAAAAAAAGTGTCTTGTCTCTCTGCCTTCTTCCCTCAGAGCTGAGGTCACACTGCTTTCACTTGGATCTCAGATCTCTGCCTTGTGGATATCAGCTCTGTGGGTGCAGGTCCCAGGGCAGGGCCTCATCCCCTGTAAATCACTGTTGGCCAGCCTCTTGCCCTGGGATCCTTCTCCCTCTGCTGCTCAGTCTACAGAAGACCAAGCTGGTAACCTGGAGGCAGAGGGAATGGCCCCTGGGAGCTGCAGACCCCCATCCCAGGGCTTCCAGTTCCCAGAGAATATTTGATTTCTTATTTTGAGGAAAGGAAAGCACCATGGATTGATGGAACAAAAAGACCTGAGGAGCTGCTGTCCAGAAGGAGGGATTAGAAATGAAAGGAAAGAGACTACTGAAAAGCTAAGCATTTCTGTGAAAGAAACTCATCAGGAAAGCTACATGGGTGATTGTCCTTGTAACTTCACTGGGCAACTAATCTATACAATATTTTACAGAATCCACACAGGAGAGAAACCTTATGCTTGTCACCATTTTGGGAAAGAGTTGAGGCAACAATCATCCCTGAATTACCATAAAAAATTCATACTAGAGAGAAACCACATGAGTGTCATGAGTGTAATGAAGACTCATCCTTCATTGTTCATCACAGTATTCACAGTGACAAGAAAACTTATGAATGTAATCAGTGTGGGAAGGCTTGGAGTTGAAGCTGCAGTCTTGCTGTAGGAGAATCCACATCTTATGAATGTGATAAATATGGAAAAGGCTTTTACAGAAAGCTCCAGTCTTGCTGCATATGAGAGAATACACTGGAGAAAAATCTAACGTGATAAAACCTTTTATGTACACTCTTCTCCTTACTATACAAATTTGTTTAAAACAAAATCCAAGACACATAATTTCTAGGTAATCATTTAATTAGTTATGGCTATTGAATAATTAATAAACTGGAAAATAGTATGGCAGAAACTGAGTATAGAACATTATCTAACACCATTTACCAAAATCAAGTCTAAATGGGTGCATGATCTAGGCTTAAGGGATGATACTGTAAGCAATCTTGGAAAGCAAGGAATAGTTTACCTGTCAGATTTGTGGAGAGGGAAAGACTTTATGACCAAACAAGAATTAGAGAACATTATAAAATGCAAAATGGATAATTTTATTTACATTAAATTGAAAAGCTTCTATACAAACAAAGCCAATACAACCAAGATTAAGATGGAGGTGGGAAATTGGGAAAGAATTTTTACAACCTATGTCTCTGATAAAGGATTCATTTCTAAAATATAAAAAAGTGATTTGTCCAGGCTGACCCTATAAATAGCAGGGGTGAGATTTAAGCCCACCATTCTCTATGCTCTATATACCCATGCTTCTGAATGCACCTATCTGCCTCTCCATTAAGTTCTATAGCTTCTCAATAACATCTTATAACTATGCAAAAGTGACTCACCTGCTCACCCCAGATTTTCTTTGAGTTCAAAGCACTGAAAGCTCCTTAAGTAGAATGTTTCTCTCTCTAGTCCTACTCTATGGGGAAAGCAGATCTTCTAGGCTACTTTACACATTTTAATGAATTGAGACCTCTTGCTATCAAGTCTAATCCTCTGAACATACAGTGATAAGGAAGTAAGTTTCAGTAGATTGAGTCATGCATTTCATTTGGGGAGCATAACTACTCTCTCATCTGTGAAATTCTGTGATATTGTAACTTTGATCAAGTCATTATACTCTTCTTTACTTACAGCCTCACAGACCTGTATATGGGTCTTTATAGGATGGCAGAGAGCAAAGCACTCTCTGAAAGACAAAGCATTGCATTCTCATTTATTATTAAAATTTTTAAGCCTGGATAAGTTTATTTTTGAGAGTAGAACTTGCTTTACTCCTGGCCCACCTCTTCTTTGCCGGATCTGTCCCTTGAATAAAGCACTCAGCTTGCCTGTTCCCATAGACTGTGGGAATCACAGTACATTGCAAGTGCAGTGGTATAATAGGTTGTTGTGGGAAGAGCAATGAAATAAATTAAGTTTTGGAAATCAGTGCAAAGTTCAGCTCTCCTGGTTACCTATGGGAACTTGGGTAAATAATTCCTTTCTCTGGGCCCTTTTTATACTTCTCTGAGATAAGATTTTAATGGAAAGAAAGGCACTATATATTAAGTCCCCTCTCTTGGCCTTTCTAGCTCTGAACCTCATGATCTTATCAATCATTTAATGTTCTCACTTAAGAAAAAAAAAACATATGGAGGATACAGAGTGAGCAATACTGGCATCAGTGGATTGAGGATTTCACTTGTTGCATCTTTGTCTTAAACCCAGGCATAGATTTTCATTACCATTTTCCCCCTAAAGAAAATTGAATCTAATTAAGTTGTATGAAATAATTGTACCAGGAGGCTTGGTGGCATATTGAATAGAGCAATGGATTTGGAGTCAACTGTTATCTGGATTCGAATTCTGTCTAAGAGAATTCTGTTTCTTCCTTCCATCCTTCCTTCCTTCCTTCCTTCCTTCTTTCCTTCCTTCCTTCCTTCTTTCTTTCTCTTTCCTGTCTGTATGTCTGGCTAGCTAGCTGGCTGACATTGGATCTATTTTTATATCTGGTGAGATATTTATATATAATGAAGTAAAGATAGATCCATAGATATAAAGATAGATCCATAAATAGATATAGATATATCTGTATCTATGTGTGTGTATAGATAGATAGATAGATAGATAGATAGATAGATAGATAGATAGATAGATACAGAGATGATATCTATGTATGTTTCTATCTGGTTTCTGTATCTCCATCTTTATTTTTCTTTGTTGGAACAGGAGGCCAGTTACCAGACTTTGTGTTAGGTCAGATGACTGAAGGATCACCAAGTTTGTAGATTCCAGGATTGACCAGGTCTTGAGAATAAAAAAGAACAAGAACTCAGCAGCCAGAAAGAAAGTAAAAAAGAGTAGCCAGAAGCCAGATAATGGGATTGATAGAGATCTGCTTCCTGACCTGTTGGTCTACACTATGGTCCATACCTTGGTAGTGCCCCTTTTCTCTTGCAACCAAAACTGTCCCTCTCCACCCTAGAATGGTGGCCCAGAAATGGAAAATTGATGGCAGACATCCAAATAGCACCCATTCCTGATCTCTGTGTGACTGCAGGAGCCTCCTTGAATCACTTTCTAACTAGGTCTTAAACCCCATTATTACCTCTTGCCACTGGGCTGATTCTGGTGCAGAAGCTATCATAGCCTACTGCCCGTGACACTTGCATTGGTCTCCTGGCCATCCCCCTGTATCTGCAGACCCTCTTTCTGTCTTCCTGGTTTACCCTCTCATGGAAAAAACAATTTATTCTTTTTTTAAGTCTGTTGTAGAAGGGATGTATTGGTAAGGCTTGAGAAAAATACTCTATTCTGATTATAGTTATTATTTACTCCATCTTGATTTAGGAGTATACATATATATATATATATATATATATATATACATATATATATATATATATATATATATATATATATATATATTATTCAGTCTGGTAAAAACCATCAGGGTTTTACTGAAGTATGTATGTAAGACCTGAATACACTGTCTCTGGCTCAGAGTACCATCTTGCTGATACTGCTTGCTGAACACTTAGAAACAAAAAGGTCAATATTTACAAAATGTCAATATTTCTTCATCAAGATAAAGTCTTTCCAAAGTGCCCTTGGTATTTTTGTTGTTGTTGTTATGGTGACTTTATTTTTTTCTCCCCTTTTTTCCACATTAAATTTATTTACTTTTAGTTTACAGCATTCATTTTCATGATCCCTTGAGTTCCAAATTTTCCCCTCTCCTCCTCCCCCTTCCAACCCATGGTGGCATACAATCTGATATAGGTTCTGTAAGGAATTGGAAATCAAGGGGAATCTCATCAATCAGGGAATGGCTAAAAAGTTGTGTTATATGAATGTAATGGAATACTATTGTGCTATAAAAATGAGGAGCAGATAAACTTCATCATAGCCTGGAGAGACTTATATAAACTGACACTCATTTTCTTTTTGAACTGGTTTATTAAGACAATTAATGAAATGAATGATGAAAATGTAGTTTACCTAGATTTTAGAAAATATTTTACTAAAAAGGTATAATAGTATTCTTGCCTTGAAGATGGAGAAATGTGAATTATATTATCACATTCTTTTCTACTTAGAACTATATGAAAACCAAATTCAAAGACTACTTGTTTATGATTGAATATTAACCTGATATCAGTATCAAGTTGCACATATCAGATGTCTGTGCTTGACTTTCTTCTGCTTAACATTTTTTATCAGTTACTTGAATCAATGCATAATGATATGATCACAAATTTTGAAAATGATTTAAAGATGGGAGAGGAATGTGACACAGAATATAAGAGCAACAGAATCCCAAGAAATCTAATCAGACATGAAAATTGGGTTACAAAGAAAACAGAACAATGAAATTCACTTGGAAATAGTATAAACTGTTATTTTTAATACAAAGAAATTTACTTTCAAGTAACAGGTGATGAAGAAATGAATAAACATCATCTTGTTCTGGAAAAAAATTTAGGATATTATTTTACCTAAATTTCAATATACCAGTAATACCAAATGATACCCAACAAAGTTTATATCATTATGGACTCTATTAAGAGACTGGCTACAAGAAAAAGGAAATGAGGGAATGATAGTATCAATGCATCCTTTCCTAGCACTAACTTATACAGAGTTCTAGGTTGTGTTCTGGGATCCATAATTCATGGAGGTTTTTGAATAGTTGGTGAGTGTCCAGAGGAGAGCATTCAAGATCGTGGTAGTCTTAAGTTTAAGCCCTATGGGGTAAGTTGAAAGAATTTGACACACATAATTTGGAGAAGTATCAGGGAAATATATTCTATACTGTTGTGTTTTTTTTAACATGGAAATTTGTTATTTCAAAGAAGGATTAGATTTGTTTTTAGACCATGGTGAGTAAAAGCAAGAAGAATGGGTGGAAAATTAAAAAAAAAAAACATTTTAGTTGAAATGCCAGGAGAAAAACAACAATTTGTTAATAATAAAAATGCAGCTGTCCCTTCCCTGTTTTAAGGTTTAGGGTTATGGAGCCCTTTTATCTGGAAAATCTGTGTAAAATTTTTGGCCCTCCCTTTTTACCAGAGAAGAAGTCTGAATTATTAAAGTATTAGAACGTAAAATGTGTTGATATTATATAACATTATACAAATATTTTATGCATTTTTTCTAAACTATTTTTTATGTTTTCTGCTGGCTTTTATGTTACCAGCATCTTCCACAAAACTCCCTCCAAATTCCCATTTAATTTCCTATCCTGAACTGCTATATACCAAAACTGTGATGGGGAAAGTCATGATGTGGAAGGAAGGGATAAACTTATTCAATTTGGAAAGAGCTCCCTAAAGACTGATGGACTCCCCATTCTTGAAGATCATAAAGCAAAGTTTGGGAAAATCACTATTTTGCTCTACAACATAGGTTGAACTAGATGACTGCTGATGTCCCTTTCAAATTTGAAATTCTATCAGTCTTTCAATCTAGAAAAAGTAAAGAACATAGATATGTGAATTATAAAGTATAAAAATGTCAATCTGTGGCCATGGATGAGTTATTCATATGTAAAGATATGGACCAGTCAGTTTTCATTGAGGTAGACTAGTCAATAAAGATATAACTAAATGGTCTTGTTCTTTGTGGATGATGAATGTGAAGGAGCTGAGATTTAGAAGAATGGATGAGCACTATGCTAAAATATTGAAGAAGATAGAAAGGCTAACCCCGAGGTTTGAATATGTCAGCAATGGTGTTGAAAAAAAAATTGGTAATTGAAATGGATTAAACTGGGTAAGGTATTTGAGGAATTATCATACCAAAAATATTATGGAAGAGACTGTATTTCCCCTTCCTTCTATCTACGTGAGTTTAAAACAGTAGAATAAATAATGAACTCTCAAGGAGATTGTTTTAAAGGCATTAATGTCATTGTCTTTCTGTTAAAGTAGGATGTGCTTGAAAATTGAATGGAAATATTTGATGATGAAAAATAAAAGTGATAACATAGAGAAAGGCACAGAAAAAATGGGTACATCAAGTATTTATAGGTTTCCCAGTTTTAAAGATGACAAATACTATGGATGACTCATAAAATAGTTGAATGTGATTTCTACAGTATAATTTTTGGGGTGATTTATTTTTTTAAAAGAGGAGATAATATAATGGAAAAACAAATTCATTACTCATGAAAAAAAGTTTTCCAATAAAAGTTATTGTGGTTATGTGTTATTAATATAAATCATAATTGTTAAATGAAAGTCAAAATGTAAACTTAGGCAAAAAGAAGAAGCATAATTCTGAGAAAGAGATTATGGCTTAGCAATAGAGGACCTGAAATCAAATCTCCACTTGCTGTTTTCTTCATTTATGGCTTCAATTTATAAGCAAAGCAATGATCTGCCTAAAATTTCCCACCCTGTTTGATCCAGAGTAACCATTGATGGGCACATCAACCAAGAAAAGGAATTACAGAAAGAAAGAATCTATACAGAGCAGAATATTCATAGCAAGAGTAATTGTTGTATCAATCAAGACGGTATACTTTCGATGTCTATCAGTTTAGGAATGACTGAAAAATTGTTATGAAAATAAAATGATAAGGGAATTGATAAAAATGAAGATTTTGAGATGTGGGAAGATTTATATAAGCTAATAGAGAAGAAAACAAGCAGAACCAGGAAAATAGTATACAAAATAATGATAATAATGCAAATTGAAATAATAATAACAATCTAAAAATAATAATGTGGAATTATAATGAATAATTTTAGCTGAATGGAACAGATAGGGAAATTTATTTATTAGACTTATTTTCCTTAACTTTTGTGAGATTTTAAGTATGGATTATAAGTAAGACTTGGCCATTTGTTGTTTTTTTTATTTTTTAATTTTTTTTATTTGCTTGTTTCTTTTCATTTCCTACCAGCTAAACTTATTTGGGCTTCTTTGGAACTCTCCATCACACTTTCTTCCACAGGAAGCTCGTCATTGAGAAATCTTGTTAACCTACAAGATTGATTTGTCTGTTACTCACATTTCATCCATTCCCTCTGTCCCTCTAGTTGGACAATTTAATTGGAAAGCATGGACATGGTTTGCAGGGGTTTTATTTAAATAAAGGACTCAATACGATTATTGTCCACATTTCCTACCAGCTACATTATTTTTGGAATACTTTGGAAATATTTATCATGTCCCTTCTTATCATCCAAAATTCACATTTCAGCTTCCTTTTGTGTGTTTTCTTCCTTATTTGATTTTAAACTTCTTGAAGGTAGGAAGTGTCTTTGTTTTTGTTTGTATTTTTATCCTCAGCACTTAGCACAGTGAATGTTTATTGATTCTCTTTTTTTTTTTCATTTCTTTCTTTTCCTCTCTCCCCCTCAAAAAAAAAATCAAAATTTCACCAGAGGAAGAAG
Source organism: Gymnobelideus leadbeateri (assembly GCA_011680675.1). Taxonomy (NCBI): domain Eukaryota; kingdom Metazoa; phylum Chordata; class Mammalia; order Diprotodontia; family Petauridae; genus Gymnobelideus; species Gymnobelideus leadbeateri. The sequence continues at coordinate 59,469 of WOXC01005513.1, read as the reverse complement.
ACATGGCTATATACTGAAATATAAATTACATCATGTCAAAAATCACCATTAAAACTTCAAAAGATAAAATATAATAGCTGAAAATTTAAATTTAGGGTCAGAATGATAAGTGGATATTTAAGAACTTGACTATCATATTTAACTAGCAGAAACACCCAGTAGCCTCAATTTTATATATGTCATAGGCACTAGAGTATCTCAATCAGAATAATTCAAATATTTTTTCTCCCTCTATCCTTTTATTCTGAGGGGCAAGATAGGTCTTTAACACTAGATCATCAACTATTATGTCATTTGCTTTTGAATATAACAAAGATGAAGCTGATATCATGCTAGAATACAAAGAGGTATCCCAAGGATTTAGGATCATTAGGTGAGAATGATTATGTTTGTGAAGGTGTACTGGTAATTGAATTAGAAGTTTCTTTTTATAGGATGTATGAGACAAATGGATATGAATGCAGTATCTCTAAATTTGTCTGTTTCCAATTTTTACACATTTATATAATAATTTTCTTATTGTCACAATGAAATCCTTGTTCCTTAGGCTATATATCATTGGGTTACACAATGGGGTCAAAGTGGTGTAGAAGAGAGAGTGAATTTTGTCTGTTCCTGCTGAGTGACTGGATTTGGGTTGCAAATACACAGTGATGCCAGAACCAAAGAATAGGCCCACTACCATGAGATGAGAAGAACAAGTAGAGAAAGCTTTAGATTTTCCCATTGCTGATGGCAGCTTCAAGATAGTGACAATGATTTTGATGTAGGACCCACATATCAACAGAAAGGGGAGAATGCCAAAAAGCAGAACATCTGCATAGATAAAGATCTCACTCATAGAAGTAGCTCCACAGGCCACCTGTAATATTGGGTAGATGTCACAGAAAATGTGATTGAGTTTGGTAGAACCACAGAAGGGTAGAGAAAATATCTGATATGTTTGTCCTAACACAACTGGTGTCCCAATGATCCAGGACCCAATAACCAGCTGAACACAAATCTTGTGGTTCATGATAAACAAATAGTAGAGAGGCTTACAAATTGCCACATAGCGGTCATATGCCATCGCAGCAAGGAGGAAGCATTCACTGCCTCCTAGACCTAGAATTAAACAGACTTGTGCAGCACACACCAGCAAAGAAATATTTCTCTTCTGGGTCCAGAGGTTCATTAGCATTCTGGGGAGAGTGACTGATGTGTAACAAATTTCTAAGAAGGAAAAGTTTCCAAGGAAATAATACATTGGTGTTTGGAAAACTGGATCAACTTTCGTAATTATAATGATAAGTGCATTTCCTATGATAATACTCCTGTAGATAACTAAGAAAATCCCAAAAAGGAGGCCTTGGAATTTGGGAATATCAGAAAATCCCAGGAGAGTGAATTCATTCACATCTGTGACATTTATTCCTTCCATTTCAGAATAGATGGACAACTTTCTGCCTTTGGGATTTAGTATTCCCCTCTGTAAAATAAGCAGATTGGATTAAGTAATCCATAATGTTCCATTTAGACCTGACTTTTTGTATTCTATACAATGGCATTTTGATCTACATAGTCATAACTTTCAGCTCACTTCAGTTCTTTTTTTCTTCAAATTTAAGTTTGATTGAATGTTTTATATTATATTTCTAATAGAGACAGCTGGGTGACTCAGTGAATAGAGTGTTTGGCCTGAAGTCAGAAAGATGTAAGTTCATACGAGGCCTCAGATACTAGCTGTGTGACCCTGGGCAAGACATTTAACCTCTGTTTGCCTTAATCCACTAGAGAAGAAAATGACAAACCATTCCAGCATCTTTGCCAAGAAAACCTGAAATGGGGTTATGAAGAGTTGGACATGCCTGAAAATGACTGAATAATAACAATATGTTCCTAAGATCTATTGCAAAAGCAATTATTCTTTATTCTATGTTACAAGGTCACTTCCCATATAAAGTTCAATAACTCTATAATTGTGATGTATTCAAACTGAGCTCCCCAGTAGACATTAACTGACACTGAAGAAAAATTGACTAAATTTCAAAAGAACCAAGAGAAATAAAATTTCATCTTGAACATGTATCTTCTCAAAAAAATAACAGCAAAAATAGGAACTATAATTCTTTATGTAGGTGATAAATATTTTTGAGGGAATGAAATAAAAATGTATCTCTTAATTATTTTCTGATCATAGAGCCCTGAGGTCTTCAACTCTTCAAACTTTGCTGAACCTTTTTTTTTTTCAGTTCCCAGAGAGTAGTAAAGAGAACCAGCTTCCCCAGATTCTCTTCTTCACAAAACCCTACTCTTCCTCTAAATCCTCAATCAAATTGAGCTTGCTTAATACATCTTTTCCTAACCCCTCATTTATAAAAATTATGTTCACTCACTAAATGACTAGAAGAATAATTTTCTATGTATATTTTTCTAACATTAGTTATCTTGTTATACAAATTACAACTTATCGATACATTTATATTTATACCCATTTAGTATGGGTGTCATCTCATCCACAAAAGACAACCAACCACAAAACCATTGTATTTTGAGAAATTTATAACAGGAAACTTTTTCCCCATACATCAAGCCATAATCCCTCCCTTGTAAAAATATTTATTTTATTATTCTTATTTATATTCAAGAATAATAATGTAATCTCCATCCACATTTCAATCCTTTGAATATTGAAAGAATTATATTGTAGCTCTAAATTATTTAATGACTTTTTAGTGTTCATTAAATTGTATATAACCCTTTACTAGGCAACAAATTCTTTTAAAAATCTCCCCTTCTCTTAACTTCATTGGCTTATTGCATATTACTTCCTCATCATAAAACTATGTTATGGTCCTTTTTCTTGCTCCTTCTTGCAAATCCTTCTGCAAATTCTTCATCCGTCTTTTATGCTTTTGCATGTTTTCCCCCTTGAGTAAAATACAATGCATTTTCACTTCCCTCCTCCGATGATGACTTAACATCATTAAAAAAAAAAAATGAATCCCAAATAGTACCAGCATATTTTCTTGATATTTTAATGTATTTAACTCCTCACCTTTCCATGGATATATGCATCTTCTATACCAATCAACATATATTAAGCATTGATTATGTGCCATGTATTGTATTAAGGTCTGAATATACAAAAAGAAACAAAAGATAGCCATTGTCCTCAAGGATTTTGCAGTCTGATTGGGGAAAGAACATGCAGATAAATTTTTCCAGACAAGCCACAGAAAAGCCAAATGAGAAACAATTAACAAAGGGAAGGCACTGGAATTAAAATGGGTTGAAAACTTTATAAACATCTAGATTTTAGCTGAGACATAAAGTAAAGACATAAAGGTGGAGTAGGGAAGAGAAATAACATTCCAGGCATGGCAGACAGCCAGAGAAAATGGCCAGAGCCAAGCTTAGGGTGTTAGTGTCACAATATCAATGAGTATATGGTGGGAAGTAATGTGTAAGAAGCCTGGAGAAACAGGGTTTTTTATATAACCCCTGTGAAATGGAAGTTATCTGAGCATAAGGATTTTTAGAATTTGTGTTTCTAAAATACTTAACTTAGGTATTTGCATGTAATATATGTTTAATAAAGGCTTTTTGGATTGAATTAAATAAAGGCTTTTTGGATTGAATTATTTCTCCAAGCTGAGTATTTTTAATTCCTTCAACCAGTCACAGTACTATACAAAATTAACCCAGCATCTTTCTCTGTCCTTCTTTTCTTGCTCTAAATTCTTTCTAGCTTAATAACATTCTTTTTTTATTAGTGTATTGAAAACCAAACATAGGATTCTCTATGTGGTCTGCTCAGGGCCATTGTTCTCATTCCCTTAGTATTGTACATTATGTATATTTTAAATCATAGTAACATATTATCATCAGGCTTTGCCTCCAACTTGCATTTTGGAAATTTGTCTTGTTTTGTTTTTGTAAGATAAGTTTAAGATATCACATTTATCTTTAATATATTTCATATCATTTAATTTGAACAAATGGTCTTGCCTGTGAAATTCTTTTGAATGCTCTGTCCTTAGGATACCCCCTTGCCATGGGCTTTATGTCATTTTCTACTTGACTAAGGAAATTTGACTAAGCAAGATTTTCATCAATGATGATTTTAACATTTTCTAGAATTATAGCATTCATTCAAGTTTGATGAGATATGATTTGTCCAACAAATCATCTTCCCTTATTTATAAATCTGGAAAATGTTTGCTACGGTCCAATTATTTTGGATATTTGATCTATTTATCCACTCCTAAACCTTTCTCTGACTTTCAGTCTTACATTTCTAATTTAATATTTGGATTTTTTTTTGGTGTCTCAAACTAGACACCAAAATTATATAATTATAATTATAAACTGAACTCATTATTTTATCCTCCAAAACTCTCCCCTCTTCTCAAGTCCAGCAATATTTTTGAGGGCACAATCATCCTCTTCCCAGTCAACCATACTCACAAACATAGATGCTGTCCTTCCCTTCACATTATTATTTACATTCCCTTATATACAAAATTTTGTCACGTCTTACCAATTCTATCTCTTTCGCTTATGGGTCCTTCCATCCTCTGACATTCCCACCACCCTGGTACATAGTCTTTTCAAGTAACACTAGGATTATTGCATGAAAAGATAGCCCTCTAGTCTGAGAAATTGAACTGATACAGTAAATTCTTCATACTTACCTTCACCAGGTGGGATAAACTCATTCATCTGTTTCTTTCTTGCCTTGATGGATAAACTAAATATAACCAATGCATTTGATAATGGACATTTCCACAGTGACTTATTGTTAGCAAGGCTCATTATGTACATTATCTCATTTGATGTACATAACAGAACAGGGAGGAAAATGTTTCAGGCAAATAATAATCATCTCCATTTTACATATGTGGAAACTGATGTACATACTTATTAAATAGCTTGTCTCAGGTAATGCTTTTTTGAAGTATTAGACTTGAAGTTTCAACCACAATTTCTTTTAATTCAGAATAAATACTCTTACCACTACCCTGTGATACTTTTCTATTAAGTAAGAAGTATTCCTATCTCAAGCACCTAACTACATGACAGGCAACAACCTCTCCTGCAAAATAATCTTTGAGTTAGGACCACAAGAGATGATTAAATAGAAAGGATCACTGTCCTGAATTACTCTGTGGGGACAGCTCTTCTCCCAGGCCACATTCACTTATTTTAATGAGAAGTGTGATTTTCTGATTCCAGGTCCAGGATTCTAAACACACTCTAAGGAGTCCATTTGAGAAGCTAAAATGTGCTGCAAGGGTATAAAATAAGATGATCATTGACATATTTTGGTTCTGCTACTTCTTTTCTGTTTAGCATTAAGCCAGTCATTGTACTCCCCTCTGGCTCAATTTCTACTTCTGTAAAATGGTAATGATGATATCTGTATTCCCTTTCCTGAGCTAATTTTGTTAGGATATTAAGTTAGTATGTATAAGTTAGGCAGGTGAGAAGGTTATAAGTTATAAGAGACATAATGTATAGCTTCTGATTTCTTATTTTGCTACTGTTTTCTCTGTCAAAGACAATTAGCTTTTGGGAAACAACAACAACCACAATAAAAAAACAGAGATGATCCAGAAGTACAAATAAGGAAGGGGGGAAGAAAGAAAGAGAAAGGAAAGTGAATATCCATCACTTGCAGGATTACTAGCAAATTGTGGCATATGAATATTTTGGAATATTAGTGCCAATTTTTAGGAAAGATGACATAGGACGTCAATGAATGTACATCCAAGGATGTATACATTAATAATGAAACCAGGGTAGAGAGACTTGCATGAAATAATCCAAAGTAAGGAATGAAGAATCATGAGAACAGTATGTAAAACAGTTACAATAAATTACACTCCATAAACTAATAAAGGTGAGACCAAAAAAAAATTAACCTGAAAAATCATAGTTGTAATGGAAATGCAAATTTAAAGATCTTCCCTGCCCCTAGCTTAAGTGCACCTGGAACCTGTGGTGGGAGGCTTGTTTTTCAGGAAAGCCCACACCTTGATACTTTGTGATTGGGCAGTGGGTCCAAGAGGTTGTTACATTCTCTGAGCCAGGAGAAGGCTATATAAACCCTGAGGAGAGGCTTTGCTTTGGGGCTCACTTTGAGAAATGTTGTGTGATTTGACCAGATGAGAGTCTGGGCAGCTGTTGAGAGCCCCCTGGCTTTGAAAACCCAGATGTTGACGTTTCCCTCTCTGGTAACTGTGATTTTGATATTGATAATGGTTGGACAGTTGGAAGCCTGTCTGTTTGATCTGTCTGTATACCTTGAAGTTTGGGGTGCTGACCTTTTCCCCCTGAACTAAGTTATATGTTTGTTTGATTAAAGTAAGCTTGTTAACTGATTTTGAGTTGCTTTCCTTTGAAAAGCAGATCTAAGAACCTATATTGGCAGCTACCCTGGGGATGTTGGGGTGCTTGCTGCTACAATAGTTCTGGTAATCACCTCATTATGTATAACTTCCCTGTAATAAAAAATTAATAAAGTATATGATCAGGTCACTTGAAATTTACTATTAGCAATATACATCAGTTTCATGATGGCATGCTGCCACAAGTTCTGGATAATGGACAATGCTATCATGCTTTCCCACTCACCAATGAAATGAAGTAGGGTTGTGTGCTTTCTACCATACTTTTTAGCATAATATTTTCAGCCATGTTGTTAAATGCTTTCAGTGAAGATGAACAGAGCCTCAAGGTCAATTACTGTACTGATGGTAAATTCTTGAACTTGAAAAGTCTACCAGTCAAGACCAAAGTGGAGAGAGTGTGGTTGCATTATTTTCTGTTTGCAGATGATTGTGCACTCAGTGACACCTCTGAAGCTGAGATGTAACAATTCTCTTCTGCTTGTGGTAATTTTGACCTAATAATTAACACCAAGAAAACACAAGTGTTTCATCAGCCACCACACCATCCATCCATGGAGCCATCAATTACAGCAAATGGAGAAGTTTTGAATGCTGTGGCTAAGTTCATTTATCTTGGAAGTGTGCTTTCCAAGGATGTATACATTAATAATGAAGTTGATACACACATTGCAGAGCTAGCTCAGTGTTTGGGAGATTCTAAAGGAAAGTATGGGAGAGAATAGGCATTAGACTGTATGCCTGTGAAGCCTGGACAGTCTACCAGTGCCATGCCAGGAAAATGAATTGATTCCATTACAATTGTCTCAGGAAGTTTCTGAAGATTACCTGGCAGGATAAGGTACCAGACATGGAGGTCCTTACTCGAACTAAACTGCCAAGCATTCAAACTCTGCTTCAGAGAGTGCAACTCCGATCTGTTGGCCACATTCTTCAAATGAAAAACATACACTTGCCAAAAATGACTTTTATGGAGAACTCACATAGGGCAACTGTTCAAATAGTGGTCAGAAGAAGCAATACAAAGACACTCTAAAGATCTCTCTCAGGAGCTTTGGAATTGATTGTGTAAAATGGGAGACACTGACACAGGACTGCTCAGCATGGCATGCACACATAAGAGAGGCTGATGTGCTCTATGAGCAAAGCACAATTGAAACAGTTCAAAGGAAATGCAGGATGGGTAAATTTAGACTATCCACCTCAAATGTTCACATGGACTATTTGTGCATAGCCTGTAGTAGGTCATTCTGAGTTCATATTGGTCTGATCAGCTACAGTTGGACACATTGACACTTGATTCTAGCAAAGTCATGTCATTTTGTTCCTCTTCAAAAATAAAGGACAACAACTAACCAGTATCAAAGACAATTCATGGATAGATGTTAAATGCTAACAATCCAAAGCAAAAATTGAAGATTCTTCTTGACAATCTTTTTTTTAATAACCAATGAATTTTGTTTATTTTTTTACTTAGTTAACAAAAAAATAACCAACTTTAAATTCAAATGAACAAAATGTCTTTTTAAGTTGGATTAATTTACAACTAAATTTTCAACTTAAAATATTAGCCCTTCTGTATAGGATGAAGGAGGTCAATACATTTCAGTTTAAACAGAAGATTTATGCAGTTAATATATTTTCCTACACTTGGTGGCATAAAAATATGTAGATTATATAACAACTAATGAGACAACCCCCCCATCTCAGAGTTATGCAAAGAAGGTTCAAAAAATGACCTGAAAGTCCATTTCCAAGGTCACTCTTGAATTCCTTCACTAGTTATTTGGAAATCTGCGTGACAGATACTTTGACATGGAAAGTGCCACTTTTCACTAACTAGTTCCTTTGGAAACAGAATGATATAAAAAACATTAGCTACCTGCTGGTAGAATTATGGATTGTATGAAATGAAAAAAAAAAAAAAAACTAGGGCCTGGTTCTATCCTGTAATGCCATGCACAAGCAGCTTCCCAGAAGAATGCTACTGTGAACAGCTTTTAAGGTTCTGATTACACCATATGGTGATCACTCTATTCCATAACAAATCAAAGCAAAACTTTCACAGAGAATCACAATATAATATTCACAACATAGTCTCAAAGTAAAATAGTAACTCTTAAGTTAATTCAATTAGTCACTTATCATTAGTCTCAAAGTACATAGTCAAAGCTTTCCACTCTTGGGGCAAAGTCTTGATTAACTCAATCAGTCACTTATTCAGCAATCAATTACCAAGTATCATACACAAAACCCTACTTGTTCATCAATCACTAATTTCATACACAAAACCCTCCACCTGTTAGGTCACTAGTAAACTTTAATTCCATAATTACTCAGTATCCAAAGAGAGGTCTTTTCATCTTGACTTGTAGCCTGTTCTCAGATTCCCTGGATCCCCTTCCATGGTCCCAGATTCTACCTGGATTCACCAGACTGTCACCTGGATTCAATGGCAGGCAGTTCCCAGTTCCTTGACCAGCTCTCTGGGCAGATCCTGTTCCACCCTGATGTTCACAGGATCTGGTCCATGTCAGATCCCTCACCATTTCCACTCCAGGGAATTCAAGACTCAACCAAGCCATGCTTCCTCATTCACCTGGGCTCCTGGTTCCTGGCTCAGGGCTCTGGGCTCCTGGGATCCTGTTCAGGAGAAGCTCCACCACCATAAATTCTCAGGACTTCGTTCTCCATTCTCTGTTCTTTAGCTGCTCTGCCACCAGATCCTGGTCTCAAGGAAATTCTGACTGTGCCTCTCTGGGGCTTTTCTTATATACACAGCATTAGCTTCCTCTTACAGCTAATCCCTTCCTGTTATATCAGTAACAGGAGGCTTAATCCCTTACAAAGTGTTAAGTACCTGCTACTTTTGCCAACACAAAGGGATCTTCAAATTCAAATTACATTACCTTTACAATCCTCACTGAGGCCCAGACTTTAGTAACTTAGCTAAGGTAACAAAACTGCATGTAATTTAGGGGTAAAGAGGAAAGAAATTAAATGCTGTAATTTTCAAATACAAACCACCAAAACTTAATATTAATCCCCTAAACAATGCCTATTCCTTCTTGTGATTTTTTTTAGTTGATATTATTACTTCAAACTACCTAATTTTTTTTTTTTTTACTTGTATCTTGTGTCCAAAGAGCCAGACAATGCCACATTTTAGTTTAAGGATTATGGAAGGCTCAGAAGAAAATAAATATCCCAAAGTTCAAATAAAATTAGATTATTCAAAATTCAGGTGGGGGGACCTGAAATTTTGCAAAACATATGATGATTTTTTTAAAAATCACATTTCATTAAGGTTAAAGATCTGCTTGTCAATCATGATGTTAGTCTAATATATTTAGCCAGTTGTCAGTTTGTAATTTCACTTTTACAGGAGAGACAACTTCTTAATATTAGTGTTTGAAACGTAGAATGATTTTGTTCTTTAATGATACAATAGAACTGTTGTATTCATGCCAGGAATGATAACAGATATCCACTGGATTTGAGATGGTGAAAATTATGCCAATTTCAAAGGCAGATAGGAATAAAACAGAAAGTAGCTCCCTGAATAAATTGTTAAACTAGTGTATAGAAAATATCGATGGGTAATTTTATCTCATTTCTTCATGACTCCATTTATTTAGAAAATAATTTTTTCATTGCCTCAATGACATCCTTATTCCTAAGACTGTAAATCAGGGGGTTACACATGGGACTTACAATGGTATAGAAAAGAAAGCATTTTTTCTATTCCTGCTGCATACCTGGTCTTGGGTTGTACATATGCAATAATACCAGATCCATAAAATAACCCTACAACCATGAGGTGGGAGGAGCAAGTAGAGAAGGCTTTAGATCTTCCTACTGCAGATGGAAGCTTTTGGATTGTAATGAAGATTCTGACATAGGAGTAAAGTATCAACAGAAAGGGAATAAAACCAAATAAAACAACCACTCCATAGAGCAAGACTTCATTCCAAGATGTGTCCCCACAGGCTAGCTTCATTAATGGTGGCATGTCACAGAAAATGTGATTAAGTATATTAGAATTACAGAAGGGTAATGAGAAGACATGGAATGTCTGCCCTATCAGGATGGGCACCCCTGTGATCCAGGAGGCTATCAGTAGCTGGACATACACCTTGTAGTTCATAATAAGAGTATAATAGAGTGGCTTACAGATGGCCACATAACGGTCATATGCCATCACAGCCAGAAGAAGACTCTCAGTAACTACCAAAAGAAGAAAGAAACAAAGTTGAGCAGCACAGGCCAGCAAAGAAATATTTTTGTTATGAGTCCAAAGGTCTGAAAGCATTCTAGGAAGAGTGACTGATGTGTAGCAGATTTCCAAGAAGGCAAAATTTCCAAGGAAAAAATACATGGGGGTTTGTAGAGCTGCATCAGTTTTTGTAATTACAATAATGAGGCCATTTCCAATAAGGACATTTATGTAAATGTATAAGAAAATACCAAACAGAATACCTTGGAGATTGGGTAAGTCAGAGAATCCCAAAAGAATAAATTCCTTCACATGGCTGAGATTTGCCTCTGCCATTCCATGGATTTCTTCTCTGGAAATACTTAATTCATTACAGGCATTTTACTTCTGTAAAGACTGTCTCCTCCTCTGTAAAATGAAGATGTTCAGTTATGTTACTCATAAGTTATTTTTTTCTATCTTATGGTTTATGTTTTAAACACCTAACCATCTCTGACAGTCTGGCCTAGGTCACGTTCGACTATGATGTTCTATGGGGTAGACTCTAAACTCCTACCCAACTTTAACATTTCGTGTTCTTAGTTTTAAGTTTCATGATTAATTTCAATGATACATAATCTGTACTATAACTTCACTTTAAAGTAAAAATTTAGCGACTATGATTGGAGAACATTAGCTTAATGGAGCTAAAAACCAGACATAATAAGATTGACAACTAGCCCAAACTTAAAAAAAAAATTTGAACCAAAGTGAAATAACATGTATACTGCTTATCCATTTAAAAAATACAATCTGTTAAGAGTATCAAGAGTTGGTGTTGGTCAGTCATTTTCAGTCATGTCCGACCCTTTTTACTACAGTTGGGGTTTTCTTGGCAAAGATTAGAGTGGTTTCCTTCTCTAGTAGTTTCAGTTTATTCATTTTGGACTTGCTCAGGGTCATACAGCTAGGAAGTATCTGAGGTTAGAATTAAACTGAGATTATCCTGAATCCCAGACCCAGGGCTCTATACAGTGAGCCACTGTCTCTTTTTGTAAAGAGTAGCTCTGGATAAATTGGTTAAGTAATTACAGTTATGTTTAGGGACATGACTCCCTCATGATCCAGGAAAATCTGTTTAAATTTTTTTTTATCTTCCCTTTGTACCAGAGAAGAAGTCTGATTTTTCTTTTTTCTTTAGTGTTTTTTTTTTTTTGTAGTACCTTATTGTAAAATTTGGGTTAATATTATATAATGCTATATGTATATATTTATGCATGTATGCATTTCTAAACATTTTCTGTGTTATCTGCTGGCCTTCATGTGCTGTCTGTGACTTTTGCAAAACTCCCCCAAAATTCCCATATAATTTCTTATTCTGTCTTGTTATATAAAAACTGTGATGAGAAGAATTGCAATGAAAAAAGGATAGTTGTACTTGGCTGATTAGCCATTACCTTTATAAGCTTTGGGCTTTTCAACTTTTTGTTATAGGATGATGGGATTTCTGGCTGGACAAATTTCCCTACTGTTCTCAGCTTCTCAAAATTCTGTCTTTCTCACTTCACATATCCTCTTTACAGTTCCTTTCCTCAATCAACACAGCTTAAATTAGTCTCTCCATTGCTTTAATACCTAGAGTGCAAGTTTTGATTCCACACATTTAGAATTTAATTACTAATTACTTTTGTCATTAGTTATCACATAACACAAAAATACTTCACACACACACATGCATGCACACACACATGTTCACACACATTCAAGAAGCTTGAAGGTTTATAAAATACTTTTAAAATTACCTTTGTAAAATCTAGTTAAATTGTATCTACAATATCTTCCTAATATCAATTTAATATATGTTTAAAGAAGGAAATTAAGTTGTCTTACAACCTTGTTTTGATGAAGTCATGCTGAATCTTTGCAACCAAATTTTCCTTTTCTAAATATTTACAATTCACTGTTTGCTAAGTGTTTATTTTATGTTGTTTTATAGAGAGTTATCAGGAATCCAAGTCAAATACTTGTGCCCATATTTCAAAGAATTAATTTTCTTTATGCTTTCTTTCTTTATCTTTCTTTATGTTCAGGACAATATTTACCCTTCTCCAACCATGGTATATCATTCTCATTTTCTCAATGATTATAAAACCCCATCAGCAAGCAAACATGACAGCAATTTCCCAAATTCCAGTGGATATAGTTCACCAGTTCTAATTCACTTGAACCCAAGAAGAGCAAAATATTTTCCTTATTTTCATCTTTACTTAAAATAAATATCAACATATTATTTGCATAAATATTTTTCTTTTACAGTTCATATACAATTATATTTGGCAGAGAAAACAGAAGTAAAATATGAATTGTCTGCCAACTCTGTCATTATATTGATCAATTCCTCACCTTAAATGAGTCTTATCCCGTCCTTGATTTTTACTTTTGCCCAGTAGAGCTGAAAAAGAAAACATAAATAAAAACTAAACAAAAAGAAGAACAAACAAAAAATCAGTAGAAAGCTAGAACTTAACTCAATAATATATGGGTTTGGGGCTGCTGGGTGGCACAGTGAATAGAGCACTGACCCTGGAGTCAGGAGGACCTGAGTTCAAATTCAGCCTCAGACACAACACAAAAACTAGCCGAGTGACCTTGGACAAGTCACTTGACCCCAATTGCTTGGCTTTCCCCCTCCAAAAAGCATATATATATAAATATATATATATATATATATATATATATATATATGGGTTCATATCCTGCCTCTTCCATTTACTTGATATATGACTCTGTGTAAGGTATTTTAATTTTCTTATCCTGTCTCTTTATGTTATATATATAATTAATAATAATTATTATATAATAATTAATAATACATTAATATATAAAATAATATAATAAATATATAATAATAAAATAAATATTGTAATATATATAAAACATCTACCTCACACACTTTATTAAGATTTATTTGTTGTTTTTATTTGGCAAAAAGAGACATATTCTTATTTCACGCATCTTGATTTGTTTGAGATTGGGATTTGGATCACCTATTTCCTCAAACAGAGCAAATATATGCAGGATGTCAGTCAGAAATAAAAGTCCAGGGGTGGCTAGGTGGTACAGTGAATACAGCACTGGCCCTGGATTCAGGAGAACCTGAGTTCAAATACAGCCTCAGACACTTAACACAAAAACTAGCCATGTGACCCTGGGAAAGTCACTTAACCCCAACTGCCCTCCCAAAAACCAAAAAATAAAATAAAATAAAAGTACAGCATGCAGTGTAAGATTTATAGTAGGTTTTTTTTTTAATTCAAAATTTGGAACCCACATAAAAATAGTTTCTGAAATATGAATGTAAATACCATGCTTTGATTAAACAAAAAAGGGAATATGAGAAGCTCAAAAAGACTTGAGCATGGTGATGCCAATTTAAGGAGACAGAAAACAGTCAAGCTTATTATAACCATTCATTGTATTGAAGACTATAAAACACATTTAACATACTTCACATTCTCAGTAGAGAGGTAGAAGGTGTGTTGTATATAATATTACTTTTTCATCAATTTTGCTTAATTTTTTTTACTTTGCTACAACAAAAGTTTTGATCAAATCAGACATAGCAGGAAAATTATTTCTGGAATCGTTTGTGAAAGACATCTATAATGTTAAAATAATCATAATTCCCATGAAAATTCCCACATAAAATTAATTGTATGGATTTTTTTAGATGATAGAAGTTGTACATATTCAGGAAGTGTGTGTGTGTGTGTGTGTGTGTGTGTGTGTGTGTTTGCTCAACTTTATTAGCAGAGGTCAACATGGAAGGAGAATTCATGTCCAAGGCATTTCTCTACCCCTTTTGTGATAATTTTCAAAGGAAATCAATTTCAATGACAATGAATTTTACCTGGAGACACTAAGCCATAAGAAAAAAACTTTGGATTTATTTCCTAATAGTTTTCTTTTTTTTTTTTTTGGCATCTGAATAGAGGTGGTCCTTACTCTTAAATCTTTCATGTCTTATCCTATCTTCCTGACTGTATCTTCAGCAAGCTTGTGATATTCCCACTGAAATATTTTTTGAAGAAAGATATAGTAATAAATGTTGTGTTAATTTCCTCTTCCAGGCAATGATAGATTTAAAGAATGGAATATTTCTGAGTTTAATGTAGATCAATCTAATTTTAATTGGCATTTCCTTCAGTCACATCAAAATCAAAATTATTTAAATAATATATGTATATATGTATTAAGTAAATAAATTAATGTATTAAATAAATACAAATATATTTGTACCCATTATGGATGGCCCAATATGTTGTATTTGATTATTAACTATGAGCTCTTATCAATGTGAAAAGTAAGAGAACAATCCTTTATATCAAGGAAAGACTTTATGATTTTCAAGTCACTACACTTGCTAGGTTCTCATTTGAAATGACTATTATTCATACCTAAAACTAAGAAGTGTCATACGCCATATTGAAGATGAGATTTCTATTGAAAATTTATGTCAATATAACCATTCTATTTACTTAATCCTAGGTCCTGAGAAGGATCATATGAGTAAGAGCAAATGCTGAAATTAGAAATCATGGAGAAGAACTCAAGCAATATAAAATGTCATCTAGAACAACTCATTGGTTCTATAGGTCAAGAAACTAAGATACAAGTAAGTTAAACAACTTGCCACACTTTACATAGATAGGATTAAGAAGAGGATTTGAATCCAGATCTTATGATTCCAGAGTGAAATTTCCCTGTTCCATGCTTCCTCACAATTATATAAAGAATTAATCACCCCCAAAGCCAAAGTAAATGAACCATTGAAAGTCCTCCCTTACCTTTCTGGAATGACAGGGAAATCAGATTCAGATCCTTCTTTCTTTGATGAATGCATTGTCAAGAAAGTAAAGCTGTAATAAGTAACATTAGCATAATGTTTTAGGTGGTAGAATCCTGTATATACATTAAATTATTAGAATTGTAAAAACTCTGTGAGATAAGTACTACATTAATTATTATCTCCATCATTTGGAATATGAAAAATCTGAAGCTCCTGAATGCTAAATTATTTTTTCAACTTTGCCCTGCTGCTAAGTGTCCTGACTGAAATAGGATACCCAGTGTTCTCTGTAATATGAGCTCAACTCTCCTCCCACAGTAGGGTATAACCTCTCTTGTTCCTGAGATAAATTTAGAGGTGATAATTCAAGATAAATTTAGAGGTGATAATTCAAGATAATTCACTCTAGCCACTTCATTTTATAGATGTAAAACATAATAAAATGCCTAGGGTAATTAAACAACGTATATGAAATATACAAATATTAGAAATCAAAGAAGATATCTGAACCTAGTTCCTATAACTCCTAAGTCCAGCACCTGAGTTCCAAGTTAAGCATCATTGGTCTTTCCACTAAATACCTGCAGGAATCATGTTGCTGGATCATATAATAGGGACCAATATTCTAATCAAATATAGCCTCTGAGCTCAAAGCAGTCAGACTTTTTAAATAGAAAGTCGTCCTGCCATACTGTCTTCTATGGAAATAACCCTTCTCCCCAGGTCACTTGTTAATTTTTAATTAGCTTTCTACTTCTAAGTCCAGTGCAGTTAGCACATAGTAATGAGGCAGAATGAGATAGTGGAGTGAACTCTGGGTTTAAAGTCAGAATACCATGCTTGCATCCTTGACTCTGCCATTTAATAGCACTTCAATGATTGGTAAATCAAAACACTTCATGAAAGTTGTTTTCTTCCCTATAAAATGTTGAGTATGGTTCCTGTATCCCCTGTATCAGAGAGTTGTTTCGAGTAAAGCATTCTTTAAAACCTATCTAATTTTTTCTATCCATGCTAGTCAAGCTTGGTAAAAGTAATATTGAATGATTCTTTTAATGTTAACTACCCATAATGATTTTTAATACACTATGATCTTTTTCCCATTACATTAAGCATGGGGTTCTGTGATGGGGTTTCTATATCTAGCTGAAAAGAAGGATGCTATGGTAAAAATGATTTGATCAATTTTCAGAAGACAATTTGAAATCCAGCTTTCATTATTACTTTTATGATCTCAGAGAAGCTAATAGTCTTTTTGCCCTTAGTCTGTGTCTCTCTGAAACTAGAAATGAGTCAAGACAAAGAATGGGTGGGATGTATAATAGATTAGCACTACATTCCCTTCTGGCTCTAAATTCCAAAGCAATATGAGTAGGTTAATCCTGGCACAATAAATGAGGGGATGAGAGAGATATGTGGGATATAGTGTGTGTGTGTGTGTGTGTGTGTGTGTGTGTGTGTGTGTGTGTGTGTATATATTTTGTGTGTGTATATATATATATATATATATATATATATATACTCTATTTATAATACAGCATAACTGGTATTGAAGTATAAGGAAAGGCAATACTAGATATTTATATAAAGAAGATGATATACTATATTAATCCCAGTCTGAAGAAATGAGCTTCCATAGAGAAAGAATGTCTTCTTCCTCTGCCCACGTCAAAATACCATATAATTCAGTTTTGTTTGGAGCAATCACTCAATTGTTTGTATCCTGGAGAATTATACTGAAAAATGTTGTAATCACCATACAAGAGTGAAGAATTTGCTTTATTTGAGATTCAAGTGGATCATGAAGTTGAAGGTTATCAGATTCAACAATAGCATCTCATAGATGAGGGAAGTGAGGAACAAAAAATGTTATATGACATTCAGTATCATTCAGCTAGTTAACTAGTTCATGTCTAAGACAATATTTGAGAAAAAAAACATGTTTTACTGTTCTTTGTTGTTCTTTTATTACCTGTATTTCTCTTGCCATCTTTCCTAACCCCCATCTCAGAGAACTTTGCTTCTAATGAAAGAACTTTAAATGGGGGAATGGGAGCTAGACAGAAAGACAGAAAGACATAAGCAGACAAACAGAATACATACATTCATATTCAGATAGAAGAAAAAATATTTAAACTAATCAATGCAATGGAAAATCTGAATTCATATTCAATTTTCTACTCTTGTGGACTTCCCTCTCCCGATTGATGTAAATGAGTCAAGGGAAGGACCTTTTCCCATATCTTTGTTGGGTGCTAATATGTACTTTTAAATTTACAGCATCCATTTCCAATTATACTGTGGTTTCCATCCCATTTTGTATTATTTTAGTCACTGGGTGTTTTGATTTCTTGGTTTATAAATCTCTACTCCTATGGATTTATCTTGTGTACTTAAACATTATATCCTACAGTTTGTCTTTGTTAATTCTAAATTGAGAGCTCTGATTTCTCAACAATTTTTGTCCTATTTTGGATATTATCTTGTTCTATAATAGAATGATATGAAGAGGAGGAAAAAGTAAATAGTTAAAGAGGATGTTCACAAGTACTGCCAAACTTAGTGAGAATGTCTGGTTTAGTAATCTTGGCAGTAAAGCCTTAGCCAAAAAGAATAAGGAGTAAATGACAGAAACAGACTGGAAAAAAACGCAAAAAGAATAGTTATTTTTTGTTGTTTGTTTTCTTTTGGGAGGAGCAGAGAATGATTAGAAAAATTGCCTGGAAGTGGCAGTGGATAGTAAGGAGTGTGTCCAAACCAGTTGCTAATCATGTGAGTCAGAGAAGGCAACAAAGGCTAAGATTACAAATTAAGAAGTTAGGAGTGTCAAGCTGGGATGAATGCTAATTGAAAAGTGTGGACAGGCACAGACCGTCTATATGATACATAGTAGGTTTTAGAAAGCCAACTCAGTAAGTTAAGAAAGTATTCATTAAAATGAAGGAGATTCTCAATCACATATGAAACAAAACTGGAACAAACAACAGAAATAATGACAAAGATTTCAAAAATAATATATCTGAAGACTAGAACTTGAAAAGCAAATGACTGTGGAAAAATTCCATAGGGGAGAAGTAAAGATTTAATGTCAGTCCATAAAATGAAATTTCTAATAAAACATGAGAGGGGAAATATGAATACTAGATACTATTTCATTGGGGCAAAAAAAAATCCAGATGTAGTATATTGCACTATTGCTATGATTTGACATGGTGATGTGTAAACCAAGAAAGAGAATAAAATCCTTTTTTACACCATAGCAATTTACCTATATTTTATTACTTTAATTTTAATTAAGAAATTTATATTCTTTCCTTCCTACCTACTTCTCTCCCAAAGGTGAAGGAAGGAACGAAGGAAGGAAGAAGGAAGGAGAAAGGAAGCAAAAGAGGAAGGAAGGAGGGAAAGAAGACAAGAAAGGAAATAGAAAGGAAAAAGGGAGGAATGAAGTGAGAGAGGGAGGAAGGTAGGAAGGAGAGAAACATAATAAATGCATCTTCTGGATGAATAAGAAATATAATAATATCCATGAAAAAAAGGTGGGGCTTGGGCTTGTAAAGACACTTTCCTTCAGGAACATCTTTAGCTGTTACTCTTTCATTTGTCTAACTTAAGTATGTAAAAATCAAACAGTCCAGATGTGCTTGAAAAATTATATAATCTCATATGAATCTCCAAAATTTAAGGGAGATATCCTTAAGGAAATTTTAAATTTAGCATCCATTAGAGGACAGACACTCAATATAAGTCTTTCCTGAATGAAGCTCATAATTTAATCAGGCATTGTGTTATTGATACTTGTCAATAATTTATACTATTCAAGAGGAAGGATAGAAAATTGTGAAAATGCTAAGCCAAACCTAGTGGTTATGGTATTCCATCCTGGTAAATGGAAGTGATGAAAATACATCAAATTCCCTGTGATTCTAAGAAAACAAGCAAAATTCAGTTCCCCCACTTTTTCATCTCTCTGGCTGGCTTTCAAATTGATTACAAATTATAAAGAGACCCTAGCAATGCAATGCATGTTACAAGAATTGATAGTGAAAGTTGAAACTAGCAATCATTTAAAATAGAACACAAATTCTTAAAATTTTAAATAGTGTCTATCAACATAAAGTCAATGATTTTAAGCACTTGTATGGTTTCTCTAATAATTATCTCCAGATAGCCTCCATTTTGAAGTGGTTGCAAATGATAATTGATTTTCTTGTGGATTATTCAGGAATAACATTGATTTTCTTACTCGTATTGACTGAAATCAATTACCTGACTCATAACTTTAAATAAAGAATATATTTGACCTCTGTTGAAATATAGACACAATTTCAATTATGATAGGAATAGGAAAAATATATTCCTCAAACATTTACTAAAATGAAAGAGCTTTGGAAGGTAATAGGATCAGAAGTAGATTTCTGTAGGTAATGCAAAAAATGAAAAGGGAATATGGCTTACAAAGTTCAACTATTCACTTTATCATCCTATTCATGTAGGTAATAATTTTCTCAAAGCCAGGATGACATCTTTATTCCTCAGACAGTAGATAATGGGGTTAACTAATGGGGTCATAGTTGTATACAAAAGAGAGAGTACCCTCTCAGTTGCTGCTGAATGGCTAGCCTTTGTTTGCAAATGTGTCATGATAGCAGTTACAAAGAACAAACTGACAACTATGAGGTGGGAGGAACATGTTGAGAAAGCTTTAGACCTTCCTGTGGCTGATGGCAACTTCATGATAGTAGTGATGATTCTGATATAGGAATTGAGTATTAATATGAAGGGAATCATACCAAAAAGTACAACATCAGCATTGACAGAAATTTCATTTATAGATCTATCTCCACAAGTCACCTCAAGAACTGTGTAAATATCACAAAAAACATGATTGAGCTTTGTAGAATCACAGAAGGGCATAGAGAAAATCTGGCATGTCAGTCCTATCACAGCTGGGATTCCAAGGATCCAGGAGCCAATCACAAGTCTAATACATACATGGTCTTTCATGATGAGAAAATAGTACAGAGGCTTGCAGATGGCCACATAACGGTCATATGCCATCACAGCCAGAAGTAAACATTCTGTGACTCCAAGAGTGAGAAAAAGGCAAAGTTGCATAGCACAGGCCCACAGAGAAATATTCCCATTGTGCATCCAGAGGTCTGTCAGCATTCTGGGAATAGTGACCGATGCATAACATATTTCTAAGAAAGAAAAATTTCCAAGGAAATAATACATAGGTGTTTGGAGAGATGCATCTGTTTTGGTTACTATAATGATGAGACCATTTCCTAACAGGATACTCAAATAGATGATTAAGAAAATTCCAAAAAGAAATTCTTGTAAGTTGGGAAGATCAGAAAATCCAAGGAGAATAAACTCTACCATCAAAGTGACATTTTTCCCTTCCATTTTGTATAGTATATTTCATTCAAGATACCTAAGTCACTCTCATTCACAGACACGTTTTTTAATAAGGATGTTGAATCATCTGAATTTTTAAGTCCTTGTAGATCTAACATTCCATGTTCAAAGCTACTCTCTGGCTCTAGTGTTAAGTATCTTAAGCTCTTCTCCAGCTCTGATATTACATGTTTGAAGTATAGCAGCTTAGAGGCAAGCTCTCTTCTTCCAATTTATAGGAAACATTCCCCAGAGAGCACATTTTCCCACATTGATTGTATTTTATTTCCATAATTAGAAAATATAACAATTTAAGATCCCTTAATGAGGTGTTTAATTTTCAGCCAGAGGATCAAATGAGCTCTAAAGATATTTACTTTAGAAATGAGCTATTAACACATTTTGCACAAAATGCCTTCCCTATTAATTTGGGCAATGTGATCCCTCAAGCATACTGATCACCACTGCAGTAAGTGTGCAGAAAAGGAAAACGCAAGGATAGAAACATAAACATATACATAAGAAAATATATGTGATTGTGGAATTCATAAATGGTACATTTTTAAAAATTCTAATACACTAACGTTGCAAGGGCCTTGCACTGGTTCCATTGGACTTGGTCTTATGCTCTTCTCCAGGTACCATTCCACTGCTCACTGCTATGTATGGCTTATCCATAGTCACTATGACCTCCAAAATGTAGTTAAACTGAAATCATCAGTGACCTCAAGATATATAGACGTTTTTTCTTCCTTAGTCCAGAGATAATTCTATTTGACAGAAAAAAGAAAAAAAGAAGCATGGATGAGCTATACAGTCTCTCCCACATTCTTATCCAATTATATCACCAGTTCTATATGTAGTCCTTCCTATTCTTCTTCAAACATTATTATTTTAATATAATTGTTGCCTGTTTGCTTTTCTCAGCAGGTTTAGATTATTTTGAACTTTAGCACATTGCATACTATTCATATAGGATCATTCTATAAGAATACCAAATTTGCAGACCCATGGTATCTGATGTTTCCCATAAATGCAGTTACAATTACTTGGAAAATCTCAAATTCAAACTTGTAATATTCCAAAAAAGTTGTGAAGATTTGCTTAAAACTTTCTAGTTGAGAGTAGAAAGAAGAAAGGAAGTTGAAAGTAGTCAGGAATCTTCTCTCTCTCTCTCTTATTAATAATTTAATATACTCAGAATAAGAATGCAAAAGCATAGTAAAAGTACATATAAAATGGTTTTCCTTCTTTGCCTGGGGTAGATGTATAACAAAAGGAAATGTGACTGGCTTCCCACAATTAACTCAATGCCTTTTTCATTCACTTCATTAAGTTTCAGCTGCAATTTTTTCCATTATTAGAAAATCATAAATTATTTAAAGATTTTCAAAGAGATAGGGATGAGGGAAGGATACTGACTTGCAATTTCTCTAGTGTAAGCAATTCTCAGATAGAAAACTCCCTTACTCCAATGAAAATCTACAACTTTCATTCTTTGAGACCATGGGAATGCTAAGTGATTGACTTTACTTTTCTGTAAGATGAATGGATTCTAGCTTGGTCTTCAATATCTGAGATTGATCATCTATCCATTAATTCATATTAATTTTATTTCAAAGAATAATAGCTGCCCTTTTGTTTCCTTATCTATCATTTATGTCTTATGTTATGACATATCATAATATCACAGTCTCTGTATTGCTAAAATGTTTATAACTATCCAAGTTCTTTAGTCATGCTTTTCCTTTATTTATGATATTTCTAACTTGAATATTATAATTTTCATCTGAGTTAGAGTGGATCTTTTGAATGTTAGGAAATGCTTTTGTGAAAATGTATCCAGCTAATGTGAAAATAAGATAATAGGGTTTAGATCTGACAGAGAACTTAGTTGTCATCTATTCACAAATATCCCTCAACTTACAGAAGATGAAGCTAATATCATTAATTCATTCATACTTACTTTTCTTGGATGGGATAAAATTTATCCAGGTGCTTCCTGTATTTATGTAGATATTGAAGATAAAATATAGATATAATAGCTGAATTCACCTCACACTTAAAGGTTTGCAAAAAGGTTTTTTACACAAATGAATTCATCTATTTCATTATAGCAGCATTAATTTAAGACCTCTAAATACCATCATATTAATTTTACAGATGAGAAACCTTTAGATCAATTAAATCAATGATTCTGCTAAAGTCAGGTTATTAACAAGTTAAAGGACTTGGCTGAAGTAACTGAGTATCAATTATCAGATTTGAAATACAAACCCAATGCCCTGTTGATTCATAGATGACTGATTATTTTCACTGCAATTCAGTGCCCTTCATTAAACTTTAAAACATCTTTTGCTCTATATTTCTTCAATCATACTTCATCAAACCTTGCAAAAGAGAACAGCCTCTGAAATCAAAACAGAGACCTTTAAATAGAAAAAAAGGTTAGTGCCCTGATTATCTCCATAGGGGCAGATCTTCTCCCATGTCAATTTTCAAACAAAAAAAAAAAGTGAAAATACATCTTCTGGCACCACGTCTAGGTCACCAATTATGTAGGACAGTAAAAATAGAGTGATGCAACATAGTGGGGTAATGGAAAGAGGACTGGGTTTAGAGTCAAAGGACCGTGACTGTAGTTTTGCCTTTGCCACAAGATTTGCCACCATTTCGTGGAAGAAAAATATGCTAAAGAGTAGTCATGGTTACCTCTTCAATAACATGGTAATAATGAAATCCATGATTATCTGATCAAGATTATTTATGCACAAGTGCTTTATTAAAAAGTCAGAAAGGGATCCTAGAGACGGATTCCAGAAAGGGAGATGTGTCAATAGAGTTGTTAAATGAAAGAGCATTTGAAGGAAGGGTTATGGGCCCCCTACAAGAGGATTGGAAGCATTATGGGCTTAATTTAGGAGACAACATGAGCTAATATGTTGCAAAGAAATGCCTATGAATGTTCCTCAAATTGTAAAATTCACAGAAAGCTTTTCTTTGGTGTGTTCAGAGACAACCACTCTAGATCTCGAGAAAGTCCTTGCACTATCCTTGTGAAAATATTCTTTCATTCCATTTCCCACTGATCTAATCCAGGGCTTCTTCATTCCAAGCAAGGTTTTTGGATTTAGTCTACAAATATATTTCTTGGTTTCTAGATGTTCTTCTTTAGATCCATATAGAATCTGCCTCCTTCAAGTCCCCCGTTTAGTAGGTTCCATTTAAAAAAATCATTTGATTATGATGATGATGATGATGGTGGTGTGTGTGTGTGTGTGTGTGTGTGTGTGTGTGTGTGTGTGTGAAGTGAAAGATCAGGATTATATATAATTATGACCTATTTGACAAGTTCATCTCTGTGCCTTTGTGGAGTATAGCCATAAGATAGAGAGAATGATAAAATAAACCCCCTATAAGAAAAATAATAAAAAGAAAACATATGAAAGTTGAAGAACTCATAGAATCAGAGGATGAAATAATAGATTATACTAAAGAGTAAAAATCAAACTAATGAAATATTATTTTATAGAGCTAGAAAAATAACATTTGAAAGAAAATAAAAATAATTCATTTGAAAGAACAAGACATCAATAATATTAAGGGAATCAATAAATATTGAAGGAAAGCAACCTAGCAGTATCTGATTTTGAACTATGTTATTAAGCAGTGTTCATGAAAACAATCTGATCCTGACCAAAAAATAGAGTGGTTGATAAATAGAATAGATTAGGTACATAATGGACAGTATGAAATGATCATAGTAATGTAGTGTTTTGATGAACACAGAAGTCCAAGAATTGGGGGAAAATAAATAATTTTAGTGATTTGAGTAGTTCTGTAGTCATATGGAACCATGATAAAGAATTCATTTTGAATTTTACTAAAACTATTAGGAAAAATATCTGAAATAGACCTCTCAATCTCAAGTAGACCTCTCAAATGGGACCCCTTGGGAGAGGGACAGCTCTACGTCAAATTTCAGCAGCAAGTAGCCATGGAAGAAGAGACCTTTGCCCCTTACCCCAAGATTTCAGGGCCCCATTTGTTCAGGGGGAATGATAGGGAGGTTGTGCTCAAGTCCTACCTTTGAGTACCAAATATTTGGTTCCTATTTTAGAATTTAATTTAATAATAGTTCGGTTTCTCTTAAGAATAGGTACTCCAAAGCACTCATTGATATTGTAGTGATAATGTTAAAACATAAAAAAATAATAATAATGATAATTACAAAAAGAGTAATAATTGTTTAGTATTTTTAAGTTTTAAAAAGCATACAGTATATTCATATAATTTGATTCTCAGAAATGCCATTTTTTAAAAGAAATATTTTATTTCATAGTGTTACCAGGACAGAACAGTTTGTAGGTGGGACTGCAGATGGTGAAGAAGATTCTTGATGGGAATAGGTCTTATGGATCAACCCACCACCCAGATCCTCCCTTCAAAAAACATTGGAAATAAGAAGGCAGTCATTTTAAATAAATGCCCTCAATACATATACACACTCACAATGTCATACACATACCCACATGTATGTATGTATGTTATGCGTATATATATATATATATGTCTTCTTCATTTGCAGAGTTTTTTTTAAGGGTCCTTTAGAAAACAAAAGCAGAGAGGAACCCCCCTCCTTCCCCTTTTCCCACCCAAACGGCAGTCAACATCCACCCAAACTTTCACAATGAAACTTAACCCTTGAGTTGTGTCCAGTAGTACTTCACACAGTCCTTTAACTCTGTGCCTACCTCCCCTTTCCTCTTCCTTCCTGCACCCCAAAACTCATCAAAAATAAAGCCTTCATCATTAATTTACTAAATTCAAAACATGTACTTTACTTAAAAGAAGAAAAGAACAGAAAAAGAAAGAAAACAAAACAAACCCAAAATGTATCTAGTAGGTAGAAATCAGCTTGATGGAAATATTACTGGCAAGCATTTGTTTTGAGAGAGTTTAGACTAATGAAGGTTTGCAATCTACACATCCACAGGTTAGACTTCTTAACACTACCCTTCTCCCTGCATCCTACCCACAAAGCTCCAGTACCCTGTAAGTAACACAAAGATGCCAGAAAAATGCATAGATAGGTAAGGGCCAGAGAGAGGACCCTACAGTAACCACTAATAAGAAACATGAGGTTTCTCCCCACACACCTGAAAACAGAAGAAAACAAGCCCCGTTTCAAGATCGTTTGAAAGAACAGTATTTAGATTTACTTAGAAAACTGCTAGTAACAAACTGTGGGAGGGGGGAGTCATGGAGGTCCCACTAAAATTCTGAGAAATGCTATCCCTGATTGCTTAGTGTCCAAGCCATCAGAGTCCCTCTTTAATTCTGGGACTTTCAGATAAAATGTAGGGGGAAAAAAGAGGACAGATTTGTGTGGAGAGTTGGGGATCAAATTCAAATTCAGACCATTCTGAGTTCTAGTACAATTAAAATTATTCTTATGACATTCTCTCATTTTAATAATTCACCCTTTTGCAACATAAATTTGATTTAATATTTTGTATGTTTCTTCTCAAGATTATGATTTGGTTAGTTTTTTATATAATCACTCTCTTCAGAATTCTTATTGTTTTTTTCTCAAATATATTAAATATTTTTATATATTCAAAATTCTATTGCTGAACATTTTCCATTTATGTACAAATAATTTGAGTATAAAATTTTATACCATAATATATTGTCTGTCTTTCCTTTCAATAATTTGAATTTTATTTTCCTAATATATGAGGTATATCTCACATTATACCCCTCATTGTATCATTTATTATCATTTATTTTTTCTATCACAAACTCTAAGAAATACTCACTTGGATATAATATGCCATGAAAACACTTTAGGGTATGGGCAAAACAGTTTAAAATGTAATTCAGAAATAACACATAAATAAAAATAAAATTGAACATAGGTGATGTGGATATATGATTATTTAGGTCAATATGTGACTCACAGGGATCCTAATTGGTTTAATGGTCCCCATTTCTACACAACTGTTTTATAGTATAATGTGCTGAAACAGCCTCTTCTGTTATTTTCCATTGATATTCATCCAGGTATGCTCCAATATTACTTTCTCTTGCTTCTAAATATGCACAAATATGTTGTTTGAAAATTTGTTGTTTCTCCTTCCAAACTAGCTTATTTCTATCAAGCATGATATAGCCATCATAAATTCATAAGTCTTATTCTGACTAGTTGAAGCACTGTTTATTCTTTGAATCCAGCCAAGGCATTAAATGAGTTACAGTTTTACTTAGGTTTTACATAGCTCCTGATGTCCTTTCGAAAATTTGATTTCAACGATCATCATTATATTGTTTTCCTTCTCCTCCTTATACTTCCTCTTCTTTCTCCCTTTTCCTTTCCTTCCTCCTTGTCTTCTCAGAATTTTGTAATGATATAATTAATAATAATAAAATAATAGTCCAAAATTACTCCAGCCAGCATCTTTGAGAGAAGATACTTGCTTTGCTCATTCTTTCATTTTATTTGCACAGATATGAATCTATCAGTTAAACTATTAAAAAAGCATTTTACAGTTTTTCATAGACTATGAAGAAACACGCACTCCTTTAACTTTTTATCTTATGAACATTTGAAAATAGAATTAAATAGAATTTCAAACAGAGGCTTAAAATAGATTCCTCTCATGAGTGAGAAGTTAGGTTAAAATAATAAACCACCAAATTAGAAAAAAACTTGCATTCAAATAAAAAACTAGAATCCTACTCATTAGGTAATCATAGAAAAATCATTGGTGCTCACATATTTGGTAGAGGCAACTCCCCAGGATGAATCCCCTTTCATAACTCATCCACAAAAGCAGATTGACAATTGTCTAATTACTTTAAAATTTATAGACTTAGTTTCCTGAGAAGTTCATAATTTAAGAGAATTTCTCAGGGTCATATAGCCAGTTGTTACCAGAGACAGCCTTTTAATACAATTGTTTTATTTTTTTAGATCAAATCTCAGTACACTACACTGCACCATATTACCTTTAGAATAATAGAGCATAACATTTTTAACCTCTGATAACATATAAAGAATAAAAACATAATTCTGATAATTCAAAGTTGTGTATTAAGTGTTTGGGATTATAAAAAAAAGAATGGTAATGATTTCAGAGACTAGTGGGGGGACAAAAGGCCTGGACAGATGTTCCACAGGAATTGTGGAGGGGAGGATTAAGTTAGCAGAAATTGTAAGTTCACCTACATGCTTACTAATCCTGCACATTTAGCTAATAATTTTCTCATTGCAACAATAAAATCCTTGTTCCTCAGGCTATATATAAGGGGATTAAACAATGGGGTCACAATGGTGTAGAAAAGAGACAACACTATTTCAGTTGCTGATGAATGACTGGATTTAGGCATCAAATATGAAATGACAGCAGACCCAAAGTATAAAGTTACAACAATGAGGTGGGAAGAACAAGTGAAAAAGGCTTTGTATCTCCCCTTGGCTGATGGCACCTTCAGAATGGTGGCAATGATTTTGGCATATGACCCAAATATGAAGAGAAAAGGAAACATTCCAAATAGTCCAGCATCAATATAAATACTGTACTCTTCTAGAGAAATGTCCCCACAGGCCAGCTTCAGTAATGGTGGGATATCACAGAAGACATGTTCAAGCTTGTTTGAACCACAGAATGACAGAGAGAAAATCTGGTATGTGAGTCCTATCAGAATAGGGATCCCAATGATCCAGGAGCCAATAACCAGCCAGACACACATTTTGTGATTCATGATGAGAGAATAATAAAGTGGCTTACAAATTGCCACATAACGGTCATATGCCATTACAGACAGGAGGAAGCATTCAGTAACTCCCAGAATAAGAATAAAGAAAAGCTGTGTAGCACAGCCTAGAAAAGAAATATTCCTTTTCTGCGTCCAAAGGTCCATTAGAATTCTGGGAAGAGTGACTGATGTGTAACAAATCTCCAAAAAGGAGAAGTTTCCTAGGAAAAAATACATGGGAGTTTGGAGACTTGGTTCTACTGTGGTTATTACTATGATGAGGCCATTCCCTATCAAGATACTCAGGTAAATTACCAAGAAAATCACAAAGAGAAACTCTTGAAGGTTAGGAAGGTCAGAAAATCCGAGGAGAAAGAATTCGACTGCAGATGTAATATTTACTTTTGACATTTTTTCTACATAGTCCAACTTCAGAAATAATGAATTTGGGATATATTTCACTTCATTTATATTGGACTCACCTTCATCCTCTGTAAAATTAAAAAAAAGATTAGATTAAGTTATTTTTAATAAATGTTCACTTCATAAATTCTAAGCTGTATTTCCTAAGTTCCATTTGATTTAACAATTGAATAGACATTGATGGCACAGTTGATAGACCAGTGGAACTGGAGTCAGGAAAAAGTGAATTCAAAACCAGTTGCAAACTCTTATTAGCTGTGTGATCATGGACAAGTCACCTACTATTGCTTGTCTCAGTTTTTTTTTACATATGTAAAATGTGTATAATACCATCTTCCTGCAAGGATTTTTGTAGGGATAAACTGGGAAAATATTTGTAAAACAATTCACATACCTTGAAATAGTCTATAAAGGTAAAGGCTCCCTATTGTTAATATTAATGTCAATGCACTAATGGTCAAGCTGTGAACTGGCTAAATATTTCTGGAAAATAATTTGTAACTACACTGAAAATGTATAAAAATATTCATACCCTTTGACCCAGATATACTAGATCTATATCACAAAAAGATAAAAGAAAAAGGGAAATGACTTATTTATACAAAAATATATTTTTCACCTCTTATTTATTTTTATCATAAACTTAAATATTGTATCTTAAATACAAAGTTAAAAAAGCATGCTGTGCACATAGCAGAACATGAGAAGATTCAAAATATGTAACTATATATTTTCATTTCCAGAGAGCTTATATGATAAATGATACTCACTGTGTTGAGAATTGTCTAGCTTTGCTTCCTTGTGAGTTTTCTATTATTCTCTGCTGTACAAAGTATATTAATAGCAGTTTTTTTTGGTGGGCAAGAATTGGAATTTGAGAGTATTCTCATCAATTGGGGAATGACTGAGTAAATTGTGGTATATCATTGTGATGTAATACTATTGTATTATAAGAAAAGATGATGAGGATGATTCAGACAGAAAACCTGGACATACATGAATTGGTACGAAATGAAGTCAGCACAGCCTCCAATGAGAAATCAGATTACTTATGTTATATTAACTTTTTAAAAAATTAATTGGCCTTATTTTCCTATTTTTTTTAATATGAAAGTGTGTCTCTCCCTGTTTTCAGAGTCCAAGATTAAGATGAGAAGGTCTGATCCCACTTTGCTGGACAATTACTTAATAAATCAATATTCTCAGAAGACTGAATGTTTTCTTTCTTAGTCATTTCATCTTTTTATTCACCACAAGAGTCCCTCATTTACATTATAGCCCAGCTCAAGTGAGACCTTCTACATAGTCTTTCCTGAATGCTCCAGCTGCCCTTAATCCCTTTCTTTACAATTATATTTCTTTATTTTGTCAACATACATTTATAAATATTCTCTCCAAAAACTGATACTATCCTGTTGAGGACAGGGCCAGAACCACTTCCAATTTTTCATTCCTAGTGTCTAACACAGTGGCTGAAATATGCTAGCAACTTAACCAATGTTTATTATTTGATTGTTAGCAGACTAGACTATAATGATGGTATAGCAATAAAGTCATTAGGAATATGTTCTACTGCATAATGTCTATTCACTGATAACTGAAATTCCACCATTTTGAATTTAATAGAATTTTTACCTAAGATTTTCTGTCAACATTAACTTTTCAGACCACTAGGAATCAGTAGCAGTTAGGGATGGATTCTTTCAGATCTTTTCCCATGTGCCAACAAGCTGAGAGAATGGAATACAAAGGACGTTCAAATTCTACAGGAAGTAAATATAATGAGTCTAGATAAACTACTGTCACAGAAGACAACCTCAGAGAGATTGCCATATATAATATCTAACGGCAGTGTACTGGATTCAGTTCCAGTCCTGGAATCAGGAAGACTCATTTTCCTGAGTTAAAATTTAGCCTTAGGCACTTACTAGCTGTGTAACCATGGGCAAGACGCTTAAACCTAATTGCCTCAGCCCTTCCATCTCTAAAATGAGCTGGAGAAGTAAATGGCAAACTACTACAGTATTTTTGCCAACAATATCCCAAATGGGGTCACAGAGAGTTGGGCACGACTAAAACAACTTATTTACTACCTATATGACCTTTGGCATTTTGCTGCTGTTCAGTTTTTTTTCAGTCATATCCAACTCTTCATGACCCCATTTGGAGTTTTCTTGGCAAAGATACTAGAATATTTTGCCAAGAGAGCCCCAAATGTTGTTACAAAGAGTTGGATAAGACTGGATAGCAACATATAATATTGTAGGAAATCAGAGTTTTGGCATGCCTTTAGGTTCTTAAGAGTGTGGCCAAGTTTTCATGATAAGGAATATGACAGTGTCAGGCTGATGAAACATAGTATAGTGAATAGGACTTCGGAGTTGGAATTATGGAAGAGTTGAATTTGAAAAATCAAGACTCTGACATTAAGCTGTTCAATGCTGGGGATGTAATTTAGCTTTTCACTGAGTCAGTTTCCTTGTTTGTAAAATGAAGGGATTTCACTTGTACTAAATACTAAAGTCAGCATCATACCTACATCTATGACATTGTGAAAGCAGATTTCATAGGAAATGCAAGGTCATTGTGCTAATGGTGTTATTTTATGAAAAGTTGTTTTATCCTCAAAATACTCCCTCTTTTTCTTGACCAGCTTATACTTAGGTTCCAAATTTTCTTTCTTCTCCTTAGAATTTCGATATAGATTCCCAACATCTCTTTCATTTTACCTGTATGTATCTGTCCATATGTTCTGTGTCCATTTTAAAAAGGAACAAATTACATGAAGTTTACACATGGCTCTCTTGCATAAACTGTTACTAGGTGACTGACTTCCTTTTACTTCACCAAATATCAGTTTTTTTTATCTGTGAACCATGAACTATGTCTCATATCAGTTTCTTTATCTGTGAACCATGAACTATGTCTCATATCAAATGAGACAATGCATTGGAAAGTGAAGATGTAAAAAAAAAATTGATAATGATAAATCAATCAATACTTAAAGACATTTATTCAGGGCTTTCACTGGGTCAAATACAGCTTGTGAATATGTCGTAAGGTTCACTTATGAACTGACATTTTGTGATTACTTCACATACTTTTTGCTATCAAGTAAAGAAAGAAAAAAACACATCAACCTTTGCCATAGATTCCATAAGTGGAAATTAGAGCCACTCTAAAAATCACAGAACTGCTTCCCTTCACTCCAGATTAGCATCCTCTTTGTGATCTGCTGCTCCACTCCTTGATAGGCATTTTCATTTCCATTGAGAAATTAATTATTCATTGTTTCTGTCAAGGAAATCTTCAGGGGGGAAACATATGGTATATGTGTATATTAGTACAGTATATAATATAGGAGAAAACATGATGAAATTGAATTTGGTGGACATGAAGCACTTCAGTAATCTAGTGTGATCTTGGGCAAGTTAAAGTCTTAAACTCCCCCCATATGTAAACATGTGGGGGTTGAGTGATACTTCAACTTATAAGACTGTTTCAGAACACTAATGTGGTCACTTTTATATTTCTGAGCCTATGTTAAAAAAATAAGGCAAAATTAGGCCCTAAGGATTTGTCTGAGGCACAAAAAGATAAAGGGACTGGTTCATACTCTGACAGTAAAAAAAAAAAATATCTGACAAATGAGTAGAATCCAGGTCTTCATAATTACATGCTCAGTACTCTATCCACTCTTCCATGTTCCCTTATTACTGTTCACTATATTTCTAATTAAATCAGTTCAATCAGTGGCCAAGCAACCAGTCTGAAATCAGTTGATGGGCATTGTTCAATCTACTGGGTGTTTTTTTTTTTCTTCTCTTGTTTGTTTTCTGGCTGAATGGGCAGAGAGAACCAGAAGCCAAAGCCCAATGAGCTCCTAAATTCAACACTGCATCCATTAAGCATGTTCCTCTGTTCCATATTTTCTTAAGAAAATGAAAGTGGACTATTGAGCAACACATGAGGAAAATTCAAGGTATAAAGTACATTTGGCCAAATTCACTACTTTAAGTGACAGCTGGCCAGTGAAGAGTTGTTCTCAATATTTTTGATGAGTGCATCTGAGCTCCCTTTCCTTTCCTACATGATTAGAAAAGATTAGCCACTATGTAGTTGCAAAAATGCTTTGTATTGGCTGAAACATTAAAACCAACAATAATGAGTAGAAATTTCAATTCCCTTTACCAGGAATCCATGAGGAAGGATAAAGAATGCTCTTTGCTTTCCTATGGAAAGTAGAGGGTCTGATTCACTGATTTATTTTTCAAATGGCATCTATTTCAAGAGTCAGATTCAGCAAAGCAAGACTGATTTATAGTTTAAGTCCTTCATAACCCTGGCTCATCATCTGTACCTTGTTCTCCTGAAGCTAATTATTGCAAAAACACTTTTCTAAATGTGAAATAATCTAAATACCTCTAATGGATCCTAAAGACTTTTCCTAATCATATTATTTGGTCTGCTCAAACTTCAGCATTGAAAACCATGAGTGATCCCTGTGAATGGATGCTTTTGTTTTCCCATAGTTCAGAACATAGTTGTATTTTTTATTTTTATTATTTCTAAAATCTGATCTGTCATAAAATTTAAAACTTTCATTGGAGAAGAAATAGAAGCTATGATGGTAAACTGTATGCTTACCTTCCTTAGGTGGAATGAAATAACAATCTTCAGCCTCTTTCTTTGAGGAACATAGTTTAAAAATACATATACATGTATGATTCTTCTTGGATGTACACATCTCAATTAGAATTTTAATGTCACCCTCTCTAGCCAAGCAGGAGGGGCTAAGCTTCTTCAAAATATGCCCAGCCAGTGCAAAGCCCTTTGAGCTTGTTAAGCAGAAAAGATCCCTGCCCTGCCCTGCTCTTTGGGGACAGTTTTTCCCCTATGTCACCTTCCATTTTTATTTAATGAGAGATTGTGTCTTCGTCCACATCTGGAACACGAAACATCTGTTAATGAGAAAGTGTAATGTAGTAGAGAAATTCCTGGGATTAGAGTCATGAGGTCATGGTTATAGGATTGGATCTACTGCTAACTTTTGAAATCATTACTCCATCTGAGAGCCAGATCTGCAATGAGAGCTAAGTCACCTGCACTCCCTAACTTTTAGAGTTGATAGAAGGAAAGTGCTTTGTAAAATAATGGGCACCAACAGCAACAATAATAATACTTATGTGTACATGGGAATTATTAGTAGGTTAAGGTTAAGGTAATTAAGGTTAATAATGCTTATAATAACAAAAACATATTTGTTGAATTATTTGGCACAATAATCCAAATTACAATTGACAAACTATTCCATTCTTTGAGATAGCATTTCTTGCTTCGTAAAATAGTATGACATGGTACTCCCTCCTGTTCTCATTATTAGGGTGTATGTATTCAGCAGTTCCAAGAGGATTCTCTCTACAAATATAGGCGTTCAAATCTTGGTTCTGCCAATGAAAACCTTACTACTCAAACAAGTCACTTTTCTTTTGCGCTTAACTTCCTCATCTATAAAGTATATGGTGGAATAGATAATTTATCAAGTATCTACTTGCTTCAAATCATAGTACTGTATGATAGTGACCCCATAATTTGTCAAAGAATAACTAGGTATTTCTTGGTGAAAGAGAACATTGAGATTGTATGAACCATCTATGTCTGTAAGGAGAGATCTTCTAAATATGTTTTGGGGAATTAACAAAGTAACAATATTTTTATTCTAGATTATCAATATTATAACTTTAAATTAAAATCAAATAGTGTGTGTGCTTGTAGCCTGAGGGGACAGAATTTCAAAATGTCAGAGAATCCTCTTCTATTTCCAGATCTATGCTTCATATTCTTGCTAGTTGTTACCAGGATTTTGAAAATGTGTTGATTCCCAAAGGTATCAATGCCTACTTATTAATCAATTGTACTTTAAAAAGCAATTTAGATTTATAAAGCCTCATAGTCAGTTTGCTGGTACAGTGATTAGAGTCCTGGGCCTGGAGTCAGGAAAATTTGAGGGGCAGCAGTGATGGGCTGGGAAATCTCATTCCTGGTAGCTGGAAAATCCTTCTTTGCCCAAATTGTCCAAGTCCCAGGGACCCACAAGACTATAGGCCTGAATAATAGACACTCCAACAAGTTGGTGTATGAATCATCTACTCAGAGGAATGATGTCATTGTAAATACTTTATAATTTTATTCTTTTGGGGAAATGTTTTGGAGAATATTTTCATGTTGGCTTCTTTTTAAACTTTGATGTTTATAATCCCATTATAGTATTAATTGATCCACAGCTGCCTTGTAGGAACCTGGCTCATACTTCCAGTGGCGCTGCTTGAGACTATATTTTGTGTAAAAGGGATTGTAACACCCTAAATGTGTGTGTTCACATGCTCACACACACACACACACAAACACACACACACACACACACACACACACACACAGGCTTTTGCCCATATTGAGATCTAGCCAAAGCCCAACTGTTCTATTCATCAATTCCAGAATATAGATTACTCAGAACAGTACATGATTTTGCTCAAACTATTCATTTCTCTCCATTCCCCGACTCCAATCTTTTCTGATACTGAGGAAAGAGTAGAAGATTATCAATCAATATAATTCCTAGTCTTGCCTTAAAAGATCTGTGTTACCTTGTGAAAGGCAAAACAAACAAACAAAAATACCTACTCTGATATTTTGATTCCTTAATATGTTAAATGAGAAGAATAATCCCTGTCATTCTTATCTCAGAGAGACATTGTAAATTTCAAGTAAATTAATTATCTGTGTTAAAAGATTTTGCCTGACAAATAAGAAATTAAAAAAAAGAAATATGATGATTATTATGTTGTCACTGTCCTATTTACTTGTGGTATATATGTATATATGTGTAATATATATGTGTGTGTGTTTATGTATACAATATGTGTATATGTATATGTATAATAGATACATATATATATATCCTATTTACTATGATATATGTATTTTCTATCTCATACATTTTAACATAACATTTTCTTGTTTTCCTATCCAATAGGAAGCAAGCACATTATGAAGAATTAGTTTCTTTTAACAGTCACAAGTCTTTAAGATTCTTAAGACATCATTCCTGACCTGTATTGTTTTGTAAAGATGTCACTTCTCCCTTGACACATTTGAAAATTAGAGCTATGACCTTTATATTCCCACTTCAAGACTCTAAATATAGCTTAATGAATATTTTGACATTCAGAAGAAAGACCTATCCCCAGAGTCAGAAAACCTAGTTACATCCATGACATTTTGGCTGAAGACATTTGGGATCATGTGGAAGATATTTCTCATCTTTGAGACTAATTATCACTATAAATAATGAGGAAAATAAGGTTTTTAGTTATTAACTTGCTGAACTATTAGGAGAGAAAATATGTTATGAATAGTAGAATAAATTGTAATGTATGATTAAAACATTCATAACAATGTTAATGTCTAATGGTTTGGAATAACAACCAATAAAATTCTTGATAAGCCACTCTCTCCTTTTCAACATATTTATGAAATATAAGGCCTGTCACATCCCCCCCATATCAATGGAGGCTATGCCACTGCCTATGCATTTGCAGTTCCATTACACCTCTAAGGCATACCTTCTTCCTGAGTTCTAATATGACTTCAGACATTTACTAACTGTGTGAACTTGTTTGCCTCAATTTCCTCATCTTGAAAATAAACTGGAGAAGAAAATAGCAAACCACTTCAGTATTTCTGCCAAGAAAACCAAAAGAGGACTCATGAAGTGTTGGAAAAAAACAAAACAAAACATCTACACCACAACACAATGAGTAAATACTTCAAAACAAAGGAAAATGATTCAACACAATGAGACAGGGTTCCCTATGCACTTTGAACCACAATGTTCTGTTCCTAAGTGATATAAAACTTATTTGAAATTTTTGAGGGAAAATTTCTTTCACTTCAGAAAAATTAAAATGAGCAGAATTAAAAAAAAAAACTAGGATATGCTGTGACAAGCCTCAACAAAGAAATTAGACAAAGAAAAAATAGAATAAAAATGCGAACATATAGAAGTGAAGGACAACCTAGAAGAAGAGAAGGATTAAAAAATAACATTAACATTAAATATACTTACTATGTAATCAAATATATTGATCTCAGAGACAAGCTATGGATCATTGGTCACCAAGAACAAAATGGCAGGATAAAAACCTTTAATATTATCAAGAAGAAGAGAAGAGGGGGCGGCTAGGTGGCTCAGTGAGTAGAGCGTCGGCCCTGGAGTCAGAAGGACCTGAGTTTGGATCTGACCTCAGACACTTAACACACTCAAACAAAAACCTAGCCATGTGGCCTTGGGCAAGTTACTTAAGCCCAGTTTCCCTCCAAAAAAAAAAAAAAAAGAGAGAGAGAGAGAAGAGAACTCTACAGAGCTTTAGAATATACACAATGAAATTCCAACAAAAAGAATTCTCAAATCACTTAAGGCTAATAAAGGAAAAGAAAACAGAAGGCAAAAGAACAGAATTGGCCTAAAGGAAAAGGAGGTTGGCATAATTCACAACTCCATCAACATTACATTAGTTTCCCAACTTTCCTACATTCCCTTCACCATATTTCATTTTCTTTTTCTTTCATTTTACTCAACTTGATATTTTAATTTTCATTTCCCTGATCAGTAGTGATTTAGGGCATTTTAATGTGACTACTTATAGCTTCAGTTTCTTTTTATGTGACTGCTGATAGTATTTATTTATTTTTATGAAAATCTTCAAGCATGAGTTTAATTTTTTGTCTTCTGTTTGAATGTCAAATTTCTTAATCAGCACTTTTTTTTTTCATCATGAATGCTTGAAATTCCTATATTTTCTAAACCTCCTGATTATATCTCTAGATATTTGGCCTCCTGTATTATATTAGAAGCCCTCAACATGGAGGTCATTAA
This sequence comes from Gymnobelideus leadbeateri, assembly GCA_011680675.1. NCBI lineage: Eukaryota > Metazoa > Chordata > Mammalia > Diprotodontia > Petauridae > Gymnobelideus > Gymnobelideus leadbeateri. The sequence continues at coordinate 21,511 of WOXC01005513.1, read as the reverse complement.
ATCTTGTGTGATCCTGCCTATGGCTGTACAATATTTGAATTGTTTCTTTTGTTGTTGTTGTTGTTGTTGTTATTCTGGCTTCTTAAAGCATTTTATCTTTGACTTGGGATCTCTGAACTTTGTGGTATCCTGAGAATTTTTGTTTTGGGATCTCTTTTAGGAGGTAATCAATGGATTCTTTCAATTTCTATTTAATTTCTGGATCTAAGATAACAGGCAATTGTCCTTATTAATTTCTTGAAATTTGATGTCTAGACTTTTTCTTTCATGATGACTTTCAGGTAGAACAATAATGACTATGATGTCAATGAAAAGAACAGTGGCATAACAAAAAAAATTAAAAGTGAACAAAACAAAATTCAAATCAAACAGAATTCAAACTAATAGTTAGCTGAAGATAGCCTCAACCCATCTCTTCATGCAGGTAGGAAGTCAACAGATATAACATATTGCATGTATTTTTGTACTTTTCAGGTGTATTAGTAAATTGTTTGGCCTTTATTTTTCCTTCTCTAAAATACTCTGTCATATGGGATGACTTTCAATAGTATCAAATGCCTAAATCATCAGCAAAAGAGATAGATTTTTTAAAAATATGTCCTAGAAACAAATTTTACTCTCATCCTTTAGAACTCAGAATAAGGATGATTAAATATTACTATTAAACTGCTTAATGGATTCAAATTTGGGGCTTCAAATTACACAAAAATAGTTCAGAAGACAATATGATAGAGATATACAATGTCATTAAAAGAAAATTGGTTTTGAATCAGGAAACCTAGTTTGAAACAATTTCTCTACGGTTTGTTTTCTGTGAACACTTGAATAAACCACTTAAGATTTTTTTGAATATTTCCTCAAGTATGAAATACAAACATTCCTTGTTACTCATACTGCCAACCTTCATGTTATCCATGATTTGTCACTTCTCCCCTCCCTGTCACCCACCACTGCCCTTATCTAATTGTATCCTAAGTTTTCTTAGTTCTATCTTTATAGGACCCCATCTTAATGTACCCTTTTCTCCCTTGCCACTTTTCCTGGTATAGGCCTTCACTTGTCACACCTGCATTATTGCCATAGCCTCCTGACTATGCTTCCTGCCACACATCTTTTCCTATTCCAGCCCACCCTCCACTCAGCTGTCAAAGTGATCTAAAGCAAAAAACTAGCCATACACAACCCCCAACATGAACTCAATAACTTGTAGTATCACCTACACAATCATATGTAAATTCCTTTTCACTCTGCCCCCCCCCAATTTCTTCAGTTTTATTATATCATGTGCCTTCTAAGTGCCCTCTGATCTAATGACACTGTCAAACTTCTTTTTACTTGGATAAGATATCCTACAGGTTGTCCCCCATGAATGAAATTGTCTTCTTTTTCTCTGGCCCTTGGCTTCCCTGGCTTGCTTCAAATCACAGTTAAAATCATGATGTCTTCAAAAACGCTGTCCTTATTAACGGATATGATTACTATTATTCATTTTATTTCCTTTCCTCTGTTGACTATCTTCATTTTCAATTTGCTTTGAATATATTTTATTTGTCATAGAGTTTTGCATTTTGTACAACTAGATTTAGAGTTTTTGGGAACGAGAGATTATCTTTTAATTTCATTTGAATTCCTCGCCCTTGACCCAGTACCCGGCACACAGCACACACTTAGTAAATGTGTAGTGAATATTTAAGAATGGCAGCATTGTAAAATATTTTCAGTTGCAAGATTAAATGTGATTAATATCCATCCCTCCTGGGTGATGATACCATTCCAAGAGCTGTCCCTCTCTCTATCTTGCAAATTACCCTTTTAGAAAGTTGGTTCCCTTCAGTTAAAACTATTCTCACAGCTTCAGAGGCCACTGTAGTAGTATGTGCTCCCCAAACTGTGGGACATGAGAATTCATTTTCGTGCTTATCTTTAAGTAAACTCAATTAACTAAAGTTAAAGGTCTCCATTTAGATTACATATGAAAGGCAATAGCTTTATAAGATCAACACCCTCACACCATCACAATGAACCTGGGTTAAATTCTCCCACCAATTCTACACTAAGAAAAAATTTAGATTACCTTGTCTTCTAGATTTTGCCTTTTATATTCTAACTTTAAATGATCTTATGGTGATGAGCATCACATTGAGTATTCTGGCAAATTTTCCATGAATTTTTAAAAATCTATACAATTTTTCTACTTTATAATCAATTTGGCTTTTTTTTTTCTTACTAGGAACATTGTATCTCTGCTTGACAGAGAGACATTCAATTTGGTAGATAGAAGAATCAATATATTGATCAATAGATAAATATAAATATCTAATTTGACATCCTGATTGATAGAATATTTATTATATGCTTATTATGTGCTAAGAAATGTACTAAATACTAGAGATAAAAATAAAATCAATCAAGATGGTCCATACCCTGAATTAATTTATTTTATAATGGGGGAAGATAACAAAAAGGGAAACTTTAAAGTTGGGGGCCAAGAGAGCATTGTATTTGTATGTATATGTGCAGGCAGCTAGGTGGCACAGTGAATAAATTTCTGGGCCCGGAGTCAGGAAGACAGATCTTCGTGAGTTCAAATCTGGTCTTACACACTAATTAGTTGTGTGTGAATGTAGACAGGTTATATAACTCTGTTTGCTTCAGTTCCTCATTCTGTAAAATGAGCCGGAGAAGGAAATGGCAAACCACTGCAGTATCTTAGCCAAGAAAATACCAGAAGGGGTCACAAAGAGCCAAAAACAAAAGAAATCACCAAAAAAAAATGTGTATGTATATAGCTATGCATACAACCATGTATGTGCATGTTGTGTGTGTGTATATATATATATATACATATATATATATTATATAATATATATATTTGTCCTGTATTTAAATAAGTTTATGTGAATTTTTATACATGCACATTTTCATACATATGTATTGATTCTATTTATTTTTCTACATTTTCTTTCCATAAAATTGATAATGTCATCACTCCTCCCTACATTTCAACACCGTGATAAATAGACCTGGTCATTCTACCTACTTTCTAGCTCTGGTAAAGAAGATTTTTTTTCCTGGTGCAATTTGGTTTAGAGTTCTCCTGACTACCCTTCAACTAGAAGTTCCTTTTGAATTATTATAAGTGAGAAGCAGCAAGCATTGAGCCATCATCTTGTACATCATTCTGTTTATTTATTTTTTTCTGGTTAGTATAAAATGGAGATTCTCCACTTCACTCTATGGTTTTTCTCATTTTCAACCTGCTACAAACCACTAAGGGGTACATAATTCTGCTAAAAGTGGCTATATCAGTTTGTTTCTTCCAAACATTTAAATCTCTTTCAATGGAACATATGTTAAATTTGACAGATATGACTTGTATATAAGTGTATTTGATCAAAATTCATTATTAGCATCACTGTCCCAGGATTTTAAATAGGATAAAAAATCAGGTTTCCTTTACTTAGTATAAAACAGTCACATATAAAAAGAAAAAAAAAATTTGAATATTGCAGTGCTAAATAAGTAAGTCTGTAATCTATAAGGAAATGAATAAGTTTATATAGTAAATATAAATGTTAGGGATATTCATGAGTATTTTGAAAAAGGAGTCTTCATTTTGGATACTTTATTCCACTTCTCAAACTCTCAGCCTGGGTCTGGAAATAAAAATGTAAATTCTTGGCATTTGTCCAGTATATTTAACAGCATATGATGATTTTCAAGAAAATAGACAGCTCCTTAGTAATAGAACTTTAAAGGTAGTCTGAACTGTTTCTTAAATTATTGTAGACAAGGTTGATATCAAATTTATAATTTGAAGTTGATGTCTCAAAGTCTTGACATTATTAGGAAAAGAAAGGTTTCAGGGGAAGATGTTATCTATAGGACCTTTGGGGCTACTATAACTAAGATCAATTCAGGTCTTTTCTTTATGATCCTAGTCACTTAAATAGTAACTTTTTAAATGCAAACACAACATCTTTGTTTCGAAGACTGTATATGATGGGGTTAAACACGGGGGTCACAGTGGTATAGATGATAGAGAACACTTTATCCAGTTCTATTGAGTGGCTAGAACTGGGTCGTAAATATGTAATGATGCCACACCCCAAGTATAGGAGCACAACAATGAGGTGGGAGGAACAAGTAGAAAAGGCTTTAGACCTCCCCTTGTTTCCTGGAACCTTCAATATGGTTGTGATGATTTTCATATATGACCATATTATCAGCAAAAATGGAAGTACACCAACTATCATGACAATAATATAAAAAGAAAACTCATTCACAGAGGTGTCCCCACAGGCCAATTTCAATAAAGGGCGGATATCACAAAAAATATGATCGAGTTTATTGGAACCACAGAAAGGCAAAGAGAAAATCAAGTATGTCAGCAATATATGAAATGGAATCCCACTGATCCAAGAACCAGCCACCAGACAGACACACACCTTATGGTTCATGATGAGAGGATAATTCAGAGGCTTACAAATGGCAACATAGCGATCATAGGCCATGACAGTCAGGAGGAAGTTTTCAGTGTTTGCCATAACAAAGAAAGCATAAAATTGTGCTGCACAGGCTGTAAAAGAGATGTTTATCTTCTGTGTCCATAGATTAGCCAGTATCCTTGGAAGAATAACTGAAGTATAACAGATTTCCAAAAAGGAAAAATTCCTAAGGAAAAAATACATAGGGGTTTGGAGCACTGGCTCAACCTTAGTAATTAAAATGATAAGTCCATTTCCTATCAGGACACCAGTGTAGATGATCAAGAATAGTCCAAACAGAAAACCTTGAAGGTTGGGAAGGTCAGAAAATCCCACGAGTATGAATTCCATTATGAGAGAGACATTTCCTTCTGCCATTTGTTCTGAGTATCAAATCTCTGGAAAATGTGAATTCAGGTGGGCAAAGCACCTCCTTTCTCTTCGGGCCTCAGGATTCCCTATAAAAGGAAAGGGTAGTGGTAGATCATTTATGAGTTTTCTTTTCCCCCACACTTAATAGTATTTAATTTTTTCCAATTATATGTAGAGTATTCAAAAATCACTTTCATAATATATTGAGTTCCAATTTTTTTGTCTCCATTTTTCCTGCCTACCACAATTCAGAAGCAATCTGATATAGGTGTAGCAGCAAGCATCCCAGCATCCCCAGAGTGGCTGCAAACACAGGTTCTTAGATCTGCTTTTTAAAAAGAAAGCAACTCAAAATCAGTTAACAAGCTTACTTTAATCAAACAAACATATACTAACTAGTTCAAGGGGAAAAGGTCAGCACCCCAAACTTCAGAGTATACAGACAGATCAAACAGACAGGCTTCCAAACTGTCCAACCATTATCAATACAAAAATCACAGTTACCAAAGAGGGAAGCATCAACATCTGGGTTTTCAAAGCCGGGGCGGGGAGGCTCTCAACTGCTGCCCAGAGTCTCATCTGGTCAAATCACACAACACTTCTCAAAGTGAGCCCCAAAGTAAAGCCTCCCATCATGGCTTATATAGCCTTCTTCTGGCTCAGAGAATGTACCCACCCTCTTGACCCACTGCCCAATCACACAGAATCAAAGTGTGGTCATTCCTGAAAACCAACCCTCCTACCACAGACTCCATGTGACCACATTCAGCCTATTAGGGGGCAGATTATATTTTCAAATTAAAGAAGGTTCTCAGAGTCATTTAAGCCAATCAAAGGGCCTTAAACCAATCAAAGGGCCTAGGGGCAGGGAAAATCTTTAAATCTGCATTTCCATTACAATAGGCTAGATATGTACAAACATATTAAGCACATTTCCATATTAGTCATGTTGTACAAGAGGAATCAGAAAGAAGGGGAAAAACCGAGAGAAAGAAAAAAATAGAGAGAAAATAGCAAGCTCCACAAACTCCATAGTTCTTTCTCTTGATGAGGATAGCATTTTCCATCATGAGTCTTCTGGAATTGTCTTAGATCATGTATTGCTGAGAAGAACTAAGTCTATCATAGTTGATCATTGCGCGATGTTGTTTTTACTGTGTAAAATGTTCCTCTGGTTTTGTTCACTTCACTCAGCATCAGTTCATGCAAGTTTTTCTGAAATCAACCTGCTCATTATTTCTTTTAGCACAATAGTAGTCCATTGCCTTCATAGACCATGACTTTTTCAGCCATTCCCCAACTGATGACCAACTTCCCAATTTTTAATTCTTTGTCACCACAGAAAGAGCTGCTAAAATATTTTTTGTACATGTGGGTCCTTTTGCCTTTTTATTATCTCTTAGAAATACAGACCTAGAAGTGATATTGTTGGATCAAAATGTGTGTGTATGTGTGTGGTTTTTTTTGTGTGAATGTACATATATATGTACACACACATGTGTAATGTATATATACATATATGTATGTATAATATACACAAACATATGCATATATATGTTTACATGTGTTGTGTGTGTATGTATATGGTTTTCTAGCCCTTTGGGTGTATTTCCAAATTGCTCTCAAAAATGGTTGGATCAATTCAAAACTCAACCAACAACGCATAAAGGTTCTGATTTTCCCACATATCCAACATTTATCGCTTTCATTTTTGGTCATAATAGCCAATAGGATGGGGTAAGGTCATATGTCAGAGTTATGTTTCTTTGCATTTCTCTACTCAATAATGGTTTAGAGCATTTTTACATGACTCTAGATAGCTTTATTTTTTTCATCTGAAAACTGCCTATTGATATAATATCCTTTGATCACTTACCATTTGAGGAATGACTTGTATTCTTACAAATTTGACTCAGTTCTCTATATGTTTTAGAATGAATCCTTTATCTAAGACAATGGCTATAAACATTTTTCCTTGCTTTCTGATTCTCTGCTAATCTTGGTTGTATTCCGTAATGTTCTCTCTCTTGTTTGGTCATAAATCCTTCCATTCTTTATAGCTCTGACAGGTAAGTCATTCCTTCATTTCCTGTTTTGTTTATGTTATCACCCTTTATATCTAAGTCATATACCCATTTTAGCTTGATCTTGGTATACAGTGTGAGATATAGTTTTTGCCATACCATTTCCCAGTTTTCCCAGCAGTGTTTGTTCAATAACGAGTTCTTATTCCAGAAGCTAGAGTGTTTCAGTTTATTAAACAGTAGATTACTATAGACATTGATTAGTGTGAATTGTGTACCTAACCTATTCCACAGATCCACCACTCTATTTCTTAGCCAATAACAAAACTTTTTGATGGTTGCTGCTTTACAATACAGTTTTATATTTAGTATGGCTAAGATACATTCACTTGCATTACTTTTCATTAATTTGCTTGATATTCTGGACCTTTTCTTCTTCCAAATTGATTTTTTTTTTATTTTTTTCTGGCTCTATAACATTTTTGGTAGTTTGATTGGTATGATACTGAATAAGTAAATTGATTTAGGTAGAATTCTCATTTTTATTATAACAGCTTGTTCTACCCATGAGCAGCTAACTAATACTTTTCTAGTTATTTAGATCTGACTTTATTGGTGTGAAAAGTGTTTTTTAACTATGTTCATATAGTTCCTTGGTTCACCTTGGCAGGTAGACTCCCAAACATTCTATATTGATTACAGTTATTTTAATGGAATTCCTCATTCTATCACTTCCTGCTGGGTTTTGTTAGTAATACATAGAGATGCCAATGATTTATATGAGTTTATTTTATATCTTGCAACTTTGCTAGTTGTTGATTACTTCAAGTAGTTTTTACTTCATTCTCTTGGATTCTGTATATCACCCTGTCATCTGCGGAGTAGCTTTTTTTTCTTCTTTGCCTCTTCTAATTTCTTCAACTTGTATTTGCTTTTCTTATAACTAAAGCTAACACTTCTAGCACAATATTGAATAACAGTGGTGAAAAATATCCTTTTTTTTCATGCCTGATCTTATTGGAAATGTTTCTAGCTCATCCCCTTTACATATAATGCTTCCTGGTGGTTTTAGATAGATCCTACTTATCATTTTAAGGAAAACTCCATTGATTCTTATGCTCTATAATGTTTTTTAAAGAGGAATGGGCATTGTACTTTGTCGAAAGATTTTTCTCATTTATGAGTTTTCTCATAGCCCTTATTTTCTTGGTTCTGTTTACCAAGAGATCTTCTAATTCTAATATCCCATTATCTCTCTTTTCTTCTGGCCTGAAAGGTCCAGAGTATCAGAGACCATCCCACAATGGGTGTTCATTATTTCCCGCTCAGGTTATATCCCTATAGTTAGAGGAATGTAATGAGAATGTTCTGAGTCTCCCACTTAAAAAGTTGTGTAGCTTTGAACAAATCACTTGACCCCTTCAGGTCTCAGTTTGCTTCTCTGTAAAGTGAATTGGTTGACCAGATATCTCAAAGCGTGAATCAGAATCTAAACCAATAATCTGCTGCTGCCAGGGCTCTTGATTTTAAAAGGGAGTGGATGACAAAATATTTATCAAATCAATTCTAGCTGGAAGGAAGATGTTGCATGAATCCTTTTTAGATTGTTAGATTTAATACAAATATACTTGGAACTCTTCAGATGAGATCAAGATTTAGACTGCTCTTGTGAGTGTGGTCTTAACAATTCAGTCATCTCTCAGTGGGGTGGGGTGAAGTGGGGGAAATCTATTACCAGATGCACAAGAAATAAATCTAAGCAAAATTATGCTAAAAATCTGTAATTTTCTCAAGGAAGAAACTCTGAGTTTAAAGACAGAAATTTTCCTTTGTTTGTATAAGTAATAAGTCCTTATCAATAATTTTTTTAAATATGATACTTTCCTTCAATCCCAGCATGGCAATACTTATTAAAGCTGTTCCCATTTACATCTATGATCAAATATGAACTCCCCCCACCCTGTTTGACATTTAAAGCCTTTTTCAACCCAACCTGAATCTTCTTTTATAGCTTTATAACACAATTCCCTATTCTATACAAACTATGATCAATCCAAACTGGGTGGCTTACAGCTTTTTATTTGGACAGAAACCTCCTATCCCCATATCTTTGGAACAGAAGTTTGATATTTCTTGAATGAACTTTTCTTCACAGTTACCTCTTAGATTCTACAGTTTTCTTTCTAGGGTCCCTCCAAATACCACTTTCAAATGAACTTTGTCCTTATTCCCTTAGCTGCAAAATTGTTTTCCCTCCCAAAAAGAATTTATTTCTAGCCACAATTATTTGACATATACATATATGATAGCTGTCATTTCTATTGTGCTTTAAGGTTTTCAAAGAACTTTAACATATTATTTCAGGGCAGCTAGGTGGTGCAGTACATAGAGCATTAGCCCTGGAGTCAGGAGGATCTGAATTTAAATCTGGATCTCAGACCCTTGACACTTACTACCTGTGTGACCTTGGGCAAGTCACTTAACTTCAATAGCCTCCCATCCTCCCCCAAAAATAGTTTCTTATTTTGTAGTCAAAGCATCCCTGAGAGGTAAATGTTATTTTTTATTTCCGTTTTTAAAATGAGGAAACTAAGGTAGACCGACAGATAGAAGTTATGTGACTTGACTGGGTCACAGAGCTAATCAATGGTTGTTTTTAGACTGAGGTATGTTTTTACTCTGGATCTATCATTCTAATCTTCATATATATATATATATATATATATATATATATATATATATATATATATACACACACACACATATTTTTCTCCCAGAAATAGATAGTAAAAGGCTTGAGGAAAATACATGTTTTGTTCTTATCTTCCATTGCTAATAGTTGTCACATATTAATTATTTAATTTATCCTTGATTATTAATAAAGAATTGTTAACTTGTATCTCCCTCCCTCATTATGTAAACTTTTTATGGTATATTAATCATAACTGATCAATAAATCATATTAACTATGTCATTCTCTGTATTATTTCATGCTTTTGAAAAAGAAATACCTTGGCATGATTTTGTGGGGATTAATCATGATTCATATATGAAAAATATGAGTCCCACCTGAATAAGAATGTTCCTTTTTTGGTTCAGTAGAGTCTTCATATAAATATATATAAATGTACAAATTCTTCTGAGGGAATCTCCATCCCCTCATAATTTGGAATTACTATGAGAAGTCATTTAATCCTAAAATGTTCTTAAGAATACTGAGACAGTGATACAACTTTTGTAAATCTTTCTTGGCTAGAGATAAATCCAGCTCTCATTTTAATATATGTATGCCTATATGGACATATGAGTATACATTTATGTATGCATCATTGCAGAGAATGGAGTGTGATTTAAAGGATAGAGGATTGACCTCATAGTCAGGATACTCTGGCCTCAAAATATTTTCTCTCACACAAATAGAGTCTGTAAGACATTTAGACCTTTGGGTTAACTCTTTCTATGTTTTAGAGTAGTTGTGTATCCATAATGTTAAGGGGAGTTTCCATTCCCTGAAGCTCCCTAAGAAGAATTAAATAATTAAAAAATATTGATTTATACATACATATTTCTTGTTCTTTAAAAGTTGTCCTTCCCCATTTTTTTTTCAGATGAGACAACCACCAACCTCTTTCTAAAAAAAAAAAAATGTTCTTTGAGTTCAACCCACTTAAATCTCTTTAAGTAGAAAATATCCCTCCTCTCATCAGCTCTGTAGAGACAACTCCCTTCCCAGGCCATTTTTAAAAACTTTTTAATGAGAGGCAAAGTGTTCAGGATCTAAGTCCAATGTTGTAAACATACTTTAATGAGACAACATGGCCATATGAAAAGGGCTCTGGGACTGGAATCAAGAAACAGAACTGCAGTCAGGCTCGATCCTTGAAAGCTGTGTGACCTTGGACAATTCAATTAACTTCTCTGAGATTGTTTCCATTTCAGTAAAATAAAGCTTGTTTATCTTTGGTCCCAGGAGTTTTATGATTAAACATTTTGTCAAAACTGTAATGTCTTGCATATATCAGTTATTGTTAATGGAGACAATAATAATAAATCATTTTTTTCAATTAATTGAAATAAAAAAGTCAAATGTGATTTATCAACAATCTTCTACTGTGTCACTTCTTTATCTTTGGAATGAAAAAGTCTTGATTTCTCTTTCCCTCTCTCTGTATTCTTGGAGGAATGATCAATGTTAATGTCATTTTATAAGTAGTAGAATGTAGTTTCCAACACACTGAATTTAGAATTAGATAATTTGGCCCCAAATCCAAGCTATATTATTTGTCACCTATGTGACTCTCTTCTAGTAATTTCCCATCTCTCATTTTTCTTTGTTTGTTTGTTTTTTGATTGTCTCCTCAGTTTGAATCCTATGATGTTATAGATCAAGTACACTTGGTTTCTAGTATTATAGGATAATCTGATGACAGGTAGATGACTTTTTTTTCCTGATGCTTTTTGGTTACAAATGAGGAAACTGAGGCTGAGGAAGTTTAATTGGCTTACCCTAACTCACAAAGATAATTATAATAGATAATTTATAGTGTTCTTATTTATTTATTTATTTTTATTTATTTTTTTTAGAGGGGGGAAGACAGGGCAGTTGGGGTTAAGTGACTTGCCCGAGGTCACATGGCAAGTAAGTGCTAAGTATCTCAGGCTGGATTTGATCTCAGGTCCTCCTGACTCCAGGGTTGGTGCTCTATTCACTGTAGCACCTAGCCACCTTATAGTATTTTCACTTTTACAAATCACTTCATATAGAGATAGATAGATAGATAGATAGATAGATAGATAGATAGATAGATAGATATGACAATATCAATAAGTAGGCTTATTTGATCTCTAAGCAGTCCTTTCAGCTTTTGCTATTATTATGCATACTTAGATGATGAAACTAAGGCTGGGAACTTTATGAACTTGCTCATGAACATAACAGCTATTCCACAAGAAATATTTGCAATATATGTATGAGACATGTGTCAGTGAAGATTTGAACTCAAGTATTTCTGACTCCAAATACAGTACACTAACACCCCTCTAGTAATGTATATCAGATTCAAACCCAGGTTACTGACTGCAATTTCCACTTTATTTCTACTGCACCATGTTATTACGGTTTTCTCTTCTTTTTCTGGCTTTTATAACTCCACCCAAACCACCCACTAAAGAAAAAAAAACATTTGTAAGAATGAACTGGTATATCCTAGTTTTAGTTGCACCCCCAGTACTCCAACTGTGTTTTACTGTAATTGATTATAATACAAAAATGTTTTGAGTTAATATTGGTATGGGTTGGTTCATCCCATTGTATAAATAAAGGAAAGTATTCATCTCTAGATGCAAGGTTCTTTAGATTATACAACTGCCTATGTGTATATAATATGATATAACATGTGCTTCACATTCTAAATTTATGATTAATATGTCAGAAGGACCAGATGAATAAGAATGATGTTTGATGGGGAAATTGTATTTTTGAAGAGCTTTGCTTATGCTGAGTATTCTATTGCTTTTGCTTCATTTGGGCTGTAATAAAAGTCATTTTATAGAAGGATGAAATACAATTTAATGTCATCTACTAATAGTAGAGATAATAATGAATCCTTTATGCATTCATTGAAATAAAATGTCACAGTGCCTTTGACAAAATTTTTTATTCTTCCTAATGTGAGTTATTATTAATGAAGACAATAGGTATTTTTCATTCAGTTCATTAAAACAATATCCAAATATTTTCGATCAACAACTTTTTTTTGCCAATTCTCTATATAGGAAATCAAGGATTAGTATTTATAGTTGAAAAAAAAAACATATTTTGGGGCATTTTATTAATTATTTAACTCCATTAAAACCATTATGACTTTAGAATTTTTTTTGGGCAAAGCAGTCATATATACCTTCACTAACAGCTCAATTGAAGTCTCATAAGTGGTTTCCTTACTTATTTAAAGAAAATAAGCTTATTTGTTTGAGGTTGGTGGGTTAGGATATGACTGCTCCCATAGGTTCAGTCTACAAGTGGAAGTCATCAAAATCTTGGACTGGATTTCTTTCTCTTGTTTCAGTTTTTTTTTTAAGATTACTCATCCATTTCCACTGAGAAATTAAACTCTTAATGATTTATTTGTAAGGTCTTTTAACAAATGGTTGAAAGCAGGATTTTCTATTTCATTGCAGAAGTTCACTGAAGCACATTTTCATCCCTTTGTCAAATGATTAGTTTTAAGCAATGAAGAAATATATTTATTTCTATGTAAGTGTGTAACTGAAACAAACAAATTCTTAAAAAAAAACCTATTTGCATTATTAAACATTTACTTTTGCTTTTTTGACAGCTAAATGGCATGGTGGTAAGACTGCTAGAATTAGAGTCAGAAGGATCTAGGTCCAAATTCTTCCTCAGATATTTAGTAGCTCTGTCCCTGGAAGGATCATTTAACCTCTCTCAACTTCAGTTTTCTCCTCTTTAAAATGGGTGTAATATCACTTTACTCACAGAGTGGTTTTGAGGATCAAATGAAATAACCTATATAAAACAATTTGAAAACTTTGAAACACAATATAAATACTAGCCATTTTTATTCTTGCTACTTATGCTATTGCTGTTGTTATTAAACTAATCTTTCCTAGATACTGTAAACTCGGTTTTTATTATATTTATAAGTGCATCAATTAATCTATAATTAATTTTATTATAATGTTACCATTCCAATGTTAGCTTGTAGGTATCCTTTGGCTAAATAAAAAGAATGTGTGCTTAAATGGGGAAAAGAAATGAATTTCCCATTTTAGACATTCTATGGAAAACATGGGTAAAACTTTTTGAAGGTTCTTGGAGATGAATCACCTTTATTGTATAAAACTAGAAGTCTCCAAACTGGGGCATATATTTTTATTTTCAAAAAGTGGGAGAGAATAATATCTTCAAACTATAATTAATGTGACTTGTTTTTAATTCCTAGGAGAATTTTGAGATATACCATTAAAGAGTTGGCTAGTAGAAATCTAAGCCAATTTCTACAAAAAAACAAACCAATGTCTACAAAAAATTAGCCAATGTGCACAAAAACATAACAGGGGCTAATCAAGAATAGGTTATGCCAGACTATTCTTATTTTCATTTTTCTATAAGGTTACCAACTTGGTAGATGAGCCAAAAGGAAGAATTACTCTTTGTAATGGAAATGCAAATTTAAAGATCTTCCCTGCCCCTAGCTTAAGTGCACCTGGAGCCTGTGGTGGGAGGCTTGTTTTTCAGGAAAGCCCACACCTTGATACTTTGTGATTGAGCAGTGGGTCAAGGAGATTGTTACAATCTCTGAGCCAGGAGAAGGCTATGTAAACTCTGATGAGAGGTTTTGCTTTGGGGCTCACTTTGAAAAGTGTTGTGTGATTTAACCAGATGAGACTCTGGGCAGCCATTGTTGAGAGCCCCCTGGCTTTGAAAACCCAGATGTTAATGCTTCCCTCTGTGGTAACTGTGATTTGGTATTGATGTATGTAATGTTGGGACAGTTTGGAAGCCTGTCTGTTTGATCTGTAAGTTCTGTAACTCTGAAGTTCGGGGTGCTGACCTTTTCCCCCTGAACTAGGTAATGTATGTTTGATTGATTAAAGTAAGCTTGTTAACCCAATTTGAGTTGCTTTCCTTTTGAAAAGCAGATCTAAGAACCTGTGTTGGCAGTCACCCTGGGGATATTGGGGTGCTTGCTGCTACACTCTTCACCTAGATTTTAGCAAATATTTTGATATTTCATAATATTATTGAGGAGAAAATGAGACATATGAATAACCTAAGCCAACAAGATTTATATTGAAATGTCTGAATGTATACCTTAAGGATTAAATGTATACATGATATAAAAAGTATGTCATAAATTAGTAGTTGTCCCTGTTTGGCATATTTTTTTTTCATTTTTCTCAGTTATTTAAGTAAAGAAATATATTACATATTCCTCAATTTTGCAAATGATTGTATGTTGGAAAGAATAACTAAATCACTGAATAATAGAATTAGGATATAAAACAATCATGACAGACTACAGATTGGGCTAAATCAAATAAAATAAAATTTTAAAGAAATAAATGTAAATTCTTAATTTGGATTGAAAAAAATCTTTCCAAGGACCTTATGGAGGATGTATTGTTAAAATTTTGCCTAGTTACAAAGCAGTTTGCCTAAAAAACATGTGGAGGTTTTAGCAAATATTATTTAAGTTACTACTGTGATGTAACTGATAAAAAGAGATGATAATTAAAAACAACATTACTCTGATCTTAGCTAGGAAAGGAGATGTTGGTTCTCCCAGTTCACTTTCATCATGTCAAATTTCACCTGGAGCATTGTGTTCAGTTCTTCAACCAAAGTTTAAGAGGGACAATGGAAATTTTTTTGTCCAAATGCTTTAACTTCTGGTTTACATCATTTATTTCCATCAGATTTTGCGTTAGAATTTTTCCCCATTTTTCCCCCTACCCACCACCCCAGAATAACATTCATACAGGATATCCCCTTATTCAATCTACTCTCTCCCATCTCTTCTACCATACATCCTTCGACTTTTCCAGTAGGGCAAAGTGAATCCCCGTGTCCCATTGCCTGCACATCTTATCTCCCAATTATATGCAAAATAGTATTAATCATAGTATTTATATTTTTTACAAAATTTGATTTTAAAAGGAAGATAAGCAACTCAGTATATGCTGTACATGTGTAGCTATGCAAAACATTACCATAGTAGAAATATTGTAAAAGACTGACGATATTTCCCTCCCTCCCATCCCACCTTCTACCTGGTCCACTCCCCACCTTGATCCTCTCCCTTTTCAAAAGTGGGTGCTTCCAACTTCCCTCACCCCTGGCCTCCCCTCCCCTCCACCATCTTCCCCCATCCCCCTTCCCCCCATGCTCCTGTAGGGTGGGACACCCTATTCATTCTCTCCCTGTCCAAATTCAATGAGAATAAGGTTTTGCTTTTTTGCCTTCCTGTTCCTCCCCTCCCCTGCAACCACCTTCCCCTGCCTCCTCTACACAAGACAGTTCACCCCATTGTCTCTCCCCATTCCCCCTCACCACATTACTCTCTCACCTCTTAACCTCACCTTTTGAGTACCCTCCCTCCCTATTAAATTCGATCTGTGCCCTCTATCTATGTATACCTGAAAACATATAAACACACATTCACATATGTATTCATGTGCCCATATGCCCTTCTTTAACTATTTTCATACTGAGAAAAGTTTCATCAGTTACAGTTATTGTTTTTCCCTGTAAGAATGTAAATAATTCAACTTTGATAAGTTCATAGTCATTTCTTTTCCCTGTTAACCTTCTCAAGCATCTCTTGCTTCTTGTATCTGAATGTCAAATTTTCTATTCAACTCTGGTTTTTTCCTGAAGAATGCTTGAAATTCATTAATTCCACTAAATGACCAAATTTTCCCCTGAAACATGATACTCAGTTTTGCTGGGTAGGTGATTCTTGGTTTTAATCCCAGATCCTTTGACTTGTAGAATATCATATTCCATGCCCTTCAATCCCTCAGTGTAGAAGCTGCCAGATCCTGTGTTATCCTGATTGTGTTTACACAATATTGAAATTGTTTCTTCCTGGCTGCTTGTAATATTCTCTCCTCCATCTGGGAATTTTGGAATCTGTTTATAATATTCCTGGGAGTTTTCTTTTTGGGATATTTTTCAGGAGGTGATCTGTAGATTCTTTCAACCTCTATTTTGGCCTCTGGTTCTAAAACATCTGGGCAATTTTCCTCGAGAAATTCTTGAGGGATGATTTCTGGATTCTTTCTTTGATCATGGCTTGCAGATAGTCCAATAATTTTTAGATTGTCTCTCCTGGATCTATTTTCCAGGTCAGTGGTTTTTCCCATGAGATATTTCACATTGCCTTCTATTCTTTCATTTGTTTGGATCTGCTTAAAAGCATCTTGATTTCTCATAAAATCACTAGTTTATATTTGCTCCAGTCTAATTCTGAAGGAATGATTCTCCTCAGTGAGCTTTTGAGATTCTTTTTCCATCTGGTAAATTTGGCTTTTTAAGGCATTCTTCTCCTCATTGCCTTTTTGAACCTCTTTTGCCATTTGAGTTAGTTTATTTTTTAAGGTGTTATTTTCCTCAGTCAAGCTGTTGACTCTCATTTCATACTTTTCTTGCATCTTTCTCATTTCTCTTCCCAATTTTTCCCCCACTTCTCTTATCTGCTTCTTTTTTTTTTCAGTTAGATATGACTTTATTACTGGAGTATATAAACCAAAATTTATGCAACCAGAGCAGAGGCTGTGGATGATTCATATTTCCAATTAGGTGGGAGCACTCTCTTGGTCTTGTAGTAGCGAGCCAGCCTGTGAATTTGGCTCTCATTCAGAATCAGACGGAATTTAGAGTCCTTATCCTTTCTGTTTCTCTCAAGATGCTTTCGAACAGCAGCAGCTTTCTTGATCAAGTGATAAAGATCTTCAGGCAGATCTGGGGCAAGTCCCTTGGACTTTAGAATTCTCAAAATTTTGTTGCCTGTTACAAAGCGCACTTGTGCCACACCATGAGAATCCCTCAGGATTACACCGATCTGGGAGGGCATCAGACCTTTCTTGGCCAGCTTTTAAATCTGCTCCTTCACGTCGTCCTAAGTGAGCTTCAGCCACGTGGGCACACTGCTGCGGTATGGCAGAGCCGACTGGGACAAGCCCTTCCTGGGAGCGTGCATACTACCCATGATGGCGACGAGCAGGCAGCAAAAGAGAGTCTTATCTGCTTCTTAAGGTCCTCTATGGCCTGTAACCCACTCATATTTTTATTTTGGGATTTTGGTGCAGGATTTCTGACCTCACAGTCCTCCTCCTGTTCTATGCTTTGATCCTCTTTGCCCCCCAAATAGGAGTCTAGTGTTGCATTTTTCTGTTTATTTTGTTTCCTTTTGCCTAGGCATGTTGCTGCTCAATTACTTGACTCTTGGGCTTGTTGCCACAGTAGGACTTTGCCACCAGCCAGGGGAACTTCTATCCCAAATGTTGGGGTTTTCTCAACTTCCAGAGGTATTAGTTGGGTGGCATCTGTGAAGCCGCCACACACTCTGGCAAGCTGGTCACACACCCCAAAACCTCCACCCTAGACAGCAATTCAGATCCAAGAAGGGTAAAGCAAGAGGGCTTACCCCCCAGATGGATTGCCAGATCACCCTACAGTTCACAGGCCAAGAGCTGAAGCTGCAAAATTGCAACGTGGCACAAGCTGCGTCGGCTCCTCAGTGGCTTCTCACCCTCAGGGGAAGAAGCTGACATTCTCCCAACCAGTCCCAAAGTCCATAGGACACTAACCTCTCACTTTGTCCTAGGCATCTATGTGTTGATAATTCTGGAAATGTCACAGCTGGTGGTGTTTTGGGGTCCCTCCAACTGGCTGCTGGTCCAGCTGCCCTGGGGCTAAAACCTCTGATTCATGTGGTCATGGGCTTGGCTCCCAGAGTGCTGTGCTGGCTGCTCCATGCCTGGCTGACAGGCTGTCCTCAGTGGGAGGTTAGCTTGTCTGTGTTATTTTGTGTGTTCTGGAGCTCCCAAGGTCATTCAGAGTCCCCCTTTTACATAATTTTGAAGTGGTGTGGGTTGGAGCTCTGAGGAAGTGCTCTTTCTTTTCTGCCATCTTGACTCTGCCCTAGGAAAATGGAAAATTAAAGGAAATCCTGAAACACCAAGACAACTTAGAAGATCAGCAAGAAAAATCTGTCACAGCTGGGTGAGAGTGAAGCACAGTTTAACTTGCAGGTAGTGCCAGCATAGCTCCAGCCCCAGCAAACCAGGAAAAGGCTCTGGGAGTGACTGAATCAGCGGCAGCAGCAGCAGTGATGGCAAAGCTACTTAAAGAGCTCTCAACTCCCAGATATTGAAGGGACTGATTAACTGGTCAGAAGAAAACTACAGGGTTTTTTGCTAGCCCTGAGGCAGGACTCTGTTGCTTTGCCCATACTTGGATCTGGATTTCAGTCCTGAATGGCAGTCCCAGGGCAAGGATGAGCAGTAGCATAGCAGAGATTGCAGTAACGGGGTGGGGGGAGGGCACCTTCACACAGTTCCAGGGCAGAAAAAAGTGTTTCTTGTCACTCACAGACCATAGCACAGGCCAGACAAGTAGTATATACCTCTGCTTAGATCATACCACCTTGGGACAACTCAAAACTTATGGGTCCATAGAAGTATCTGTGAAAACAGCTACACAAAAATCACTAAAGCTCGGCACATTGCTCTTTCCACTAAGAAAGTATAAAATGCCAAATAATAGGCTGGAAAAATGAGAAAAAATGAAATAAAACTATAGAAAGTTACTATTGTGACAAGGAAGATCAAAACACCTACTCAGAAGACAACAAAGTCTAAGCCTCCAAGAAAAATATGACTTGGTTTTTGGCTATGAAAGAGGTCAAAAAGTAATTGAAAATCAAGACAGAGAAGTAGAGGGAAAATTGGAAAGAGAAATGAGAGTGATACAAGAAAATCCTGAAAAATGAGTCAACTCCTTGGTAAAGGAGAAGCAGTGTGATAATAACAATCCAATAGCCCAGGAAATGCCATTTGTGATTTTTCTATTGCTATCTAGTAGAAGGAAGACAAGAGGGAAAGATGACTAAAAGTGGGAAAGGACATAAAAGTGAGGCAAATACAACTTTGACAATTTTTGACAAAGAAATACCCTGAAGGTGTTAGAGAATTTTATATTCTAACATTTACTATTTTATTGATCCATTAAATTTATCCAACATTTCAGCTTTTAAAATGCTGTGATTTCATGGAAATTTTCTTTTCCCACTAAACAAAAGATTTCATGTTTATTTGTTCTTTAAAAATGCAATCATTTTCATAATGTCTTCAAGCAAGCCTAACTAGAAATTGACAGGTAAAAATATTTGGAAAAAGAATAGGAAACTCTAGGGATGCATGCCTTGTTCCAGTCTTCTGCAATACTTGCATACATGTGTTTTGAGTTCTTCTACTTCCATATGAAACGTTTGAAAAAGTTGAATAATTACTAAAGATGATAAGAATAACAACTATTTTCTCTACATAGATACCTGTGGGAAATAATATAATTGTACATGAGAACACCAGAGAGATTTCCATATTTTAAAGGGGGAAAACATAGTTAGAAAATGTTCTTTGGGATTTATTACTCAAAGCAGAAATGGAAAAGAAGCCCAGTCTATTCTTGGCAATAAATTTATTGATAATATTTCATTACAGTGTAATGATTACTTGTACCCAAAATCCCTATAGACCTCTTTGTTGAAAGTTCTCTTTAGATTCAAATTAATGAACAAAGTCAGAATACTTATTAATAAGTTCTCTTGGGCATCTCTTTCAAATGACGAGTGTGCACTGCAAATCTACTGTACAGGCACTGAGATCAAATGGAAAGTATGAACAGTTTACCGTGAATTCTTGAAATTGGGAAAATAACATTATGAAGAATCTAGTCTTAAGCTTTGGGATCAATCTGCCATTAGAAAGTGAATTCCACAAGTACTTATGCACAAATGTAGTCTAATATACTGTACTTGACATTAACAACTTCCTGAGATACCTGGATATCCCTCAGAATCTCCTAGTCAAACTGAATACAGAATACAAGATCAATTTATGGAGTATTTTGTGGAAACAAGGGAATGGAATACTATACTTGGAGTCATAAAAACCTTACAACATTAATTACAACAATGACTGACTGTGTGATCCACAATAAATTACATATTCTTCTCTAAGCTTCTGTTACTTCTTGTGCAAATTTGAGATGACATTATGACCTACCTCTCAAAATAGTAATGGCAATCAAAGGGAATAGCATAAATAAAGATTAAAACATTTTACGGATATGTTAATATTATTCCTGTTTCCTACCTATTCAACTCAGGATTAGATTTAGGAATTAATGATAAGTGTGAATGAACTTGGGCTCTAGGGGCGTATCTATTATGTGTCTATTGTCCCATATGTCCAGATAGATCTCCCTGAACACTGATACTCCCTGGTCTCTGATCTCTAAGGAAGAAGCATTTATTAAGAACCTCCTATGTTCCAAGCACTGTGCTAAGCCTGGAGGATGCAAAGATTGACAAAAACATAAATATAAAGAAAATTTTAAAAATAGTATGCTTTGATCTGCATTCTCACTCCATCAGGTTGATCCCACTCTGGAAGTGAATAGCATTTTTCTTCATGTGTCCCTGTAGCAGAAAGTACCCTAGATTACCCAGGGTGGCTGCCAACACAGGTTCTTAGATTTTCTTTTCTAAAGGAAAACAATTCAAAATCGGTTAACAATCTTGCTTTAATTAAACATGTCATTTAACTAGTTCAGGGGAAAAAGGTAAGCACCCCAAACTTCAGAGAATACAAACAAAATACAAACAAGTTATAAGCAGCAGTTATATGAAGCAGACAAGCTTCCTAGTGTCTGACGATTACATCCATACCTAGTCACAATTAGCAGAGAGGGAAGCACCAGCATCTTGGTATTCAAAGCTGGGGGGCTCAACAGCTGCCCAGAGTGTAGTCTGGTCAAAACATACAACTCTTCTCAAAGTGAGCCCCAAAGCAAAATCTCACATTAGGGTATACATA